>HG995330.1:5239366-5839366 GCA_905333045.1 Lysandra bellargus
ATTGACAGAAGCTCTTAAACCTTTGTACAGCGTGCAAATCTACGGGCCAGCATATTGCAGCGGACTGCCAACGCCCTCCTTTCCCTCTCCAACTCATCATCATCCCGCAATTCGTCTGTCAGCATGTGACCGAGGTATTTAAACTTATACACTCTAGTAAGTGTTGCCCCACACAGACTGATGGACGGAATGCTTGCAGGGGTTTTAGTACCGGCTTTGCACAGCATGACAACACATAGGTCAGCGTGTACCTTTCACAAATTCCGATCAGTTTTCTTAGCGCAGCTACCGACGGGCTCAACAGAACCATGTCGTCAGCATAACTAATATTATTAATTATTCTTCCGTCAATTGAGCATCCGACCATGGCTCCGTTTAGCTCCCTGATCAGCTGGTTGACAAATAAATTGAAGAGACTTGGAGAGGTGACCCCGCCCTGTCTCACCCCACAATTCAAGTAATAGCCATGACTGTGAGCGTTGACCCATCTGACTGTGTTGACCTGAGTATCGTACCAGTACTTCATAAGAGAGATAAGCTCAGTCGGTAAATCAGTCTTCCTTATGAGCTTATGCCACAGAACATCGTAGGAAACTAGGTCGAATGCCCTGGATAGGTCTAGAAAACACGCGTATACAGGAGTCTTCCGGTCTGTGTTATATCTGACTGTTTGCTTAAGGCACAGAACAGCCGATTCAGTTGACAAATTGGGTCTGAAACCAAATTGCGAGTCATTAATGTGAAGATATTTCTCCAGACACGTGAATTTCTATGAATATTTTTTTCATTCTATGAATATGCTAGTCATCCAATGAAATCGCAGATTAAACCAGATGACTGCGACATATACACAAGCATGCGCGAATTTATAAGTTTTCACAAATCTTTTCATGGGGCCTTTAATGCAACATTTCAGCGCGACATGATGTAAGTTTGTAAATGGGTTTGTATATAATTGGACGGCTGGACCGGCGCCAGACGCAACAGTTGGGGGTTAACAGCTATGTGATAACACACTTGGCATCAGATGGGGTTTAAAATATCCCAAATTGTTCGCCAACTTGTCGACTTGTTTTGGTTTTAATTTGTTCGCCTATCTCGATTCAATTTGTAGGGTAGTTTTTTCGATGCTTTCGTTTGGCTATATTATATATTATATACAAATTGATGTACTGCCAAATAGTTACCTACTAGGTATGTAATTCGACTGACTAAACATTCAGCTACTAGTGGTTCTCACTTCGACCCTACATTGATCAAATCTATACTTATAAAATTACATGTCCTGACTAACTGACTGACTGATTCATCATCGCTGAGCAAAAACTATTAAAATTACAGCCACGAAATTTGGTGAGTAGGGTTGTTTTATTATGTAGACAGACACCCGCTAAGGAAGGTATTTTGAAAATTTTACCCCGAAGGGGGTGAAATAGGGGTTGAAAGTTTGAATGAAAGTCCGTCATTTCTTAAGTTAGGAACATGAAATCCATCTCCGTTATTATACTATGCTAACGCGGACGAAGTCGCGGGCAATAGCTAGTCATTGATAAAATTGATCTTAACATATTTTAAGAAATTATATTATAATAATTTGATTAAACAAAGACGGGTTGCACTCCGGGAGTGCCGGTAGAAATGAAAACTTGATTAAGGGGGCGACTAACCCAAAATGTTCGATTTTATAATTCATTTTTATACTTGAAAATAAGCGCCGAATTGTCTAAAATTTTCTAAAATTACATACTACATTATATTTCCAAGAATTCGATCTGAGAAAAAACACGATATCTTAAAATTTTCTCGATAGAAAAAAAATCACAAAGATGCATCTAATTTTCACGAATTTTTCATTTACTGCCATAACCGTGCATTGAACTAAGTTAATATTTGATTTTTTGGGTTAGTCGCCCTCTTAATAACGTTGTGCTTGCATTGTGCATTATTTTTTTAGCCCATTTTTTATAGAAATCGATTTTTAAAAATCGATTTTTTTAATTAAGAGCCCGGGTTACCCTCGAAATTCTCATACATACGTAATACCAAAATCATTTTCTCATACGAAAATATTTAACATGTTTGAGTTATTTTTCAGCTTAAAATAGTAATTACCTAGGTTCCTGTACAAAAATTAACTTCAAAATATTTAAACACTAAAAATTTTTTTGTGTATAATTTTTTTTTACTAAATTTACTACTTACTAAATATTTAAACACCAAAAAATAGAGTAAAACACTAAAAAATATATAAATAAATATTAAATTTACTACAAAATATTTCAACTCTAAAAATATTTTTTAGTATTAAAATATTTTGTAGTAAATTTACTTTTTATTTATGTATTTTTTAGTGTTTTACTCTATTTTTTAGTGTTTAAATATTTGGTAGTAAATTTAGTAAAAAAAAAATAAAAAAAAAATTTAAGCTACTAAAACCAAAGCTACGGTAATTAGATACTAATGTGCTTTATCGGCGGCACACTAACATTAACGACGTGGGACCGCTGATGCGCCATGGCACACACTAACAACATGGGAGAAGCAACCCGTGCACTCGTAATGTGCCAAATCCTGATATTTTTGGATGGGCATCAAAAAACGGCAGGTGTTACGGTAATTAGGACTTTTGATTGGACAAGCGATTATTTCATGATAACTATTTATAGGCTGGGCGACTAAATTATGGGCCTATTTAGTTGATATTTTGCAATGCGATAACCAATGTTTATAGGCGTTTAAAACCATGAATAGATTAAATTAAATAGGTACGTTACAAATATTACAAGCAAATTTCGAGATCAAGTTGGCGTGGGGACACGTTACGGTAGTTAGAAAAACATGGTTTTTGAACACGAATTCAATTAATTTAGTCTAAATTACTTAAATTAGAAGCCTGTGTTTAAGTTTGTAGCTAGATACTGATTCTAACTACCGTTTAAAAATATTACATACTTGATTAAGATAATATTACAGAGTATACAAGCCCGGGACACGTAAATTTTGCTCTCCTGAGAATGGCGGTTAATACCTATGAATTTTCACCAAGAACGTACAGTACATTCAACGTGTAAACAGGTGCGTACATATAAAATATTACCTAGCCAGCTAAATACAGGCCCTTAAAGTCAACTAGTAGTGTAAGTTGACGCGAATTTAAATAATTCATCTACTTTTTTAAACATTGTTACCAAGGTATAAATATCTCGCTGTAATGGAACCAGTGCTGGAATTATTATATTTTTATGAGTGTAGGCCGCTTTATTTCTGCTGCCCCATGTACGAAATCTGCCACCTAGGCTAGGACACTGCCTAGACTGCCGCCGCCTCTAGGCCGTGGCCGTGGTACAAAAACTTTTTAATATAATATGATCTAAGGGAGCCAAAAGGGGCAATGCTAAAACTGCAAAAATATTTTAATTAGTTGCAGTAGGAAGTAATCCAATTTCCTGTATAAAGTGCCTACAATAATAATTATGCTGGAACCATTGTGCTTGTTGACTTTCAAGTTTTTCGGTCACGTATACAGGGTGTAACAAAACAATGTGATAATACTTTAGGGTGTTTACGAGTACCCTGTCTAGATTTCACTGTAAAAGTAGCAGTTCTTAAAGATACACTTTTTAAAAAACTTGTAATAAGTTTCACGACGAGGCGTTGAAATTCTCATTTACTTGAAAAATCTTCAGCACATAGGCAAGCAGGTACTAGGGTGACCTAAGTTTATTGGAGATAGCCGTGAGCGGCAACATGCAGCAATCCGTCTGCATGTTGGTACGGGCGGCCTGCCAACTCTCATTTTATATAGATTTAAACGTCTACGTAGTGATTTGTCTAGCACAATTTACGGGAGACCTGAGCTGGTAATTGCAGTCATAATGTAGGCGGATAGCTTTTTGCATGGGCATTTTGTTTGCGTGTGTTTAATGTGCATTGATTGTTATGCAATTTATTGTGTTATGCAGACCCAAAATAATCTTTTGATGTTTCAATGAAATATTTATTACATAGGGTAGTTGTTATAAGGCAGCTGTCCTTTCTACACCGATTTAGGTGCGATGACCGGTAGGTCCGAAGTTAGCCAGCCTATAGTGGATATGCGCTAGATTTTTCACAAATAGCCATTAATTAGAAAATAATCATTTTTTTTTCTTAAGCTTTGGTTTTCCTATGTTTAATTCCACGAAATTTATAATATATTGGCTGTGTAAGCGTAGTCAACATGTTTAGCTATCAAATGACACCTTTTTTATCTTCATAGGATATTTACATGAGAAGTACTGAGGCCGTAGACAAGTCCCTTTCGTTAAAAACGGTGACGAAATTCGTTATTAAAATGTATAGGATTTGACATTAGTCTTCGCAAGCGAAATGTCATTTAGCGATGACTTATGTCAAAACGCATACATTTTGATAATGAATTTCGTCATCGTTTTTAACGAAAGATACTTTGTCTAAGGGGGCAGGTCAGATAAGTGTGAAAGCTCGAGACAAACTAAAATGGCTGCCATTTTACAACCGTGAGAGAGAGAAAAAATTTGAGAGCCAATTTGTCGATAAAATATGCCACAGATCATGGATATTAAGAGCCCGGGTTACCCTCGAAATTCTCATACATACGTAATACCAAAATCATTTTATCATACGAAAACATTTAACATGTTTGAGTTATTTTTCAGCTTAAAATAGTAATTACCTAGGTTCCTGAACAAAAATTAACTTCAAAATATTTAAACACAAAAAATATTTTTTTGTGTATAAATTTTTTTTACTAAATTTACTACTAAATATTTAAACACTAAAAAATAGAGTAAAACACTAAAAATATATAAATAAATAGTAAATTTACTACAAAATATTTAAATACTAAAAAATATTTTTTAGAGTTGAAATATTTTGTAGTAAATTTAATATTTATGTATATATTTTTTAGTGTTTTACTCTATTTTTTAGTGTTTAAATATTTAATAGTAAATTTAGTAAAAAAAATTATACACAAAAAAATTTTTTTTAGTGTTTAAATATTTTGAAGTTAATTTTTGTTCAGGAACCTAGGTAATTACTATTTTAAGCTGAAAAATAACTCAAACATGTTAAATATTTTCGTATGACAAAATGATTTTGGTATTACGTATGTATGAGAGAGAATTTCGAGGGTAACCCGGGCTCTTTTTTTTTTTTTTTTTCTTATTTATTAGGCTTGTGTCGAAACCGACAATGCCAGCCTCATAAATTACATCCAAATTATAAACTTCATTACTAACAATTTGCAAACAGATACTAATTAGCTCTACATTTAATAAAATTTAAATACAAATTTACTAGCTCCCAGCAAACAGGATCTTTCGGCTGAGCGAGAATGGTGCTCACACAACCGAGCTGTGTCAGCGCCACCCCCGCATCAGCCTCAAACCTGCGCCTCTCTGACTCCACCCGGGCACACTCCACCAAAGCATGGTAAAGATCTTCCCGCTTCTTACACAAACTACAATCTGGCGACATGCAAACTTTCATCATATATCCAAATGCATTGAGTGGAACGTGCCCGGAGCGAAGTCTCATGAGCGTCGTTAGCCTAATCCTATCTCCCGGGCTCTTAAAGGATCGGACACCGGTGTTGGGACACATTGTATAATTACTTGCATAACCCAGTGGCCGGCAGATAATAATCCGACATGACCGGCGAGAGAAGCGCAGGACCGACATTTTGCATGTCCATCTGACGCATGTAAGTATCATCTTTCTTTCCAGTCAGGTGAACAGCCTGCATTATCCTAAGTCGTATCAGTAGGCATAATAATAATATGCTGCTTATGTGCATTGAGATCAATGCTTATGTGCCAATTTAAAATTCTTTATTCAATTGGGGTTTATGAACCCTGTCTCGCTTTCCCGTTTCAGGCTGGTTGCCAAAAGTTTTCGTATACACCTGGGTTCAGCCTAATCGTCGCGTTTTGGCAATGGTATTACTCCCTTGAGAGAGAGATAGATGCAGCTTTTTTTATGAAATAGGGGAAAACGAGCAGACGGGTCGCCTGACGGAAAGCAGCTACCGTCGCCCATGGACACACGCAACATCAGAAGAGCTGCAGATGCGTTGCCGGCCTTTTAAGATCGTAAGTACGATCTTTTTTTGAAGGTTTGCAGGTCGTATAGGTCCGGAAATACTGCTGGTGACAGTTTGTTCCAGGGTTTTACAGTGCGCGGCAGAAAGTTACGCGAGAAACGCACGGTGGAAGACTGCAGCTTGCTAGTTTATACTGCCTTTATTTAAATAAATATTTCAGTTTCGGTTTCGGGCACCCCTGAGATTATTTCAAAGGGTTTTTCTATCTTTAACCGATTCAATGCGGCGCACATTTTTGAAGACTTTCAGCCGTAGCGGCATACAATTTTCGCGTGACACGTGAGCCGGGTCATACGCCATAGAAGTAGATGACACGGCTACCGTGTCACCCGCCACGTTCAAAAAAGTTTATTGTTTTTCTTGTTTTTTTCGCCTGTATTCACTTGATTTATTTAGTTGAGCCCAAACCATTGTTATTGACGGAAGGCTCCGTTGTTATAAGTTGATTTCGAGTAGTTTTAGTAAGTGTAAACCTGAAAATGACAGGTAAGCGATTTTTTTATTCAGATGTTGCAAACCTTTGGTAGGTTTCAAAGTTAGAAAAATGAGTATATTAAATAGATCTGGGTTTCCGATGTAAATTATACGTTCGTAGATAAATTTAAAGAAGTTCGAAGCTAAGTTTTTTTAACCCACTTCCAAAAAGGAGGAGGTTATACGTTCGGCTGTGGATATTTTTTTTATGTGTGTTCAACGATTACTCCGCCGTATGTGAATCGATTTTCAAAATTTTTCTTTTGATGTATAGGGTATTTGTTTCGATTGATCCGATTCCGAGTTGGTACCATTTTCACAAAAGTGGTGGTCTGACGATGGGAACCATGAGGGATCCAGGGGACTTCTTAAAAATCAAATGGGAACATAATATGGTTATTTTGGTTTTATGGGATGTGTTATGATCAGATACTACCAAAAAGTAAAATTTTGCACCATGGTATACCACGGTTCCGAAGGTGCTGAACAGAATTGCTGATTCCTTATACAGGGTGCAATTAAACCTTCCTGCCAAATTTTTCAGGGCTTAAGTATCATTAGGAGCGTCCATTTAACAAAAAAATTGGGTGTTATATTTTTTTTAATGACATATTTTATCCTGTTTAAAATCGTTGCAGAACGGTCACTCGCGGCGCGGGGGAATGAGTGCACCCCGCACGGGATAAGGCGCGCGCGCGGGGGCATGTGACGCGCGGCCGACGCATCGTGTCCATTAATTGTAGTGTTTTTTAGGATAACTTTCGGAAGCTATTTCTCAACATTTTAGTACTGAGTGACTGTAAAAGAAAAAATACGTGTATTTTTATTTTTAACAAGGATCAATACCTCAAAATTTGGCAGGAAGGTTTAATTGCACCCTGTAGATACGTGTTTGGGAGTTTCGCTGTTGTTTAAAATACCAAAATCATAAGCTACTATGCTAATTACATTAATCATCATCATCAACAAATCATTTACAATTCACAGAATATTTTATATTAAGACGGTTTTGTTCGGAGTAGAACCTTCAAAAGTGTAATTTGAGGGAGATACAATCGCTTTCTAAATGCTCACGTGTCATACGCCACACGTTAAAAACCCATAAGACGCGGCTGCCGTGTAATCCGAAATGAAAGCACCTTTAAAAAAGGTTGACGGCCCCTAATTTTTTTCAATTTACAGAATATTCAGAGGCGAAACCTATAGGCTTATTCTACGTGGAAAATTAAGAGGATTTTGTTCAGAGTAGACCCTTCTAAAGTGTAATTTGAAGGAGGTACAGTGCCACCAACTTATCTGTTCAGTAGCTGGGGTCAGTAGTGTCGCGTTTAGTGTTGCTTTTGTTTACCAAAACTGTAGGGAACCCACTGTAACTGGGCTGTGTCTGTATTCTGTATTCACTCGCACTTCAAATACTGACAATGAATTACATTTCACAAAATGGCAGCTGTAGTTCCAATTTTATTTACTGAACAGATAAGTTGGTGGCACTGTACAATCGTTTTTTAAATGACACGGCTCACGTGTCATACGCCACACGTTAAAAACGTGTATGACACGGCTCCCGTGTCATCCGCACTGAATCGGTTAAATATGTAGATTCTGGCATACAGGAGTTGCTTTGATGGGAATATGTGATGGGCCAGTGCTCGTTAAAAATACGTCTTAACTGCATGTTTAAGTCCTCAACATTTTGGTTGATAACATATTTTAAAAATTATGGACTCAGAATGGAATTAGCTTTTGTCTAGCCGTTCTCTACAGGGTTACTGGCACCTGTGTGCAAAAAAAGTATTTTGGCGCCCCTTTAGGCAAATTTTTTGGGTCCTTGGTCTTGGCGCCCCTAAAGATGGCGATTTGGCGCCCCTAGAGGATGGCGCCCGTGTGCATTGCACACATTGCACATATGGTAGCGGGGGCCCTGGTTGATGGTTCTCTACAAATCATAATCCTTACATAGCTAGATTTATTATAAGTTATAACATAATAAGATAAATATATGTATAGTATAAAAGTATTAAATATTATATTTCCGTTGTCTGGCACCTGTAACACAAGTTCTTCAGGTACTTAGCACGGGGCCAGACTGACGTGGTGTGAAGCGTCCATAGATATTATTATTATTATTATATACTAGCCATCTAAGAACCAATTTTATTAATATTAAGCTATCATATAGCACTGATGTAAAATATCTAAGGAGGTCATATCACACACAGTATCGACAGGCACACGGCGGTCGACAGCATGATATAACTTCAGAAGTCGTCATATCAGCAGTTGCTAAAGTAGGCCTCTGTGGTGAAATGAAGGTACAGTTAAGGAAAATAAATGTTAAGCAATTTATTTTAATAACTACAACCATTTAATTAAGAAAGACAAAAGAATAACACATAAATGATAAGCAACTTATTATTTACTTAACGCACTACATAAAACAACATTTAAGTAAATAACAAACATGGTCGTAAAAGTAAATAGTTATTCACGTCATTTAATCGAGATATATTAATTCAATATAGGGAGGGGAAGAGGGGATTCCGGGATAAGCTCGAGCGTGTCAGATTAAGCTTGTATAGGCTTCCGACATATTGTGTCTAGTTATCATGGTATAGAAATCAGAATTCTCACGTGGTGGGTTAATTTTTTAAATATTGAAATGTCATCGGATCTGTCAGATTAAGATAGGGGATGCTTAGTATACCCCAAAGAAGCTTCAACATAAAGCACTGACGATTCAAAGGTTAGGTATAAGTCTGTAGATACATTTTAAAATATAAAAAATAAAGCTTCATATTTTCCTAACTAAGCTTCGCAGATATTTCATTTCGCACGAAACTAAATGATTTAGTCCTTGTTGTCTAAAATATATTTAAAATTTACATAAATAAGCAATTTTCTGAATATATTTTCTTTTTCAAAACTTTAAAATGGCTGCAGTTTCTGAACCCACCGCTAAAATAAAAAACGCTCTTATTTTTTTTAATCACTTTTACCTAATGTAAAAAACCTACTAGGTCTCCATGACGCTCGAGTGACTACACAATTAGCACCTTCCCCCCCCTACTAATAGTTGCGATCTGCGATGGGTTTGAATCGCTTTTCGTCCGCGAGTGATTTGACACAAAACGACCAAAGTAGGTCCACAATCTGTCTATGAATCAACTTCTCTGATAGTACAATATTTTGTTCTTGTTTAATATAAACTAGATGACGCCCACAACCTCGTTGCCAAAAATGTTATCGCGTGGAAACCGTACTTTTTCCGAGATTAAAAGTATATAAGTCCTTTCCCGGGACTCAAAGTATCTCCATACCAAATTTCAGCAAAATCAGTTTAGGCGTTTATGTTGTCCCATACATTTTCGAAATTTGAATTCGCTGACGAAATTATTAACGAATGCAATTTTTATAGCCCATAAAAATATTCTTACTGTTTCTCCCGTAAGTATTAGATGTAGGTTACACGGTCAGTCTGGCATCAGTTCAGTCCATCAGTCTGATCCAGACTGCCGGGAGAATGATTGTGTAACCGTTTGGTTGACGGACTGATCATTTTTTTATTAGGTCATCATTCTGGCGTCAGCATCAGACTGATGGACTGAACTGATGCCAAACTGACCGTGTAACCTAAGTCTAATACTCTAAAGTCTAGTACTCTTAAGGTGTTCCCTCACCGGGAGCATTCGTTTGTAATGTAACGTTAGAGTCAAGCATTACATCAGTAAGACTGGAGAACCGAGTTACAATGCGCACCTTGTAATGATACAATGTGTAATATCTTGACACAAATTGTAACATCAATGCTACGCAACAGTGAAGTCAACTTGCCATGGAATGCTTAACTCGAATCTATAATGTTACATTACACGCGAATGCTCGTCAGTCAGGGAGGTAGAATGCTCCCGGTGAGGGAGCACCATTAAACTAGATTCCTTATAGAAAGCCTTTGATCCTTGTATTCCGTAATCCAGGTCATGCTATGACTTATCGTGATCTGAACTGGGTCACGGGACAGTTTCAGTTTTGAAAACAAATAAATTGCGAATGTTTGTGATCCTAATGTGTTTTGGGCTCTAATTTCTGAGTTGATTTTGGATTGGCTTGTTTATTGGAAAGCTTTTACCCGCAACAGTATAACCACAAGTGGTTTTTTTTTCTCAAATTTTAATGATCAGTTGACTTTAAGGATAATTTTGTCATATTTTTCATACTTTTTCTGTCAAAACCTTCATTACATTAAGGAAATTTAAGCAAGCAATAATGATTATTATAGTCTGTAATTGCAGTAGCTAACTATTTTAATGGGTTTAAAATATTAAAACGATAGTTTTCAGAGAGAAAATGATTCTTGAAAGTTTGCTTCGTCAAAATAAAAAACAGCCTTTGTGATTATACGGATTCCTGATTTCTAAATTTTATCAAAATCTGTTCACAAGTTTTTGTGTGAGGAAGTAAGTAATAAACATAGACACTCACAAATTCACCTCTATAATATCAGTGCAAACCTTTGCAGGTCGTATATACAAATACCGCTGGCGACAGTTCATTCCAAAGTTTTATTGTGCGCTGAAAACTCAGTGTTGATTTACATTGATACAGTAGCTGGTGCTAGTAACTGGATGCTGGACTAGATTTTGACATTTATATGCAGCTACTGGACGCTGCATGTGCTTATGCTGATCCAGCAAAAGGACCATTATGATGTTGGCGCCCGCTAATGTATTCATGAAAATCAATCGAAAATTTTCACCCAATGAAAAAAAAGTAACATATATATACGCTTGAATTGAGAAACCTTCTCCTTTTTAAAGTCGGTTAAAACAAATATAACATTTTGGTCCTGACCACGAAGCTTGGCACAAAATAATATATGTAGGGTAAATATCTCTTCCACCAGTAGTCTTTGACGGCTCAGTAATTAATTTCAGCTCGAGTGTAAAAGATCTCGGTTTACACATAGACTCCACTCTCGATTGGCAAACACAGACAGCTTCAGTTTCTCAGAAAATCACAGGAATTTTGCGTTTGCTTTACCGCCACAAAAACTTTTTACCGACACACATTAAAACACAGCTGGTCCAGTCTCTTATATTTCCCATTATAGATTATGGTGATGTGTGCTATTTGGACCTCAATGCTGACAAGCTTGACAAATATGACCGACTCATTAACAACTGTATTAGGTTTATATACAATCTCTGGAAATATGACCACGTATCTTCCTATCGTACTGAGCTGCACTGGTTGCCTGTACGACAACGTCGTTCAGTGCGAGCCCTGTGCATGCTCTATACACTCCTGAACTCCCCTAATTCTCCTGCTTACCTAAAGTCACATTTTCAATACCTTTGCGATAATAACGAAAGAACCCTCCGCTCCTCATATAATGCTCGGCTCGGTGGCCCATCTCATCGCTCCAGCCTAGTCCATTCTTCCTTCCACGTGCAGGCTATTTTACTGTGGAACGCCCTACCTCCGGAAATCAGGTTAAGCCCAACCAGAGAAACGTTTAAACGTAGAGTCCGACTGCTCTATCTAAATAAATTGGCAGAATCATAAGACGTTTAATACAGTATACGTTACTCAGTGTTTTATATGGATGTATGTATAAACTTATGTATATATTATGTATAATGTGTATATATTGTATAGGTTATATATTATAATATGTATAAGTTATGTATTATATCAATCGCTATAGTAGTATTATTATGTAAATATATGTGTAACTTGATATGTATACTGTATTAGTATCTTTATCAGTATTTATTGTTTAAATTCCATTATTTATTTCTTGAATGTGTATTTTTCTCTAAACAGAAAGCACCTGTGTTTGTCCTTTTACCACCCAATGGTTGACTGGTAGAAAATGCCCTATGGCATTAAGTCCGCCATTGTACATTGTACATAGAGTGTAAAATAAAATAAATAAAATAAATAAAATATGTGATACAGAGTGGGCAATTGAAATTGCCAGTTTATTAATAAAAGTTAAAAAAAATTCACTCCACGACATTACCTCAATCTTCACCAAAAGAGAACTATACTTTGTTGGATAAAAATGCGCCCAGAATAGGTCTTCCTAATAACTAGAATCATATTTTAACACGCACAATTGGACACTGGCTACAAAATGCACTAAGAATGAGATTTAGTAATAATTTTTATAAATATTATAGCATTGTTTTTTTTCTCAGTGAATTCACTTCGTAAAATGACGTGGAATTTTTACCCAAAGCGTAATCCCCTATTTTCGGGTGCAGGTTTAATTATAAACAAGTATTACTTGTAATTACTTGTTTATTAATAAGGGGGCTATTACGCATAGAATTATTTTATCAATGAATTCACCCAATCATATTACATGGAATTTTCAGTCAAAGTACCCGAGTAACTGTAGCTGAAAATGGGGAATTACCCCCATCGGGTGCAGATGCACGTAGTAATTACTTGTTTATAAATAAGGGGGCTATTACGTAAGGTGTTTATGCGAGCACCTGTGCCGCACGCACGCGCCGCACGCAGCTACGCCCACAGCGCTAGGACCGTAGGCCATACGAGAGAGGACGGTGCGGGCTTTTGGAAGGACGAGACCTTGAACGGTTTTTTGGAGCTGGAAAAGTAAATTTATAAATAAAATATATTTTGTGCACTGGGTATAATTACAACGACATATTGAAAATGCTACGCTACATTAATTTCTATTGTAAAATAACGTTTATGTTAACGTATTAAATATTTACTGTAGCAGTAGTGAGGGATGTCGTATGCTACATAGTTTTCATTTTCTGAAACCGGAATAAAAATTAAAAATACTGTATTATAATTTATAAAGTATCGTGTTATATTAAAGAAGGAACTTCTATCAATATAGGAGTGGTTATTGAAATAAGTGCAGTATTTCTATTCTATAAAATGCTAGAAAGCTTTACATAATGTTTTTCCACATTTTACATTAATCACAAAAACTGCCCGTCAGTGTAAAAATCGAATTAATACTCGTTTTCACATACCACACGTTTTATTCAATTCACCGCTACAAAAACACTCCTCTTTTTTGCAGGTCGATTAAAAAGGACCCCCTCATCGCTCGCACGGCCAACCCGCGCTGCGCAGCCGTGGTGCGCGGGGTGGGCGGTGGCCCGTTCATGTTTACAGGCCAGTCAGCTGTTCGGTGACAATCGATCGCGAGCCACGTGCCAGTGCAGATGGATTGCCCGAGGTGACCGCGGCAACCGCTAACTGTGAGTAACCATCCACTAGTAGTTTTAACCACTAAGTTACCAACCACTAATTAACCCGCGCGCCCAAACATAACGTAAAACCTCGTAATCGAAATGAGTCGTAACAAAAATATCCGATGTAATAATGTGTAGTGTGAGTAACCACTAAGTGGTTATACTTACGTAAATATTGTCTAAAACGCAGTGACGCCATAGTGATCAAAATAATGTGTAATATTTTCGATATAGTCGTAGGTCGGGTTTTATTCCTTGTTCCAGCGTTATCCTTGGCCGTGGTATCCTTGGTGTGATGTTATGGACATTTTGATATCATTGTTTAATCTATAGTGTTTAATAAACTACGACTAAAATATATTCGTGTCCTCGTGTGTTACAATTTGATCCTGATAGTAATAGGAACCTTAAAGATTCATCTTAAATATACCTATAGCTACAATTCTCTACATTTTCTCGCTTAAAAACATTTCATCTGTGTTATAGATAGTAAAACTAAATAGTATTATAATATTGAATTGATTGTAATATTACGGAAAGTGTAGACATTTTGGGTCCTCGTGAATCGTTTTTCGGAGTTGACGCAAGGACTTTCAAGGACCTAGCTGATCAATGAGACTTGTCAGCGTGACAGAAACACATTTTGTTACTGTTAAATGTTGTGTTTGTTGTAATTATTACAAATTAATATTATAATAAATTAATTCGTTCTTACAATGTTATGATTAACATCATTTCGTTAATGTTTAACATGTAAATAACTAAATGATGGGTTAGGCGGTTATTTTAGGTTAGGTTTAGATATAATCTTATGATTATTTACAAGACGTATCTATAACTGTCGTGTAAAACCATACATTATATTTTGATAAGAACTCCGTGGTCAATATAATGTGGATATAATGTGCGTAGGCCAAAGGAAGATCTTCCGACCGAGCGAGGTGGTATACTCGGTCAGGCCGAAGCCCACGTGATACATTTCAGCTGTCGTATATATACCGACGCGCTTAGAAAACTTCGATAGCGCGATGCAGGAATGTTAGGCGAATGTGGGTACCGCCACATCACTCCCCCCCGAAGACCGGAGGTCGAATCTTGAAGTTTGTCGCTTGAGTCGCCAGTGCCAGTGAGTTCCAGTGAGTCGGAACTGTTGCAGTGAGTCCCAGTGAGTCGGAACTATAAACTGCTGCACGGGATCCAGTGAGTCGGATAGCTGCCGTGCGGGGCCGATGCTACGTGCTGACCAGGAGAGATGTGCTCTGCTTGCTGACCGGTCGGTGTAGTGAGAAAGCACGATGATGCCGATGCGGAGTCGCCCAGGCCGCGGTACTTTGCGGCTAGTAGACGATATACCCGATGAGGCGGTGCTGGCTGGCACGGTGCGGAGGGGCGGGGAGTGATGATGATGAAGGAGGGGTGTTCTGTCGAGGGTCACCAATGTGGGAATGATGTGCGTGTGGAGGCCAAAGGAAGATCTTCCGACCGAGCGAGGTGGTATGCCCGGTCAGGCCGAAGCCCACGTGATACATTTCAGCTGTCGTATATATACCGACGCGCTTAGAAAACTTCGATAGCGCGATGCAGGAATGTTAGGCGAATGTGGGTACCGCCACAATAACATTATAGCTCTGTAAGGTTGTGGTTAAGATTCCCGCTTGGAAACCCCGAAAATATTTATTTCAAGTTTCGGTTACAACAACTTGTTATTCTAAAAAGAAAGTGGATTCATGTGTGCAGCAAAATCTAAATATATAAAACTCCTAGGTGACTGACTGACATGGACATGGTGATCTATCAACGCGCTGCCCAAACCACTGGACGGATCGGGCTGAAATTTGGCCTGCAGGTAGATGTTATGACGTAGGCAATAGGCATCCGCTAAGAAAGGATTTTGATCAATTCTACCCCTAAGGGGTTAAAATAGGGGATGAAAGTTTGTATATAATAAAACTCTAGGTTAAACAAGTAGTTATTAAGTAGAGTATACAATTACAGACAATCATTCTTTACACAATGTATAGTGTGACCATAATATCGGTGTCTTTCGGATTTTTGCACGTCTTTTTTTTGATTACTGATCGTTTGAAATACTTTTGTGGCGATACAAATAGCGCCACAGTTCTGCATCGCGCTATGGAATTTTTCTAAGTACATCGGTATATACGACAGCTGAAATCTACTGCAGGACTTTGGCCTTACCGAGAATACCACCTCGCTTATTCGAAACATCATCCCTTGAGGCTCCCAAGCATATTTCTATATTTTCGAATCTTACAAGTAACAGATTGAAACGCAGTTTTTTTTGTTAAAATTATACATTATTGACAACAATTTAAGTCGGGGTTGTATTAGAAGTAGCCTGTACTGTGGAGCCAATCTAGACATTTTTATCAAAAAGATAAACACACATGTCAAGATAGAAACTAAAGTGTGAATGAATGTTGAGTGTGGGTGTGAACACTATTGTTACGGATACGAGCAGTTGTTTACGTGTTACGAATACGGGCAGTTGTTTACCTGCGCGCGACAGTTGCGCGTACTTTCTAGAAAAGTGCAACCCTTGTTTATGTGAATTACGTGTTTACGTAAACAATCCAAAATAGAACGCTCCAGAATTCGACGCGGGCCATATAAAAGGTAAACAAGCCGGCAGTCAGTTCAGTTCGATCCGAGCGATCATCAAGGCGACTTCAAAGTGAGACAAGTGATCAATAGTGAGTGATTGTGATAGTGAACTAACGACTCGGCTACGACCTAGGACAGTGATAGTGCTCAGTGATTTGGATCTAGTGCTTAGTGTTTGGACTTAGTGATTTGTGTGAGCTAGTGTTTGTGAATAAAGTCTTCAAGAGAGTCACCAGGTCTTTCTCTCCGAATCCTCGAACCCTAGCACGTAACAACTGGTGTCGGAAGTGAGATTTGGAGATGCCATTGACTCCGAGAGAGGACTTCAAGGGGAGTATCAGGACAAGGGCGCAGCGAGCTGCTGCCATTGACTCCGAGAGAGGAGTTGGAGGTGGAGCTGCGGAGGCCACACCCACTGGGGACCAAGCTCCGCCCACTGCGGGGCAGGCCCCACCTGCTGGCCACGCCCACCAGGCTCCGCCCACTGACCACGCCCCCCAGGCTCCACCCACTTCGGGTGAAGCCACGCCCACTGGCTCCGCCCACCGGGGCCCGCCCACTAATCACGCCCCTCAGGCCCCACCCACTCTGGACATGGCCACGCCCACTGGCTCCGCCCACCAGGCCACGCCCACTCAGGACCCGTCGACTAGCTACATCCACCCTGCCACGCCCGTAGTTTCTACAGCCCCTCAAATGGCTCCTCAATTGGAAAGCATAATCGAGTTAATCCAGGCTTTGCAAGATTCTCAAAGGGCAATGATGGAGGCACAAGACCGCAAGCTGGGCGCTTTGCAAGAGTCACAAGACCGCAAGCTCGGCACTATGCAAGATTCTCAAAGGGCAATGATGGAGTCTCAAGAGCAACAAAAGGACCTCCAAGAAAAGGCGCTATTGGCTATAAAGGATGTTAGTGACACGGTGACTAAGCTTCGGAAAGATGTCGATGTTATAGAAGAACGAGTTACCGGGCTAGGAGATATGGAAAATGTGAAAACCGGCCTCACAGAACTACAGAAGTGGAAAGTGCGCCTGGAAACCACAGGAGTGGCGGCGTCCAGTGGAACTACCGGAGTGGTGCAAGTGGTTACCCGATTGAATGATGTGACTTACAGGATTCAAAAGCCACCAAGAGGCACATTCAAAGTGGTACACATAGACCGTTTGGCGCGTTATCATGGCAGTAACAACGATGCTCGGGACGAGCATCTCTAAGAGGGGAGTAGTGTTACGGATACGAGCAGTTGTTTACGTGTTACGAATACGGGCAGTTGTTTACCTGCGCGCGACAGTTGCGCGTACTTTCTAGAAAAGTGCAACCCTTGTTTATGTGAATTACGTGTTTACGTAAACAATCCAAAATAGAACGCTCCAGAATTCGACGCGGGCCATATAAAAGGTAAACAAGCCGGCAGTCAGTTCAGTTCGATCCGAGCGATCATCAAGGCGACTTCAAAGTGAGACAAGTGATCAATAGTGAGTGATTGTGATAGTGAACTAACGACTCGGCTACGACCTAGGACAGTGATAGTGCTCAGTGATTTGGATCTAGTGCTTAGTGTTTGGACTTAGTGATTTGTGTGAGCTAGTGTTTGTGAATAAAGTCTTCAAGAGAGTCACCAGGTCTTTCTCTCCGAATCCTCGAACCCTAGCACGTAACACTATCATTTATTCACTAGCTGGCCTGTTCGTGTCAAAGCAGCTCCTCGATTAAATCAGTTAAGACAATAAAGCGTAATAAAGTACTCTTTTTATGAAACAGGGACAAATTCCCTGCAAAATGCAATTAAAAAGTTTTTACACGGCACTTGATAAAGAGCTCTTGATACAGTGAAGTTCGTTTCCGATCGGATTGAAGATTGACAGGCTACTCTTATCACTAAAATAACCAAACTAAAATAAAGGAGTATGGGCACATTTGGGCTATCAGCGACCACTGATGAAATTAGTGTCAAATGAAAGTACTTATATTTAGAAACAACATTTGCTTTGGACGTGTTATTGTATTCCATTCAGTTTAGAAAATAATTAATGCGAAATAATGTGATCGCATATAGACCAATATTGCTTAATTATTTATTATTTACCTAAGTGCTAATGCATCATTTTAAACTTCCAAATCAATCAATACAATAAAACCAGTACATTATGTAGTCTGTAGTCTGGTATCTCGGTTAGGTTAGGTTAGGTTTAGGTTAGGTTAGGTTACCAGCAGCGGAATCAAGTACTATTATTAAACACGTGTAAGTACTAATAAACACTGGTCCGCCTTATATAATAAAAACCTTTCACCCTACCTTCCCGCTTTTGCTCTAAACATAAGCTAAGTAACTTATTAAATTATGCATATCATCTTGAAAAATAAAAATGTATTTTATCCACTTTTAAAATATATTTCGGCGATGAGATTTCTACACTGTAATTGCAGGACTCCTAAATATGAATATATATTATTAGAATTGTTCTTGGCCGCGAATAGCCCACGCTCCATACAAATTTGCCCATACTCCTTTAACAGAGTTCCCTGATTTCATTCTGTTTTAGCTTTTGAATCAGGTTGTTCGAAAAATTTTGAATCAGGTTGTTCGAAACGGCTGCTAAATTCTAAAGATTTTAACGAAGTCATGATTTTTTAAAACTTTTTGTTCGCGGAGCACCACAAGATTTAAATGCAAAATATACTGTTTCATGGCATGAACTGAATAAGTATTGAGTTAGCTAAGATTTTGGACGGACTAATCTGGCTGATCTCTATTTTCACAGGCGTAGTTTTCACATTGTAATTTTTTATCTAGATACTGTCCACAACTGCCTTCTATTTAGTGAAATAAAGTTATAAATTAACTAGCTGTCTCAGCAAACGTTGCTTTGCCATAATATAATTTGCCATATTATTTTATTGAAGTGACTAAATAAATATGTCACCATGGCAACTTCGATCGCTATCCCGTCGCACAAACAATGGTCGCCGTCAGTCTCAGGTGGTAATAATTTACTATTATTTATTCAACAAATGCACTTATCAATATAATAAGTACCCAGTAGCCGATTCTCAGACCCACTGAATATGCATATAAAATTTGGTTAAAATCAGTAAAGCCGTTTCGGAGGAGTACGAGGCCTAACATTGTGACACGAGAATTATATATATAAGACTAGCTGTCCCAGCAAACGTTGCTTTGCCATAATATATTTGCCATATTATTTTATTGAACTAAATAGGTAACTATTGAAGTGATTAAATAAGTATGTCACCATGGCAACGTCGATCGCTATCCTGTCGCACAAACAATAGTCGCCGTCAGTCTCAGGTTGTTATAATATTTAACAAAATATGCACTTATCAATATATAAAGTACCGAGTAGCCGATTCTCAGACCTACTGAATATGCATATAAAATTTGGTAAAAATCAGTAAAGCCGTTTCGGAGGAGTTCGTGGACTAACATTGTGACACGAGAATTTTATATATAAGATTTATATTACATTAGAAATCACACGTTTCACATTTTTTTGTCAAACCGTTGATCATATTTTGTTTACGTTTTGACGTTAACCAATAAAATAAAAAAAACACACCAACTGTAGTAGTTATTTGTTTAGCGGTCTAAAGGTGCTACCTCACCGTAGTTGGGGAGGGGATTTTGGGATAAGCTCGAGCGTGTCAGATTAAGCTTGTATAGGCTTCCGACATGTGTCTAGTTATCATGGTATAGAAATCAGATTTCTCACGTGGTGGGGTAATTTTTTTTTAAATATTGAAATGTCATCGGATCTGTCAGATTAAGATTAGGGATGTTTAGTATACCCCAAATAAGCTTCTATATAAAGCACTGACGATTCAAAGGTCAGGTAAGCCTGTAGAGACATTTTGAAATGTAAAAAAATAAAGTTTCATATTTTCCTAACTAAGCTTCACAGATATTTTATTTTGCACTTATCTAAATGATTTAGTCCTTGTCTAAAATATATTTATAATTTACATAAATAAGCAATTTTCTGAATATATTTTCTTTTTCAAAACTTTAAAATGGATGCTGAACCCGCCGCTAAAATAAATAACGCTCTTATCATTTTTTTATCAGTCTTACCTAATGTAAAAAACCTGCTAGGTCTCCATGATGCTCGAGACATAATTAGCACCTTCCCCTCCCCTACTACCGGGAGCATTCGCTTGTAATGTAAACTTGTAATGTAACAGATACACTTTCTTGTGAATATGGATTTTCAATTAAAAATTATTATTAGTGAGGTTTTAACTTTATTTTAAACCTCAAACGTTCAAAGATACATACAGCTTAAAATGATCAGATAAAATGACTGCGGCCAACTGATAGCTTATCTCCTCGTAAAAACATCGAAACTGCCGAATAAGTATTGAATTTTATCGAAACACCCCCTGTATTTGGGTTAACCTGTATCGAATGATAATGATTCGTTTAATAAGGCGCGTTTTACTCGATTGCTGAGAAGAGAGTTTTATATTGTTTACGTAAATCTCATCATATAAATGCAGATTTTATTATATTCGTCTTAGGAGTAATTGGGATCATTTATATGCGATAAACATATTAAAGAAGAACATAATGTAACCTCTTCCGTTTTGGATGTTGGTTAAAATTTGTTAGCATTTGAGGATTTTTTGAATTAAATCTCTTTCCTTTCAAACTTTTTATAATATAAGCCAGGAAACAAAGATAGCTGCCGTTATCTTTACTGAATCCTCTGATCTGCGTCTTTAATCCTTAAAAACGTCATATTCCTTAGGCCTCTGGTTACCTTAGCAGTATTCCAAGCCTTGTTTTAATCCGGCTAAGCAGGGCTGTCTGTGCCGAAGCATGACTCTTATTTGGTATATACTATTGGCTACTCATTTATGTGGTCGAGTAGTCAGGTATTTATTTAAAGTTATTAAAACCTGTATTGATTTTGCATTAAAGAGATTCTAATAAGTTTAACTTCGCATGGTATTAGACGACGTGATGTATGCTGCCTGATTCGTTCTATTGTTTAACATTATTATGTGTGTTATAGCTTAAATCTACCGATTCATAGAGGGTTTTCGCTGTAGGCACTGACAACTGTAAAAAGTACCTACAGTAAAAAGTAACTACTTTTTATGGTTTATTTTATTAGACATGATTATATTTGAGTATCATCTTGAAAGGACTTCGTAAGTTTCCACGCTTATATTCAGTCGGTGGCCGCCGATAATTCTCAAACTCAAACTCAAATTTTTTTATTCAGAACAGAATAAATTTTTGCAAATATTTTCTGAAAGTCTACATAATGCCTACCACCGGTTCGGGAACTCACCCGGCGAGAAGAACCGGCGTAAGAAACTCGCACGGGGCCCACTTTATTTTATTTAATTTGAATAATCTGTCCTTCTATCACTGAAAATAGAATCTACGTGTACTAGTCCATGCTTAATTTATAGTTCAAGAACTGCGCGGTTTTCCCGCACTTACCAGGCATAACGGCCCTAAGCATTGTTACCATTCAAACTAAAGTGGCAGTTTAGTTTCAAGGCGAGCCTTAATAACACCGGCGTTTTTATAAAACTGCAAATCGACCTCAGATTTCGTTACCAATACTGTACTTACGTTTTTAATTTTCATAAAATAAAATTTTAATGATATTTACTTTTTATTTTGTATGTAAATTTGTGTGTTTGTATTTGTGTTGTGTTATTCTGTTATTTTCATATATTTCTTTTATAAGATAAGGGGGCAAACGAGCAAACGGGTCACTTGATGGAAAGTAACTACCGTCACCCATGGACACTCGCAACATCAGAAGAGCTGCAGGTGCGTTGCCGGCCTTTTAAGAGGGATTACGCTCTCTTATTGAAGGTTTGCAGGTCATATAGGTCCGTAAAAACTGCTGATGACAGTTCGTTCCAGAGTTTTACAGTGCGCGGCAGAAAGTTACACGAGAAACGCACCGTGGAAGACTGCCACTCATCAAGGTGATGAGGATGGTATATTTTTCGCGTGGGACGATAGCGAAAAGTTGCAGGTGGTATGATTCCAAACAATTCCTCAAAGCACTCCCCGTGATACAACCGATAGAGGATACAGAGTGAAGCTACATCTCGGCTTAATTCCAAGGGGTCCAAGCTATTTGAAGCAAATTTAAAGGGTTTCTTATTCAAGAGTGTTGAGCCAAACTCCTCCGCAGTATCTAGATTGATTTTCATAAAATTTTGGTATTTTTCCGATAGGTCTGGGAATCGACCAACATCTCTTTACACTAGAAATAATTTCAGTCAGCTTTTATATTATGTCTTTTCTCATGCAATGTCAAGAATAAAGACGTGGTTACATGTAAAGCCCCACTTGTGCCAATTCACGGCCTATGCTGTGTTTTTTAATGTTTGGATTGAATAAGTTAATGAAATCTACGAACTTGACCTAAGTAGCGGTCGTTGCACTGATGATTCACTCTCCTCTGCTAATGATTCACTTTGAACTCAATGCCAGTAAACTATAAGTCAGCTTTAGTAAGTAATACTGTGCTCTACAGTGTTACCCGCGTTTTTTTAGTATAAATTGCAGTAGATGATTTTTCTTCTTGATTCATTTTCGTTGATTTTCCCATGGGGATAAGACATTTTCTCGAAACAAAATGTAGCTTGTGTGTTAATCCAGGATGTCAGCTAACTCCATGCATAATTTTATCAAACTTGTTCTAGCCGTTTAAGCGTAAAGTAGCCGTTTAAGCGAAACATACAATCTCATAAACTTTAGCCTTTATAATATTAGTATGATAGCCTATACACCATCCAGCTATATAGAATACCGCTGGATTCGATTTATCGAAGTATAAAGAATAATTATTTGTTATACGACGAAAACCTCGCACCGCCTGTTACCGGAATTTTTTGATTAGTTTCATCGATCTATTATACAATACATTAACTTCGCTAGACACTTTACAATCAACACCGTTGTAGGGAAACTTTTATGGACGTCGTCCAACATGGCGTCGATATTGTACAGCACCTGCACTATGTCATCTATCTCTATGACAGAAATTTCTTTATCTCCGGATTCACACTTTTTTTGTAATAAAAACTATCATTAGTCCTTTCCTGGTACTCAAAGTATTGTAGCTTGTGAGTAAATAAAAATATAAGTACCATTAACATTTTCAGTGTAAAGAGGTTGCACAGCTATGTAATAGGGTTCTAAGGTTAATAATTCACGAACCAATTATATTTTGTAGAATATTGAGAATAGCTAGTAAGCTCAAAAGCTAAAAATCTCGTAGCACGGTCTACAAAATCTCGTAGCACCGTCTACAAAATCTTGTAGCACTTCTACAAAATCTCGTAGCACGGTCTACAAAATCTCGTAGCACCGTCTACAAAATCTCGTAACACCGTCTATAAAATCTCGTAGCACCATCTACAAAATTCCGTAGCACTGTTTAAAAAATCACGTATCGCCGCCTACAGAATCGTGTAATAGAGTAAAAAAAAAATTCGAAGCACCACTTTTATTTTAAATTTCGCAAATAGATGGATTAATAGTTTTTGAAATAATATTACCTATGCACCTTTACTTCTTACTTCATCTCTGTACGCCATAAACGCTACGGTTCACCAGAGAGGCCGCCTGTGCAGGTATGCCTGGGTGTGTCACTCAAAATATTTGATTTTCGATTTTGCTCCGGTCGACTGCGCAGGTCTAAAAACTGCATAGGTCTATTCCCACACACGTTCCGGTCTACCTGCGTAGGTATGCCTGACTGAGACCTCTCTGGTAAACTGTAGCATGTATGATGTACATTAGATGTTACAATGAGTATAAATAAGTATTTATATGTTACAATAAGTACACAATAAAACTTAGCTGGATTTACGAAATCATATAGCACTATAGCTCCAAAATATATTAGCGCCATTCAAAAATTCTTAAAGCGCCATCCGTAAATACTTATACCACCACACAACACCTGCTACGGAATCGATAAAAGTATAATAATTAAGATCTAATTTCGATCGTCGATCGCTGGGTATAAATTAATCCAGATGAAATCCGGATCGAGGAGAAAACTTATTGAATCAAATCCAACTTAAGCCGATCCAAGTGACAATTACTGAGCGATATAATTAAATTTCTTTTGTCTTTTTTAATTCTTTTTCTCTTTGTCACTTTGTAGCTAATCAAAAGGCTCTAGAGCCTAATGGTAATTATTTTTGAATGCTTTTTTCGAAGATATTATTAATTTAAGCTTAAATGTTTACTAGAAAATCAGTAGCGCTTTATAAGGAAAGTCAGCCAGTATCACTTCTAAACTTTTGTATAATATACTCGTACATATTTTTTTACTTTTATAACCGATTCATTCTAATTATATTTGACTTTTATAACCGATTGCCTGCATGGTTTGCTTGCATTGTATTGCTTTCGAAACTATTGGAATGATTTTAGACTGTATGAAATAGATGCAAATATTCTATTCAAAAACATGCATTTATTTAAGCTAGGCACAAATATAAACCATTAAAATTAACATAATATTCAAAGCAAAAAATTATTTATTCTATAATATTTGGTGACCTAAAAAACAATATCAGATACTCTTATAACATAACTCTTTTACCATAACAGAAACAACAATTTCCTAAAGTTATATTCCTGTAAGAGAATACGACAAAAAGTGCAATTCAGAGCGTTTCACTATCAAATAGAAATGTTAGTTTCTGCTTTCGATATTTTTAAACCGTATAAGAGTTTTATATTGGACCAATGCTCCTTTGTTTTGGAATGAAATGGCTTTTTATAGCTGTCTTCGAAAATTGATTAAGTGTAACTTATTATATTATTATTGAAAAAAAGGAGGGGTGAATAAATTAAAATTTAGAATAATAATAATTATTAGAGGAATAATACCTATACGATGAAAATATATTATAATACACACTGTATTTGTTATAACTAGAGATCGCCCAATGGTCGAAATTCGACCTTAAATTTAATTATCTTCTTCTTTTGGCTCCCCGTTTAAAGTATTGACTATTTCAGATTTCATTAAAAAAAAAAAAAAAAACAACATTCCATTTTTTAATTTGACTACAGACTTTAACCATAAACAAAAGAGTATAATTCATCAAAAATCAATTAACGATGCTGTTTTAGTTTTCATCACAATCGAGCTTGCAACTCTTTCGCTATTGCGTATGGTTTCAAATTTTGTTAATTTTCAAAAATTCTATTATGGTGTGCAAAGTTTATTACCAATTATATTATTTAATGTGTGCCTTGCATTTTTTTAAAGGGCGACGTTTTCTAACGTAATAAACATACATTTTCAGTTATTAAATATTTAAATCCGAGTCAAAATTAACATCGTCATAATTTAGCGTTGTCAAGTGTCAGATGTCGACGTAACTCTCGATGCGGCTGTTTATTTAACTGTGGCTACATTTTAACTGCAACCGCGTCGGGCAGATTTCAACTTACATTCTGTTTTACATTTTAAGAATTAACATTTACATTCTTTTATTTTGCAGGTATTTGTGACTAGCAGTACGATTTTAATTAACTTTTAAAGTGTGTTGTTGTTGGATTTTGATTGAAAATTTAAGTATAGTGATGGTCAATATTCTATAGGAAAGCAGAAAAACATTTTTATGTACAAATCAGTTGATTAATTCAACCTTTAAATGTGCATTTATTTAAAAAAATATATGGAAAGAATTTAGCTTTTTTATCACTACGAAATGTATGGTTTTAGAAGTAATTCCTTTTGCATGGGTAAACGACACCACCTATGTATATAAATAATAAGAAATAAACTAAACTGTTCTTCCACTTACATTAACACCCATAATATAAACGGAAGAACAGTTTAGTACATTAAAATGTAGTGAATAATATAGTCAATATATCTTAAAGTAGATATTTTTCACTTCCATTCTTATCCCAACAATAGCAAAGTCCGACCAAAGAATATGCAGAACCTTTAATCGTGCAGATACAAAGAATCCAAAGATCTTTGTACACTTTTACGTAACAAAGACTTTGTGAAATATACGGTAGTTCCTCCGGTACGGTATGCAAAGTAGGGGAAAGGGTAACTTTGATAATTATCAAAGTTTTATTTAACTTTGCGCTTCCAATAACAAGTGGTAGCATCAGCTCTACAGATTACAAGCAGATATTGTATCAGCAAATTGTTGAACTCCATAACAGAATGCAATCTATATTCTATACTAATACTAGCTGTCCCGGCAAACGTTGCTTTGCCATAATAATATTATAAATTAGTATTTCGCCCACATAATTTTATTTACGTGACTAAATAAGTATGTCACCATGGCAACGTACATCGCTATTTCGTAGCATGCAAGCAATGGTCGCCGTCAGTCTCGAGTTGTAATAATTTACTATTATTTATTCAACAAATGCACTTATCAATATAAAAAGTACCCAGTAGCCGATTCTCAAACCCGCTGAATATACATAAAATTTGGTTAAAATCAGTAAAGCCGTTTCGGACGAGTACGCAGCCTAACATTGTGACACGAGAATTTTATATATAAGACTAGCTGTCCCGGCAAACATTGTTTTGCCATAAAATAAAGTTATTTCGCCCACATAATTTTATTTAAGTGACTAAATAAGTATGTCACCATGGCAACGTCGATCGCTATCTCGTCGCACAAACAATGGTCGCCGTCAGTCTCAGGTTGTAATTATTTATTCAACAAATGCACTTATCAATATATAAAGTACCCAGTAGCCAAATCTCGGACCTACTGAATATACATATAAAATTTGGTAAAAATCAGTAAAGCCGATTCGGAGGAGTTCGTGGACTAACATTGTGACACGAGAATTTTATATATAAGAAGATTATAAATCCGAAAGTGTATCAGTCTGTCTGTTACCTTTTTACGAGCAAACCGCTGAAGCAATTTTGCTTGTTTGAAACTTGGTACGGAGATACTTTGACTCCCGAGAAAGGAAACAGGATACGTTTTTATCCCGACAAAAATGGCCGGTTCCCGCGCGATAAAGGAATTTTAGCGCAGCGGAGTTGCGGGCGCCATCTAGTTCATACTTCCATACTAATATTATAAATGTGAAAGTGTGTCTGTCTGTCTGTCCAATGAATCTGAACCAATTTTGCTGAAATTTGGCATGGAAATACCTTGAGTCCTGAGAAATGACAAATGATATTTTTTATCCCGGAAAAATGTACGGTTCCCGTGCGATAAACGAGTTTTGACGCAACGGAGTTGCGGGCGTCATCGAATCTAAATATATAAAACTCAAAGGTGACTGACTGACATGGTGATCTATCAACGCACAGCCCAAACCACTGGACGGATCGGGCTGAAATTTGGCATGCAGGTAGATGTTATGACGTAGGCAATAGGCATCCGCTAAGAAAGGATTTTGATCAATTCTACCCCCAAGGGGTTAAAATAGGGGATGAAAGTTAGTATCTAATAATACTTCTCAGCGCGAGCGAAGCCGCGGGCAATAGCTCGTGTTTAATAAATATATTACAATAATAAAATAATTATAGTTTAGTTCATAATTTACTCAATTTTGCTTGTAAGATAGAACGTTACACACCGTGTTGATAATAACAGCTGTTTTTACCGAAATATAAATTATTACCACATCCCTTCACGATGAAAAATATCTCCAAAAATTTTTCCTAATTAAAGACGTAAAAAGACTCATTTTAATCCTTCAGGCCCCGCGCGAGCACCGGTGATCGCGACAACAATAGAATACAATAGCAATTCCTGGAAATTCCGACTGAAGTATTAAGAAAGAATGGGTTTCCTACTAGACATAATATAATAATTAATATTGAGATTTCGTTGTAAGTAATATTTAAGTAATAGTAGATATAGTATACAAGTATCCTATGTTGTGATTGATTAATTGTTTAGCTTTATGGGGGTGGCATTGTCGGTCACCGACAAAACCCCTAAAATGAATTGATAAAAAAAAGTGGGTTAAGTGCACATTTCATAACTATTGTAATACATGAACAGCTTATCTATAAAAGTAAAATAAAAGAAAATCTCAACACGAAAAGAGTGCATCATAATAACAATATGACATGATAATAATAATAATAATAATATCTATGGACGCTTCACACCACGTCAGTCTGGCCCTGTGCTTAGTACCTGATGGACTTGTGTTACAGGTACCAGACAACGGAAATATATTTAATACTTTTATACTATACATATATTTAAGATTTTTATTATATGATACACATATTTAATACACATCCATAACCCAAGAACTTTATAAACTTTTTTTGTTCCGTCGGCGGGACTCGAACCCGTGACCACCGGCTTGAGCTACCAACGCGCTCACCACTGCGCCACGGAGGTCGTCAAATGATAAAATGTTATGTTAACATATTGTCTATTTTGTTTTTTAAAATCATTTTTTAGTTTTTTTTACATAATACTAGCTGTCGCGGCTAACGTTGTTTTGCCATAATATAAAGTATTTCGCCCATATTATTTTATTGAAGTGACTAAATAAGTATGTCGCCATGGCAACGTCGATCGCTATCTCGTCGCACAAACATTAATGGTCGCCGTCAGTCTCAGGTTGTAATAATTTACTATTATTTATCTAACAAATGCACTTATCATAGTACCCAGTAGCCGATTCTCAGACCCACTGAATGTGCATATAAAATTTGGTAAAAATCAGTAAAGCCGTTTCGGAGGAGTTCGCGGACTAACATTGTGACACGAGAATTTTATATATAAGACTAGCTGTCCCGGCAAACGTTGCTTTGCCATAATATAAAGTATTTCGCCCATATTATTTTATTGAAGTGACTAAATAAGTATGTCGCCATGGCAACGTCGATCGCTATTCCGTCGCACAAACAATGATCGCCGTCAGTCTCAGGTTGTAATAATTTACTATTATTTATTCAACAAATGCACTTATCAATATTTAAAGTACCCAGTAGCCGATTCTCAGACCCACTGAATATGCATATAAAATTTGGTAAAAATCAGTAAAGCCGTTTCGGAGGAGTTCGTGGACTAACATTGTGACACGAGAATTTTATATATAAGATTTTAAAATCCTAGATTCTGCCCTACAGCCCAAGTATAGCTTAGATATCGTGAAAAAAATAGACTGTAAAAACTTTCAAAGCCCGCTTTTAGCATTCATTGCTAAGTACAGAAGCATTTTCTTAGTTGTTTCTTATATAGTCTGCTTCTTAAAGTTTATATAAGTAACAGTTGAGTAACTAACTTGTATAGTTTGAATACTTTGTTTTCTTTGGAACAGAGTCCTTTCTCGAAAAGTGTTCATTTGTTGTTGAATATCCGATTTAAGATTTGCACTTATTTATCTCTATTTTTAGAATCTACCAAATAATAATCGATAATATATTTGAGTTACTTATATCTGTTTAAACATAATATTAAGCATTGAAACCTTATTCTATTTCTAGTAGTAATACTACTACGTACTTTTTACTCGACGTTTTGGCCGTGTTGCAACGGCCGTGGTCACGAGGGGATTGCAGGAGCGCGACGTCTTCGTTTGCACCAGGTGGTCTGATCTTCGACTACCCTCGAGTTGTCCAACATTTGTGTTCCAACGTATTTAGAGTCAGTAGGCTCAGTCACGTTAAGTCCCGAATAATAAGTTTCAATTATAATGCAACGCGAAAGTTTAAAAGTTTATATAATACTAAGCAGACATCATGGGACATCGTTAGAATCACGCTAATTCCATTTTGGTGATTTCCAAGGGTGCACACACCAGTTAAAATGGATTTTATGAAACTCTACCTTTAAGGGGGTAAAATTGGGGTTGGAAGTTTAAAAATTATATTTACGGTGATAGATTTACGTGCAACTAAAAGTATAATTTTGCATATTATAAATGCAAAATTTTAAGCAAATTAGTAAGGAAGTCCATTCTTGTCATTAGGTATAACCTTGGCAATGAGATCCAACAAAGCTCTCCAGCTAAAGCGTACAAAGACGATCGGCCTCTGCCAAGAGATAATAAGATAAGGGCTTCATAACGACCTCTCAAAACGAAGCGCATTTAGACAGCTTATTAAGTTGTTAAGCTATCTAGTTTGCAGTCTTTAAACGTTTCACTGAATTTGTTATATAAAAAAGTGGCTGTGACTTACGGACGGACAGACAGGCAGACAGACAGACAAACGTGACGAATCTATGAGGGTTCCGTTTTTTGGCATTTGGCTACGGAACCCTAAAAAGATTAAATTCGTATTTTCAGTTAATAGTAAGTAAATTCCCTGTTGTTGTTTTATCCATACTAATATTTAAATGCGAAAGTGAGTCTGTCTGCCTGGCTGTTTTACAAACAGTTTTCCAACTTTTTGATAAAAGTTACGCCAGTTCTTCTCGCCGGGTTTGTTTTCGAACCGGTGTGCGGTGATAGGCATCAAATAGGACTATTCCAAAAGTATGAGTTATTAACTTATTCAGAATTAGTAAAATGTTTTGATCTGATAGATTGGCAGTTAATGAATTATATTTCCGTTTCCACTATTACAATAAATTCTAAAATGCCTACGTGGCTAGACCACGTAGGCATTTTAGAATATAAAGCGCGGCTCTTGACTTGGAGGTAGTGGGTTCGATTCCCGCGTTGGAAACATGTTATTTCCAAGTTTGGTTAGGACAATGCAGGCTGATCACCTGATTGTCTGACAAGTAAGTTGATCCATGCGTCGGATGGGCATGTAAAATGTCGGTCTTGCGCCTGATCTCTCGCCGGTCGTGTCTGTCTTCTGTCCCACTGTGTTATGAGAGTAAAGGAATAGAGAGTGTTCTTGTGTACTGCGCACACACTTGGGCACTATAAAATTACTCCTGCGTAGCTGGCCTGGTTTCAATAAAACCGGCCACCGTCATCGAAACTGGTGTGGGAGCTATTATTATTATAAAATTCTAAAACGCAGCAAAATAAAGGGGTTTTAGAACACAAAAACTATTTTAAAACTCTACAACTAAACTCTCTCTACAAACCCATCATGCCTATGTCCAAATCGCTCTTGGCCGGTTTTCATAATCGCTTTTTGTCAACAGTAACTTTTGCCGGTTATTATATTTACAAAACGCTTGCGTGTTGAGTGTTGGAACTTGGAGCTGCTGTTTACTAAAGGAGGACTTGTGCATTTTTAAATTTGTTTGTAAGTGTCTCCTACTTTGTACTTAGGAAATTTTGTTTAAAAGAAATTATTAATTATTAATAGACGATGCCCGCAACTCCGTTGCGCCAAAATTCGTTTATTGCACGGGAACCGTACATTTCCCTGGGGCAAAAAGTATCCTATGTAAGGACAAAAAGTATCCTATGTATAGGGACTCAAACTATCTCCATACCAAATTTTAGCAAAATCGGTTCAGGGGTTTGGGCGTGAAGAGGTAACAGACAGACAGACGGACAGACAGACACACTTTCGCATTTATAATATTAGTATGGATTGTTCAAAACATTTGGTTCAAGAATAAGCTGAAAAAAGTTATCTAATTATAAATATCATGGTTGTAATGTTGAGTCCCTTTTCCTTTTATTTATATAATTTCTTTACATCATCTTCTACATCTACAGATTAAAAAAAAGAAAACGCGTTGTCCAATATTTTCATCTATTCTTCCGTATTTAGTTAGCAATGGTTACATTTCCTTTTTTCCGCTGCACAAAAAGTGTACAATATAGTAAAAAATATGATACTTTTATTACATGATGACATAATATTATAATATCATGTTACTCATATTAATGAGCTTACCTCCTGACATAATAAAGTAAATTATAATCGCTTGTCGGGTTTCATACTCGGGGATAAGAGGTATTTAAATAATGTGGTCTTTAAAACAACGTTTTTAATTATTATTTTGTCAAATTCTATGCAACATAAAATAAACTTAAGCAAATTATGGTATATAAAATCTAACATTACATAAGAAAATAAAAATATAGTTTATTATATTATTTTAGCACTGTTTGAATTAAGTATAATATATTTGGAGTATTTAAGGCACATTTAAAACGACATTTGAAATTATTATCGCTGACTCTAACGCGTTTTTAAATATCTATTATTTTTAACGCTCCCGCGCTCTTTCGTTGCGGTACTTTTCATCAACGTAAAGGACATATTATTATTGTCTGTCACATTTGTAAGCCATCCGTTAGACGGTAGGTTTTGCTGTCAGTTTTACCACAGTCATGACTGTGACTGTTGGATAACCTACCGTGTAAGAGCTTGACTGACGGTTGCATGAAGCTGATTGATGAAAACCTGGATATTTTGATTTTTGTTTCATGCAACCATCAATCACGAATTTTGAGTGAGTTTTGCCACATCTGACAAAATTGAAAAAAAAATTAGAAACGTATACCTTTAAAAATTTTGGATTTGACTGACATAAAACTGAAGATAATTGAGTGAACGTCAAATACCATTCGTCAGTCCACCAGTCACCATCAGTCAAACATAATTCATGACTGACGGAATTGACTGACGCTTGCATGCCCGTGTAATCGATGCCTGCCTTACACGCTCAGTGTGGCATCAGTTCAGTCCATTAATCTGAGACTGACGCGAGAATGATGGCTGAAATAATAAAGAAATTATCAGTCCGTCAATGTAGCCGTCAATCACTCGGTTAGACAATCACTCTCCCGTCATTAAATTCCCGATAAAACAGTGTTCGTTAAAAAGTCAGTAAATATATGTCAATGCAATCATTAGTGTAATGAGTAGTAAAATATAGAGTTTAGTTTTGTGTCATTAAGGCCGTGTTTCCACCTGCAAGACAACTGTCGCGAGAAGTGTCTGACAGTTTGTCTGACAGCAGCTTGCAAGTATAAGCCCCGTAGCAATTGCTGTCGCGACTATTTCTCAAGCGCTTCCTGCGAGTAGTTGCGACAGCATGTCTAAACATGTCTGCGAGGACTCGCGACAGATCTCGCTGCGGGTCACCGCAGATATACAGTCTAGTTTCATTTAACCGCGAGCTTCTGGGAAGACATTTATTGTAGCAATAAATTGCAGGAATTAGTATGAAATGTAAGCAATATTGCAAGAAACTCACGCAAGATTTCCGCGAGTTTGCTTGCAGGTGGAAACATACATCACTTGCCATGCTGCGATGTTAACTGACTCTGTCTCAACGTTAACTTGGCATAACTAACCCCTATAAAAACGCAACGCAACATAGAAATGTGGCTTCGCGCTTAAGCTATAAATTTCGCTTAATTCCCCGCATTTGGGCGCTTAAAAATAATAAGCGAGGGGTATAAAGCATATAAATGGGTGTTTTATGCGTTATCCTGAGCTAGATAATGTTGATCGATGCTCGCGGCCTGATCTACATAACGATGATGATCATAAACAGCCTCTTGAGTGTTTAAACAAATCACTCGTTTATTTGAATACATATATAAGGTACATTTTGACCGCGTAGGTTTATAAGGTGTAGAAAAAACACTACGGAAATGATGTGCATAAAATGTTCCGATTGTGTATAAACTATTAAGGTAAAAATAAATGTCACACTCAAAATAAAGAAATCATCTCCTGTATGGGTAACTCTTCGCTCAACACAAACTTGACCATAATATAAAGGAAGGTTTTTTTCGAAGATGAAAACTATAATTGTGCTAAAATATCTATATAAGAGTATTGATAATGTGCCCAATCAAAATAACTTTTTCATACTCGAAATAACGTATACGCCAAAACAACCTTTTTCTCATCCACTTTAAAATAACAATAAAGTTTTATGGCCACACCATTATAGAGGCTTGATGATTATAATATTTAGCTCGAATTTAATGAATAGTTTGTCAGGAAATGTATAGAGCTTATGTCAAAATCTTTATTAAATTAAAGTGAAGTAATTATTATTAACTCTACCTAAATGCGGCAGTTCCTCTTCATTTCATTTAGTATGGAAATAGAATGTTCAACGTGAGTGGCGGGTATTATTCTGAGATTCAGCAGATTTCCCCTAGTAACGGCGTTGTTAGGAGCACAATGTAAGATGTATGTAACCTTTATGCGACCGCAACAACGGTGAGACAGAAACGCGATTCAGATACTGTAGGGTTGTCAACAATTGGATTTAGTTTTGGTTAGCATACCAAAACTCCAATTCCAATTGTATGTCCTAATATTTAAAACGTTTATAATATTAAGAAACAGTTATGTTATTTTTAGGAGTTTAATGAACATTATACATGTTGTTTAATGTAGATATCAAAATTATAATATTATAGCCTAGTGATTGAATGTTGTATAGTCTGTATTTAATATAGTCTGTGTCATGATTTAATCTGTTGTAAAAGCTTTTCCGGTATTCATTATACTTTGTCACCGCCGAAAACTGCGTTTCATTATAGGTTATGGGCCCAGCATTTTAATATTATCAGTGAATTACAGTAAAAGTAGTGTGAAATTGTGAATAGCGTGTTATTCAGTGAATACAGTGATAGTTTGCAAGAATGGCATCGAATTATCTTGTAAACGTGCCCAAGCTAAAGGGGCGTGAAAATTATACTGAATGGCTATTTGCCGCAGAGAATTTTCTAATCCTAGAGGATATGCTACATTGCATAAGGAAAATACCCGGGAAGGTATTAGAAACTGCAGATGACACGAAGACTAAGGCAAAATTGATAATGACCATTGATAGTGCGTTGTACGTACATATAAAAGACGTTAATACTACGTTGGAGCTATGGAACAAATTGAAGGCGTTATTTGATGATTCTGGGTTTACTCGTCGAATATCATTATTACGGAATTTGATCTCAATCCGCCTAGAAAATTGTGTTTCTATGCAGTCATATGTAACGCAAATAGTTGAAACCGGACAAAAGTTGAGCGGGACAGGATTTAAGATCAGTGACGAATGGATCGGGTGTCTTATGCTAGCTGGATTAACTGAAAAGTTCATGCCGATGATCATGGCGATCGAGCATTCGGGCATCAAGATCACAACCGACGCCATTAGAACGAAGCTCATGGACATGGAAACGGATGTAAGTTCAATTAATCATTTGAATGAAGCTAGTGGCGCCTTTGCGAGCAGCGGGCAGAAGTGGCAACATAAGAAAAATATTAGATTGTCTATGGACAAAGCGCCAGTGTGTCAAAAGCAAAACGTCAATGTCAACAAATTTCACGTCAAGTGCTACCGATGTAAACAAACGGGACACTACAAAAATCAGTGCCTAAACGCAGACAAAGATAATAAAAATACGAAAGAATCGCATCGCAAACAAACAAATGCGTTCAGTACTGTATTTTTAAGTGAGAAGTTTCATAAACACGATTGGTACATTGACTCAGGCGCGAGTATGCATTTGGTTACTAACGAGGAGTGGATTGTGAATAGAAAGCAACACGAAAAGAAAGACATTTATGTTGCTAGTGGCGATAAACTGCATGTATTATGCTCCGGCGACGTGAACATTATAACGAAAACGGATCAATGTGAATTCAATGTTCCAGTTAAGGATGTATTATGTGTTCCAGGATTGACAACCAACTTATTGTCAGTGAGCCAGTTAGTAAAATCCGGTAATAATGTTCAGTTTACGTCAGATGGCTGTGAAGTATATAATCGCAATAATGAATTGGTGGCTACAGCGGTGTTGACCAATGGTGTATACAAATTAAGAGTACCTGACAGTATAGTGGTTAATATGACCGTATCAGGGAGTACATGGCACCGTAGGATGGGTCATCTCAACAGTAACTATCTAAACAAAATGACAGATGCTGTTAAAGGTATGAATATTGAAGAAAAAGTTGAACTTAATAAGTTTTCATGCAAGGTATGTTGCGAGGGCAAACAGAGCCGTTTACCGTTTTCAAATGAAGGTTCTAGAAGTGATGAAATACTTCAGATTATTCACACCGACATATGTGGACCTATGGAGCAGGAGTCGCTCGGTGGTTCAAGGTACTTCATACTTTTTATAGATGACTTTAGTCGTATGATATTTATATATTTTATAAAATACAAAAGTGAAGCACTAAGTTGTTTTACAGAATTTAAGGCAAAGGCTGAGAAACAGACAAATAAAAAGATTAAGATTTTAAGAAGTGATAACGGATGCGAATATTGTAATAAGGAATTTGATGTATATTTAAAAAAAGAAGGAATAATTCACCAGAAAACCAACCCGTATACCCCCGAACAAAATGGGTTATCTGAGCGGAACAACCGTACAATTATAGAAAAAGGAAGATGTTTATTATTTGACGCCAACTTAGGAAAAGAGTTTTGGGCTGAGGCCACGAACACGGCAGTGTACTTGCAAAACAGAACAGCACTTCCTACCTTAAATTACAAAACTCCTTTTGAAATCTGGACTGGTTGTAAGCCCGATGTAAGTCATTTACGCATATTTGGAAGTAATGTCATGGTGCATTTGCCAAAAGAAAAGCGCCAGAAATGGGACAGGAAGTCAGAAATGCACATCCTTGTTGGCTATCCTGATGACATCAAAGGCTATCGAATATATAACCCAAGAACAAGACGTATAACGACGAGCAGAGATGTTGTTGTCATGGAAGATGAAAAGAGTCCAGCAGTCAATATACCAATCACAGAAGGTGAAGAAAACTCATGTTCAGTGGGGGACAGTAATGAGAATGACAAGAGTTCAGATGATACACTAGTTGAAAATGATAATACACTGGTTGAAAAAACATTATGTGACTCAGATGAAACATACACACCTAGTGACTATGAAGATGCACATAGTTCACCAGAACTACGAGTGCAAAGTGGCAGAATTAGAAAAAGGCCAGAACGGTATGGGATGTCAAACATATGTATTCCAGAGGAAGTATTTGATGATGCTAGTGGACTAACTATAGAAGAAGCATTACAGGGTGCAGAAAAAAATCAGTGGTTATTAGCAGTGAAAGAAGAACTTCAGTGTTTCGAGAACAACAATGCATGGGAAATAGTAGACATGCCGAAAGACGGTAAGACTGTAGTTAAGTGTAAGTGGGTGCTACGCAAGAAGTTGGACAATGACAACAAAGTGCGCTACCGTGCACGTTTAGTAGCCAAAGGTTATATGCAGAAGAAAAATGTGGACTATTCAGATACTTTTTCGCCTGTTGTTAGGCATTCAACTTTAAGATTGTTGTTTGCATTATCAGTTAAACTTAACTTAGATGTTATACATCTTGATGTTACTACGGCATTCTTAAACGGTGAGCTTGAGGAGACTATTTATATGCATCCACCAGAATGTTTGCTGAATTCTGAGAATAAAGTGCTTAAATTGAACAAAGCCATTTACGGGCTACGACAATCCTCAAGAGCATGGTATAAGAAGGTTGATGAATATCTTACTAATATTGGTTATAAATGTTCCAAACTAGAACCATGTTTATATACTAAAAGTTATAATGATAAAAGGACAATAGTTAGCTTGTATGTCGATGATTTCTTCATATTTTCAAATGATGATACTGAATGTAATAATTTGAAAAAGGTATTGGCTTCTAAGTTTAAAATAAAGGACTTAGGGCAGGTTAAGAATTGTTTAGGTATGAATGTTAATATTGATAAAATTAATAACACAGTTACACTGAGTCAAAAGAATTATGTTAACCAATTACTGAACAGATTTAATATGGCAGATTGTAAAGTAGCAGATACGCCTTTAGAGTCTAAATTGAATGTTAATTTAAATAATAAAAGTAGTCAGGACCTACCATATCAGCAGTTGATTGGAGGACTCATGTATTTGGCAGTACTAACTAGACCAGACATAGCTTACTCAGTCAGTTATTTAAGCCAGTTTAACAATTGCTATAATAGTGAAACTTGGGCTTATGCTAAACGAATTTTGAAATATCTTAAAAAAACTAAGCATTATGGACTTAAATATACTAATAAAGGTAATTCCAAATTAATAGGATTTGTAGATTCAGATTGGGGAAATAATATTGTAGACAGAAGGTCATACACGGGTCTATGTTTTATGTTAGCAGGGAGTGTCATTTCATGGGAGGCTAAAAAGCAAAAAACTGTTGCATTATCAAGTACTGAGGCAGAATATATGGGTGTTGCTGAAGCATGTCGAGAAGCTGTATATTTAATAAATTTATATAAAGAAATTGTAAATGAGTCATATACCATATGTTTGTATAATGATAACCAAGGTGCAATTAAGCTGTGTTTAAGTAATAATAATTTTAATAAAAGAAGTAAACATATAGACATACGGTACCATTTTTCTAAAGATTGTATTACTGCTGGTATTGTAGAATTAAAGTATTTGGAAACAGCTGAAATGCCAGCGGACTTATTTACTAAAGGCTTAGGTAACGTAAAGCATTATTATTTTATGGAGCTATTGGGTATACAAGATGTAAAGTTATAATGTTGTTAGATTATTTTGATTGCTTAAATTCAAAATTTGATTTACAAATAAATGAAAAAAAACAATGTTTCTTGCAAATTTTGTTTTGTTAACTTTCAGACACTTTTTACGGTGAAACATACAGCGTCGGTTTAATGTTGGTTATTTCTTGTTTTCATTCCTTTGAAATACAAAATATATAAACACAATTTTATTTTACCTTCATCTGAAACAAAATTTAGTCTTATTTTAATTAAGTAGCATTTAATTTTAAAATGTTAATATTTTTTAATACTATAAAAACTTTCTTCTGACAACCCTACAGCTAAGTTAATAAGTAGAACTGCAGTTTATAGCCCGTATTCAAAAGAGGGATTGTCGAACGGAAAAGTCGAGCAAAGTCGGACTTTCGGGGACAAATGTGGGTCATACAAACACAGTATAAATAAATACAGTAGACCATATCCAAACATCCATCAGAATCAAGCGCATGCACACATTAGCATAATGTGAGATAACTTCAAAGATGCAAAACAATGTATCACAAATGCACACGCGTAAATAAATTTCTTTGTTGTAAATGAGTTTCATTTTAAGGACGTGATAGACATTCTACCGTATTATTTTTATACTTTGTCTTTGGGGACGAATATCCAGGGTCGACCCAAACATTAAATTTGTACAGTCAGACACACTAATAAATATTTTAAAGTATGACGATATAACATTTAGAATATTAACAACTTGTATTTATTTAACGGTTATCCTATTTTTAAATATACTTAATAATAATAACTATCACTACTACAATTAATAAGTTCGGCCTACATTAAAAAAATAACGTTATTTTAAAATAAAAGAAGCACTAAGCAAAAATCATACCATAATAATATAATAAAACTAAAAGTAAGTTACTAACAGAATTGTAATCAAAATTACACCATAAAAACGGCTATTAAAATTCTATTTAGGTTACAAAATGTTCCCGCATTTCTGCCCCAAGATTAAAGAACGTTTGTTAATTATTAGTTTGGTATGTAAATAAGCTTACGTCAACATTCGTAGCTGACATGCGTTAAATATAACAGCGTGGCGAGAAATTACTAGCGTGCTGTTGACCCGTTAGTAGAGCCACAGTAGAAATATTATACAGTAGACTAACTTCGAAAATATGAAATTTTTCAAATTCCAAGACGATATTATATTCGATAATATTCATCGTTTAATTACTATAAGTTCCAAAGTGAAACAGGTATATTATGTTCATACAATTGACGACCTCTATGGCTCAGTTGTTGAGCGCGTAGCGCCTAAGCTGCAGGTTCTAATCTCTTCGACATTCAAAAGTCTTAAATGTGTTGGGTGACACATACAGTGTAGAATATAATAACAATATCTCATCTTAAGGGGCCGGGCTACCCTCGAAATTTCGAAAAAATAGAGTAAAGCACTAAAAAATAGAGTAAAACACTAAAAAATATATAAATAAATAGTAAATTTACTACGAAATATTTAAATACTAAAAAATATTTTTTAGAGTTAAAATATTTAGTAGTAAATTTAGTAAAAAAAATTATACACAAAAAATTTTTTTTGTGTTTAAATATTTTGAAGTTAATTTTTGTACAGGAACCTAGGTAATTACTATTTTAAGCTGAAAAATAACAACATTTTCGTATGAGAAAATGATTTTGGTATTACGTATGTATGAGAATTTCGAGGGTAACCCGGGTTCTTAAACATTTCCTTTACCTAACCTAAATAAAAAAATACCTTCAGGAATTTACCACGATTCCAGAAGGATGTGGTGTCAAGCTTGTGTACATATTAAAGTATTTTGTATTAGTATAATAAATTGTAACCAGAACGAATCAAAAGCATTTTTTGATAACATTCTTGAGATGTGCCTGATGCTTTTTTTATTTAGTCGAGTGTACTCATGTCACTCTCCGCTGAGGATTAAAAGGGACGTTTAAAAGTTACCGTCTGTCAATCAGAGGCTTAAACGTCTGCGCCATCTTTGTTTTTGCGACAGATTCCTACACAAATTTAATCATAGTACCTATCAGAAAAACAGTATTTTTGTATACGCAGTCTTTATTTTGTGTACAATATTTGTATTTAGTTTTTGAAGTGAAAACTTCTTTAGCGGCGTTGAGCACTTGTGGGATGGGTAAAAACTGTGAAACTCGCGATAGATTTTCGTGTTGATCGAAAAACCATACAAAACGCGTAAGACGGTTGGAGAGTAGTGTTTTGTGTCGAACTCGAACTCGAACTCGAACTCAATTTGAAACTTGATCGAAACTTGATCGAAACTTGATCGAAGCTTGATCAAAACTTGATCGAAACTTGATCGAAACCTTGATCGAAACTTGATCGAAACTTGATCGAAACTTGATCAAAACTTTATCGAAACTTGATCGAAACTTTATCGAAACTTGATCGAAACTTGATCGAAACTTGATCGAAACTTGATCGAAACTTGATCGAAACTTGATCGAAACTTGATCGAAACTTTGATCGAAACTTGATCGACACTTGATCGAAACCTTGATCGAAACCTTGATCGAAACTTGATCGAAACTTAATCGAAATTTGATCGAAACTTGATCGAACCTTGATCGAAACCTTGATTGAAACTTGATCGAAACAACTTGATTGACGATTTTTTAAAAATCGATTTTCATAAAAAATGGGTTAAAAAATGCACAACGTTAATAATCAAGTTTTCACTTCTGCCGGCACTCCCGGAATGCAACCAGTCTTTTTTTTTATGAAATAAGGGGGCAAAGGAGCAAACGGGTCACCTGATGGAAAGCAACTTCCGTAGCTCATGGGCACTCGCAGCATCAAAAGAGCTGCAGGTGCGTTGCCGGCCTTTTAAGAGGGAATATGGTAATAGGAGAGGGTAGGGATGGGAAGGGAGGGAATAGGGGAAGGTAGGGAAGGGCATAGGGTAGGGGACTGGGCCTCCGGTAAACTCACTCACTCGGCGAAACACAGCGCAAGCGCTGTTTCACTAGATCAGGTTCCTTTTGAACTGTCATGTAACGTCAGCCTGATACCGCAGATGGCCACCTAAATATTGCAAATGTATTGAAAATATGTACCTAAGGTTGACCTAAGGTACACACTTTTGAAAGTATTGTAGAACATGTTTTTTGACGGAGTTACTTTTCCGTTTTTATTATTCGTAGTCTATACGTTTAAAATTCAACACCGAGTCACAATAGAATACATCAAGTATATCTGAGCCAGGCAAGCTAATACAACTTCTCTATTCGCCAAGCTTACACAATGTAACGATATCCTAAAGGATGTGAAGTTAGCGGCATAATTGTTGAGTGAAGTTAGACATTGCTGTAGAGGCGCAGTACGTTGCAAAGCCATACTAATATTATAAAATATGCGTCTGTATTTCTGTCCGTTACCTCTTCACGCCCACCGAACCGGATTTGCTGAAATTTTGTATGGAGATACAGCGAGCCAGATACTTTTTATCCCAAAAAATGTACGATTCCCGCGCGACTAATGAATTTTGGTGCAACGGAGATCGGCGTCATCTAGTAATATAAAATTTGCTTTAGGGGAGTTAAAAGGTAGACGTACCTACATACGAATGATTTTTTTAAAATATGTTTAAAACAAAGAGAGAAATAGCACAAACATAAGTAAACTTCACTCTATTTTTATCTTTAACCGCGACGTCTCTTTACGTTAACGTCGATGTAAGTTGGCTCATAATTGTAAGCACAGGAGTGAATTCCCAATGCATTATTTATGTTCCTGTTCCCGACTCCATCACGAGGAGTAAGCAGAATCTCGGGGGATTCTGTTTTTGTTCCACTTTCTAAAGCTTACTGTGTTTTCTTTAATCAGAATAGCTTACGCCCACACTACCAGGTGTAATTGTAACTTGACTTAAACTAATTATGGTTGTTAAATTAGCTAAATTCATTATTTATCCAACACTTTAAGTTAAGTAATTATTAAATGTCTCTAAGTGCAGCAGTCAGAGTTAATATTTCTCCGTCAATATAAGGATAAATAAGGTTTATTTGTTTTTTACTTCATTTAAGAAGTAAAAAAATTTGTCTAAATTAGTCAGCCCTAGCATATTGCGGATCAGCATTTTAATTTACTCTTTTTATTTATTTACGAAGTAGAAATGTCTAAATTAGGCAAATAATTTGCTCTGGGCGGGACTTTGGCGGCCAGGGTGCTGATAGTGTTGAAAAAAAATTATTTATTTATTTATTTATTTATTTAATATTAGAAAACCAACAGCTTAGAATTTCACTTAAATAGCTAATGAATAGAAAAAAACAAAAAGCCAATGACAGGTTTTCACCAATAGCTTTAAGAGCCCGGGATACCCTCGAAATTCTCATACATACGTAATACGAAAATCATTTTGTCATACGAAAATATTTAACATGTTTGAGTTATTTTTCAGCTTAAAATAGTAATTACCTGGGTTCCTGTACAAAAATTAACAAACGAGCGCTGTTTTACGCCGGTTTTCTGTGAGAACGCGTGGTATTTCTCCGGTCGAGCCAGCCCAATTGTGCCGAAGCATGGCTCTCCCACGTATAAATTTATTTATTCACCAAATAAAACATAATATGCATTATACAGTTACAAAAGCTTAACTTAAAACAGCAATGAGGTTTGTGCAATGCTGCGATAGTCTTATTCGCAGATGTGGTTATAAAATAACACAAATACAATATATAAGTTGGTATTACATAGTTATTTCATCTCTTCTGTCTCTTCTGTCTTGCTTTCCTTTAATATTTCTTGAGAAAAGAAGACTACACAAATATTTACCTACATTTTGTACCTAGATGTGTATTGAGTAACAAGTTTACCCGAGCGAAGCCGGGTTTTCATCTAGTATAAATATAAAATCAGAAATGTACCGGCGATTACACAGAGTTTGAATATGGCATTTCTTACAAAGTGCAAGGGAATTAATAGAATTGTAATATATTTTCAGTCTGTAGCATAGATATCGGTTAAATCTATGATAATAATATGGCGCCCCTTCTGTTTACCTTCAGCGCCCCTTTTTATCCGGCGCCCTGGGTGGTTGTCTAGCGTCACCTCCCCTAACGCCGCTACTGCTTAATCTATTTCAGGCGAAACAAAATACCATATTTTCAATAACTTTTTGTTTTTTAAGCTGTTCTAATTCTAAACTATTTCACACTTCTTCTTCTATGATATCGATAAAAACCTAAGTACTTACCTAATAACAATATACTTTTACCTGACTGTACGTATATTTTTCCACTCCTAATGAAATAAGTGTTTTGTCATGAGATTGCTTTATTATATCGAGTTTTCGAGAGTTTTGGAAATAACGGTATCGTCTTGATAGATTGCTGGCACGGCTAAAATGATTCACGCAACATTTGACCTTACACCTAACGTAATACGAGTCATTTTTGATGGTACCAATTTATTTTCGAATACATCAGTCGCTCGTTGATCGCCCATCAAAAAGTCTTCAGCTAAGTATGTGGTATGAGTTGCGAGAATTTCGTTACTGTGTCAGCTTACCTTGATATTCAATATTTCATAGCGCAGTATGTAATTCAATTAATAAGTTAGACCTGATATTTTTTCATTAATTTACTCGTTGTGGTACTCGTATGGGATAGCCGTGTGTACAGGTATCGATAGAATCTAAATCATTTATTCACAATCTTATCTTATATATAAAATTCTCGTGTCACAATGTTCGTTCCCGTACTCCTCCGAAACGGCTTGACCGATTCTCATGAAATTTTGTGAGCATATTGAGTAGGTCTGAGAATCGGCCAACATCTATTTTTCATACCAAAAATTATTTATAATATGGCAAAACAACGTTTGCCGGGTCAGCTAGTATTCATATATTATTAGAAACTTTAAGGGCGTTCCCTACGGAGATTCCGTAATTTACCGTATTTAGAGGCTTATAAACTCATAATTTGAAAGCTACAAAGTTATAATAAAAATACAGCAATAATCTTCAGCATATCAAGATTCCTTTCCACGTTTTAAATTTTCTATTTTTGTTTATTATAATATGTATACTAACGATATCAGCTTCCAAAGTAAAACCGATTTATTAAAATTCAAGCATACATTCAGCATCTCCTTAGTATTTACAAATTACTGTTATTTGAAACATACGCCAATAGATCGACAATATCATAAACTACATATTCCACGTTTTAATTTTTTTAGGTCAATTTTGAACTAAGGTAAAAATAATAGGGTTTTGGTGCGACCTCGGCGACGCGGCAAATGTATGGTCAAGGTCCTTTGCCTTAAGATACGTAAATATTTCTTGAAGAGGTTAGCGAATTATGCCATCTTTATCCCGCTATTTCTTGAACCGTGGTATTAACATTTAACATCAACAAACTTGTTTCATCTTTAAGCAAAGTTTCGTGTATGTTTGTAACATTTTCACTTTAAGCTTGTGCCATTCCGAGTTAAAGTCAGATTTGCACTAGAAGAAAATATCAATCAACTAACTAGTATTAAAATATCATTTTTTTTCATTAATGCGAGGATTATTTCCCTTATTCCACGCAATAATGAAAATAATATACTATTAAGCCCAGGGCCAACTTATTATTACAATAACAAGCACAATTAGGCTTCTGTAAACATTTTGATTTAGCGTGTCATGCTAAATCAAAATGTGTACAGAAGCTCATGCTAGTCTGAGTCAATTTTTTATCTCGAAAAAGTGTATGGGATACTGATATCTTCTTTAAGAATATTAGACTATCCGTTTTTCCTGTTGTCTTAGCAAAAATTAGATAAATTAAGAAATCACTCCTTATTTTCGTTTCTCAAAAAGCATTAAAACTACAGCTTATTAAAGCTAGATCTTCCTTTATTGTTCTTGGCAGCGGTCCTGGTATGGTAATGATGATCTAATAAAAGAGAAATATGCTCTGGCACTTTATTTTTCAACAGCTGGTGCGGGCTTCCGTTTTAAAGCCCTCTTTGTTCCAGTCTCTTTGAATTTTTGAATAAAACTTCATATCGTTTATATAGTGTCAGTTCGTATATGATATCGTTGGCGTATCTCATGGAAACACTGGTCTTTTTCTAAATACAAAGTAGCCTTTGTGTAAGAGATTCAACTACTGCTGTGTCAAATTTAATTAAAATCCATTCAGGAATGTTTGCATAATAAGGAAACATACGTACTCACCAACTTTTAATTTTTTATTTTTGTGACATTTTTGCGACTTTAAATTTTTGTGACATTTTACCGTGGGTGTAATACAGCTGTCCCTAAAAAGTGATCTTAGTTAGGTACTTAAGTCACGCACCAAAATATTCTACCTTCTGAATTGCATTCTAAATTTAAATTTTGCCGCCATCTTAAGTCTTCATTATTCAGTCCTGTGGTTTCCTGCACAATCGTTAGGATAATATCAGTTGAAGGCTCAAGTGAATTAAATACCTAATGAGCTCCGTCTGAAATTAATTTCGCCATAACCAATATAACAGCTTTGGGCTTACGATTTATGTTTCTTTGGAGTTGGTACGTACAGTTTTTAATCTGAGATTAGGGTTTTATTACTTCTGGCAACATTGCGCCGGTTCGTTAAAAGAAGACTTTTTGGCGGGAAGTCGAAAAGAGCGGGTTTTTTAAATTTTCTCTGATAAATAAAAATTAATTTTCCAGTAATATTAGAGTAATTTAATTGTAAATAGTACTTTTTCAATAGTGATAAAGAAGATGAGTGTAGATGGCGACGGGGGCCCGGCCCCCGCAGATTCTTCTAAGAAAAGAAAATTGGACGATACCTGTACAGTGGATTATAGAATGTATATAAAAACAAATTACAAAAGACAATGCCCGGAGAATTATAGGTAGCGATAAACAATGAAAAATTGGGAAACAAAAATCCCATTGCTTTGACCAAATTATTCACGGAAAATATAAAGGGCATTATAGGAGTGCATAGAGTTAACGCTTACAAAGTTGGTGTCACCTTTTAGAAGTCCGCACCGGCGAATAATTTCCTTAAAATTGACCATTTTTTAACAAAAAATAAACTGAAAGCCTTTGTACCGGCCCACCAGTCGGAGATCACTGGTGTTATTAGGTATGTGCCCAAGGATCTGTCCAATGAAACTATATACAAAAACATTACATGCGACACAGAAGTGATTTCAATTAAAAGATTTTTTAGGAAAGTAGAAGGGAAACTTACACCACTGGGTACAATTGCAGTTACATTCGCTGGTACAACTTTGCCTCAGTATGCCTACATACAAATGTTTAGATATCCAGTACATTTATATATACAACCCAACTACAATGTTTCAAGTGCCTCAAGTTTAACCACTCTGCTAAAGTTTGCAGAGGAGAACAAAAGTGCTCCTCATGCGCTGGTAAACATTCATACAAAGAATGTGACGTCGAAGAAATTATATGCCTCAACTGTAGCGGAAATCACTTGGCCATCTTGCGAGACTGTCCAGTGTAACAGAAGAAAATGCAGGAAAAGAAGTCCAAATATGAGAATTTCAATCGTAGTTATGCCACTGTGGTGAGTAGTGTTCCGTTGCTCACTGACCCTAAGTCTTTTCCAGCTATTTCAAAACCTGTTAATGTACATTCTGTTAGTAATACCAAAACGACTTTCAATGTTGACCAAATTTTGAGTAATGACATTATAATGAATGCCTTAGTTAAGTCTCTTGTAACCCTCGGTAATAACAACACTCCAGTCACAAATAAAATAATCAAAGAAATATTGTTATCTAATTTAACCTATCAAGCCCCATAAGAGCACCGGTGATCGCGACAACAATAGAATAACAATAGATTTCCAAGAATCCGCGATCGAAGGATTAATCACATAATGGATACATATTTAAATATAGCACAATTTAATATACAAAGCTTTCAGAATAAAAGAGCCTTACTAAAAACATTTCTTTATGATCATAATATAGACATATGTCTGTTAAATGAAACATGGCTTAAGAGTTCAAGTATAATTCCAGATTTTACACCTTATAATTTCCTTCGTAAGGATTCATTAAATTCACATAATGGAGTAGGTATACTAATTTAACAAAACCTCAAATATAAAATTATAAATACAACTTTTTAAGAAAGTATTTAAAATATTTGTATATCATTAGAAACTAAAATAGGAGCAATACACATTTTATGTGTGTATTGCCCACCTAATAATAACAGGTTCGATACAAATAAATTAAAAAAAGTATTGCTTGAAACTCCTAAACCATGTCTCATCATGGGAGACTTTAATGCACACCACATTTTATTCGGATGCCACTCGAACAATAACAGAGGTAACAGTTTGTTTAACATCATAGATGAATTCGACATGTGCATATTGAATGATGGCAGTGTCACAACAGTTCAGGCACCAAATAGAAATCCGTCTACAATTGATTTAGCTCTTGTTAGTCCTTCTTTAGCTCCTCTTTGCGAATGGCTTGTCCACGGTTATCCAATACCACTATCCAACTCAGGTAACTATTAATATACAGCCCTCAATATATGAAGTTCGTCCTGTGGAAGAAAAATATATTTACAGTAAAACAGATTGGAATAAATATTTTAAGTTATCAGACACATATTTTTCAGAATTAAATGTAAATAATAATAATTTAGAACCACTTCAGTTATACAATAGTTTTGTCAGTATTTTATGTAATCTAAGATCAATAACAGTACCAAAACAAAATCCAAAGCCAGTTTCGAAGCCATTGAGAAAACCAGCTCTTTGGTGGAACCAAACATGTGAAGATGCAGTTCGAAAGTCCAAGGAAGCTTTAAAAAAGTATAGAGCTTTGCCCAGCATTGATAACTTTAGTATTTATAAAAATTTTGATGCTCAAAAGAAAAGAATATTAAATGATGAAAGGGTTAAGTCATGGCAAGATCTGTGTAGTAGTTTTAATAGAATGACATCAGTCTCTAGAATATGGGGATATATTAAAAGATTCAAGAGAATAGCTACTTCCCATGATAGTTTTTTAAGTGATGATTGGGTACCATCATTTTTAAATAAAATTTCAGATAAGTCTCAGGTAAATGAAAGCAATTTAAAAACTATTTTTGATCAAGCCGTTGAAGATGAAAGTAATTTGTTTCTTAATAAGCCATTTACACTGAGTGAGTTGTACACATCTTTAAAAAGTAGAAAAGACACAATACCAGGATTGGATAGTATACCGTATATTTTAATTAAAAAACTACACCCTAATGCAATAGAAATTCTTTTAAAGATTTATAATAGGTTATGGGATGGTTTAGTCATACCGGAGTCGTGAAAAACTCAATGTGTTATTCCTATTTTAAAACCAAATAAACCAGCTAGTAACCCATCTTCCTACAGACCCATTTCCCTATCATCATGTTTAGGTAAGCTTTTTGAAAACATGTTAAAAATGAGATTAGATTATTTTGCTGTATCACAAAACATTTTACCGGATATTCAGTTTGGATTTAGGAAAGGAAAAAGTTGTTCTGGAAGCTTTGTATCATTTATACAAGATTTAGAAAAGGCAAAACTTAGTCACTGCAGTGCTGTATGTGTATTTTTAGATGTAAAAGCTGCCTTTGATAGTGTTAACATTGAAGTGTTAATTAAAGTTTTACAGGAACTGGGATTTCCGGTGAAAACTTTAAAATAGATTCAGAAATTTTTAAGTAACAGAAAAGTTTATGTAAAATTCAATAATAAATTGCATGGGCCTAAGACGGCCAATAAAGGCACAATGCAAGGGGCTACGATATCGCCATCATTTTATAATTTTTATACATCTCAAATCCTTAAATTTGTAAATATTCCTGGAGTAAAAGTTTTGCAATTTTCTGATGACTTGCTTTTGTACAGTGTAAATAAAAGCTTAAATATGGCTATCGATCTTATAAATAGAGCTTTAGCTCAATTACAAAATTGTTATAAGAATATTTTAAAATTAGAAATAAGTTCAGAGAAAAGTTCAGTGCTAATATTTAGTACCGACGTACCTGCACATTCTGTAAATATAATTTATAATAACAACAGAATTCCCATTGTGAATCACCACAAATTCTTAGGAGTTATTGTGGATAGTAAACTTAAATTTGATAAGCACATTAATTATGTATGTCAGAATGCTATGAGAAGCATAAATGTAATGAGAAGTTTGGCAGGAACATTTTGGGGTTCAGACCCAAAAACTCTTAATATGTTGTACAAAAGCATAGTCAGAAGTCATTTTGATTACAGTTCATTAGCTTACATGAATGCAAGTATATCATTACTAAGGAAATTAGATGTTGTACAGAATATAGGCTTAAGAATAATAAGTGGTGCCATGCGTAGCACCCCTATTGTGTCTATGGAAATTGAAAATTGTATACCTCCATTGTCTCTGCGCCGTTTACAATTGGCTGATAGATTTTGTCTTAAAAAGTTATCTGTAATAACAATTTTCTAGTGAAGACATTGTTGCATCCTATAGAATTTGTACCATCAGCTACACCAACTATCACATCTAATGATCTCATTTCTGCTTCTTTACCTGAAATACCAAGAATTATATTATTAACAAAAAAATATTCTAAAAATATGTACACTAGTAACAAGTGGCCAATTTATCAATATCCATATGAAACTACAATTTTTAATATTAAGTGTTATTTAGATTCCGTTACAAATAAATTTGACTTTTCACAATTTCTACAGGATAAAAGAGATTTTTACACAATATATACAGATGGTTCCAAAAGTGAGGAAGTTAAAGCTGCGTACTATGACCCACATTGTTAGATAAGTAAATGTTTTAAAATGCCACAAAGTTGCAGTATTTTTACAGCAGAGGCCTGAGCTATATTAGCAGCTTTAAAATATGTATTTACTGATGTAAATAATGTAAATATTTTAATAATTACTGATTCTAAAAGTGTATTATATAGTTTAAGTAACCAAAGTATGTCTTTTAAACAAAATTATATTATATTTGGAATTAGATTTATGTTAACAAAATTGGTGGAAAAGAACATAGAACTAGTTTGGGTTCCCACAGTGGCGTATTAGGTAATGAAATTGTAGACCAGGTGACCCGTAGGGAACACAATGTAGATCTTTCAGAAAGTGTTAAAGTACCATTTACTAATTTATACCCACAAATTAATAGTTCAATTAAGAGTTTATGGAAAGACTATTGGGCGAAGATAATAGAAACTAAAGGAAAATGGTACGCAGAATTCAAAAAGACTTACCGACGATACCATGGTACAATAAGATAGTTTATGTGAAAAGGAAATTAATCACAACAATTAATCGTTTGCGCTTTGGTCATTGCCTGGTCCCATAACATCTTAGGAGAAATATGGACAATGTATAAAAAATAGACAATAGTACCTGTTCTCATTGTTCAGAAGAAAATGCAGACATAGATCATGTGTTTTTAAAGTATCCAGTCTTCGCCATACAACGATCCATATTTGATAATAATATCAAGGAAATTGCTCAACAGAACTCTTTAAGTGTCCCCCCCCCGCCCCGCGCCAAACGCACCGCATATTACACGAAATGCGGCGCGTACGGTGCGGACGAATGTGCGAAGTTTCACATCACTTAATACAACGAATTCTAAAATGCAGCGCGTTTGGCGCGCACGTGCCGATAAATGTGCGATCACCTTAACAAAATAGCATGTATTTTTGTCAAAAGATCTAAGCCCATAAAATGTGCGTGTTTAATCCCATACACTTAGTTGTGTAAGAAAACTGATTTGTATACTTAATATTTTTTTATGGCGGAATTCTTAAAGTCAATTTGTCAGGCGATTTACCTATTGTCCCTTAAGGAAAAAGCTTGTTCATCGCGAGAAATATTACGGATAAAAGTGTCTTTAAACCAATAAAAACAAATTGAGACACCGATTGGGAATACAAGTTTAAATAACGACAAACAAAGCTAACAGAGACATCAATTTATCCAGCGAGTTACAGCTGCACTGGAAAGCTCCTAATGAGAGCTTTCGAAGCTCGCGACGAGCTTACAGTGTCTGTTTATACGGCAATCGATGAACTAGTGATGCATTAGTAATTTGAAGCTTTGATTTAAGTCTCTTTAAGTGTGTTTGCCCAAATGCCTATAAATATACAATTTAATGAACCCTTATTTCTATGAATAAGGGATAGAATCTATACTACTAACATACATGCGAAAGGGTTTCTGTCTATCTGTTACCTCTTTACGCCCAAGCCGCTTAACAGATTTTGCTGTTTGGTATGGAGATTTTTTTTTAAAAGAAGGCAGGTCGCTATAGCCCTGACGTCACTGCGACCCATGTGGATTTATTGTGACTCCTTCGCACTAGAGTATCAACCCCAACCCAATACTGCTCATAAATTGAACGATATGGTTGGGGTTGGTGCCACGAATTTCCTCTGTGGAGTATTCGTGGCGACCAAGGTGCCTGTTCCTGATCTGTAGTAGAGCAGGACAGTCGAGGAGAAGGTGAATAGGTGTTAATATACAACAATGTATATTAACGCTACATTATTAAAAGTAAGGCTATCGTAAGAAGCTTTAGAGCATTTTTAATTTGCTTCCTAATTAAGTGTATGCCTGTAAGGGTTCGTCAAAGCTTTCTTCCGTTCTTCTCAAAGCTTACGAAAAGCTTTGCGTCGGGAAAAAAGTTTACATCTTTCATCTTTGCGAACATTTTTCTCGACAAAGCAAGAATTACGGAAGTAAGAATTGTTAGGTCTATTACAATGTTTGACATTATTTTTCTATATATACTAGTAATACTGTAAGTCTGTTTCATCTTAAAATTCTACTAGATCAATTAAATGTGGTTAACAGTAGTTCTTTTACATTACTTGTTTGATAGTTACTGGTTAGTTTATTTACTAATAGTCCAATCAAATTACGAAATAAATAAACATGAACGAACACAGTTTGGGAATTTTAAGTATTGATAGGGGGGTGTATTCTGAGCATAAATTCCAATTTGAGGGGTTCTACTGAGGTCAGCTCAAGGTCATTTCGATAGAAACGCGTTTAATTCGATATCTCGAGAATGATCAGTGCTAGGCAAAAAATTGTAGATACCTTTTCTCTTCCAAATTAAATTTACTAACTTTTTTATCTGAAACTTTTTTTTAACATTAATATTTTTCAACATAGTACTCCAGCAAGGAATTTTTTTTTCTATTTTTCGTCGTTTTCTCCCCAACCATTCAATTTTATTAAATTTACCGATTATCAAAGTCTAGATATTTTAATTATGAACAATTTTTTTCTTAAACTTTTTTCTGTAATGCCAGTACCTTCGGAGATATATAATATTACTTTACCTAATATAAGCTACATATAGCCCATACTGCCTCAAACCGATATATGGGCCGAATGCCGCAAAAAACCTTTTATTTTTGCACGCGATTAGTGGTTGCGACACAACTTCGGCTCCTTTCATTTGCACAATTAAACGCGTTTTCATCGAAATGACCTTGAGCTGACCTCAGTAGAACCCCTCAAATTGGAATTTACGCCCAGAAGTTACCCCCCTATCGATCCTTAAAATCCCCAAACTGTGTTCGTTCATGTTTATTTAACCCATTTTGAGCCTATAAGGGTTATAATATTGGACTATAAGGGTTGATTCAGGCCGCAACGCGACGCGTAGATGCATTTCTAAATTTGTATGGATTTGACAGATTTGAAAGACGTCTGACGCAATTGAAATATTCTGTCAAATCCCATACAAATCTAGAAATACATCTACGCGTTGCGGTCTGATTTACCCTTGAGGTTGTAAGAAAGAATCATGGCCAAATTTGTATAGGATCTGGACTCGACTTTTATTTTTGTTGTCCCAAAATAAACTATAGTTAGATTTGGTTGTTCTTACGCTGTAAACATAATTCCGTTTGAGAATGATGTCTAAATAGCCACGATTTTTTATAATAATTATTAACGTTTATAATTATTTTGAGGTTAGACTTAAGAACTACCTTTTTTCCGACTGCGGTGTAGCCTACAAGTGTATATTCGGCGATCTCGTTTCTAATTATTTAAATTTTTCCTAGAGTATTACCCAAAAAATAGAACGAATGCGAATGATCGCCGGCTGTCAGAACTCAGAACATATGAAAGACAAATAATATATTGATCTTTTTTTGTGGCTATTTATAGACACATTTCTAATGTTTTTTGATGCCTTAAAATATTAGGGAATTTTTGCTACTAATGGCATATCGGGACGCCACCTAGTACGATTTGGCCATTGTTCTTTCAGAAACATTGTTATATAACATCGTATAAACACCAACTATATCTAATAACGTCTAGAAATTGCAAGCTGACATTTGCATTTTGATCTTTAAATTGTGCACATATTCGGCGGCATTTGCGAAATAAAATGTACAAAATGTTGAAGCCTTGACTCCTGTCCTGATTCCGCACATCGTTTCACACTATTCATGTAATGTGCTGGCTGGGAAATGAAAATTTATTATTATACGGTCACACATCTTATATTATACTCACCCTATAATACATTGCTCGTGACTTCGTTTGCGCTGAAAAAGGTTTATCGGTTCAGAACCGCACATTTCGACACCGGAAATATCACTTAATGTAAGGGACAAAACACGACTTTTCAGGAGAGCGAAAAAACAACTTTTTTTTTTCACAAATTCGTCTCTAACTTTTTATCATTTAGTCCGATCTTAAAGGTGTTTATGGCAAAGTTTCTTAGAATTTTGTCGGCTATATAACTATAAAAAAAATTACGCGTTTAGAAAATAGCATGTCCCTTACATTAAAAAAATTTGCTTATATTTTGTCCCTTACAGCACTGATTTTTTTATGTCAACTATGTCATATTAAAGTAAGCACCGAGTTTAATATGAAACTGCGACACAAATATACTGTAAAGGACATAAAAAACTATGCTTTGGAGGAAGTTTGATGTAATATATTAAAATCTAGCACAATAAGCCCACCACGACTGGCTGGTCTACCACATAAGGGATAGGATTTCCACCAAAATAAGGGAACTTCGACAGACTGAAGCATTTCCCTTGGCACCGGGACTGTTCCCATCTACACCCAGAGCCTCTTTAGACAAGGTGGAACTTTGCAAAACCACGTCTCTGCTCTTTTGTCCTACCGAAATCTGTATCCTGAGCCGAATAGAAGATGAATCTTCCTCCCTGTTCCGCTCTGCGGCCTCTTTCTGTGAACCTGACCTATAAGCGATCGCATACCACAAGTCTAAATGTTCGTTCTTGACCTGGCATTAAGCTCCTCATTTCACCTTATCAGGAGCTACTGCTCTCTTTTATCGCACCTGTCAGAGCTGCTTCGCCAGTGCCCAGTCATGACCTTCCCCTTCTATGACCTTCCTTTTTATAGTGTTACGCCAGCTATTTCTATTATCGGCCACTCAAAGAGCGTCGCAGACAGTCGACTCAAGTGTGGTACGGATTTGATCGGACCAACGCATGAGACAGCGGCTCCGGCGTCTTTCCCCCCCTCAATCTTGCCAATTATCATGAGTTTTCCATACCATGGTTTCAAGGTTTCCTCCTTTTTTTCTGGTAATGTGTCTGAAATATTCTAAGATGCGTTATTAGACAGATGGTAGAGAGCCTTGTTTGTATGTTTAGTTGAGCCAGAATGGTTGGTTGGTTCTGAAAGCAATTTATGGAATTCAGAGCATTTTCCTCCAGCACCTTCGACGGCGTCGATACGTCGATAGGTCTGCAGACTTCAGAGTCCATGTCTGGGATCATTAAGGACAGATGAAGAATATGAGCACGTACACAAGTTTCCTCCTGGTTTTTAACGAAATCTTCCTGTCAAGCCAGGTTTTATGCATTTTGAGACATAGCGCTCTTAGTCATCCCAATTCTCCTACGTATAAGTTGTTCGTAAAGATCAAAGACAAATTTGCTAACCACTTCCAATTTTACAGCGCCAGTCAAAGGCAGAGTGTTGCTTCTGTCTATGACCATGATTTTGGTTTACCTTTATTAAATGAGAGGCCCAAGTTGTTGATCATTTGCTTCATTCTCTCTCAACAGTTCTTGCATCTCTATTTCATTTGCAGCCAGGAGAGTATTGTCATCTTTAATGCTAGCTATATACAATTGACCGCATTACATGTGTATACCTAAAGGCTAAAGGTTTAGCTAAAACACTAAAACTTTATAAAAAACCTTAAACTTTTACGGATAATACTTTTTGAGTAGGTGCGAAAAAATTATCTTCTTACTTGAAAAATGATATTTAATCCTTCAGGCCCCGCGCGAGCACCGGTGATCGCGACAACAATAGAATACAATAGCAATTCCTGGAAATTCCGACTGAAGTATTAATTAAGGTAAGGGACAAATTTTAGTGAAGCTATGACAATTATTATGTATCAATTCTTAACGTAAAGGACATGTTAAGAGAATTGTATTAAGCTAAAGGTTAACGTAAGGGATTGAATTTTATTTTAAAAGCATTTACGTTATTTTTTTTAACATGTAAAAATATTTACGTCCGTTAAATCAATTTTTTTAGGAAAAAACCTGTCTAGACTTTAAACTACTGTAAGGGACATTTTTTAACGATAGAAGAATTTCAAGTATGCCAAACGATAGAGCTCGAAATTCTGAATTCAATGATATATATAACTCATTTTCGTCAAAATGTCCCTTACGTTAAGTGATATTTCCGGTGTCGATTTTTGAAAAACATAATTATATATTATTATAATAATTATTATTAGGTATTATAATAATAGATGACGCTCGCAACTCCGTTGCCAAAAAATTCGTGTATCGCGCATAAACCGTACATATATATTTGTGGGCTAAAAGTATCTTATCCAAAAAAGTATCCAGTCATCATCCATACGAAATTTCAGCAATATCGGTTCAACAGTTTGAGCGTAAAGACTAAATATAACAGACCGATAGATAGATACAATTTTACATAATACTAGATATTCTGCGCGGCTTCGCCTGCGTAATTTAGGAATTTCACGGAAACCGTACTTTTTCCGCAAAAAAAAACCTATGTCCCTTTACGTGGTATATTCTTCATGTGTTCCAAAAAACATAAAAATTTCTCCAGTAGTTCTTATGATTATGAGCAATTTAATATGATTTTTCCCATTTTTTTCACATTTTCCTCTATTTTTCGCTCCTATTAGTCTTGTCGTGATAAAATCCTTGGCCTTTCTCGATGAATGGGCTATCTAACACTGGAAGAATTTTTCAAATCGGACCAGTAGTACCTGAGATTAGCGCGTTCAAACAAACAAACATTCCGCTTTATAATATTATGTAGTATGTACCTATATTGTACATATAGATTTATAATATTAGTATGGATTTCATTTAAAATGGTACTACTATTACTGTCTACTGCAGCATTTCGTACTTTTGCTACTCTCTATCGTATTAATAGTAAAAAACGATCAAAAGTTTGTCAACTTGCTAAAAATTCAATTAACTGAATCACACATTTTGATTAAAATTCTTTTAAAATATTCCTTTAACGAGCTAAAGAGCATAAATTTTAAACTAGCATTCCCAGCGACTTTCGTGCTATCCCACGGGGACGGTACTGTTTGCCAGAATAAAAGGTTTTAAACCACTCTGTGTAAAATGTTTGTTCACGTCTAAAAAGCGGTTTTGCGTTTTGTTCCTACACCATTTTTGTAGCATTTAGTAGTTATTTTCTTGCATAAAATATTATATTGTGTCGTACATTTGTATTCTCTCTATATTATATAATTTATATTATATCTATATTATATATTATATAATCGTTTATGAAATCCTCTGAAAAAATTTGACGACCTCTGTGGCTCAGTGGTGAGCGCGTTGGTAGCTCAAGCCGGGGGTCGCGGGTTCGAATCCCGCCGAGGACGGAACAAAAAGTTTTCATTGTTCCCGGGTCTGGATGTGTATGATATAATAAAAATCTTAAATGTATGTATAAAAGTATTAAATATATTTCCGTTGTCTGGTACCCGTAACACAAGTCCTTTAGGTACTTAGCACGGGACCAGACTGGCGTGGTGTGAAGCGTCCATAGATATTATTTATTTTATTTAAATCTGTCGTTACTTAAGTCACTTTATATTGGAGATATACTATACATATAAAATTTGCCAATCGTTCTTATACGAACCACCACTTTTATGACGCTCGTGTAGCGCATTTTAGTTCTTATGCGATCATCTTGATAGCAGCTATCTTCAATTGAGTTCACGAAATCCGTTTAAATTAATAAAAATAATTTACGTCAGATGCAAGCCTACATATTTTCTCACCATGTGCATAAATAGATGAATAACGATACTGTTTTGGTTATTTCTGCCAACTACAATACGATGCAAAGACTTATAGCCTTCTTGTTTACTATAGAACCTAGTAAACGGCCTAGGCATTAAATTGGCTGGCTAATACAACATGACTGTGACGTATCCATTCATTCATTACAGTAATATTATCAGGCGGGACCGTTCGTCTCTATCAGGCTGTAATGTGTGCATCTGCAGGCTGTATTACCATAACTACTGCTAGTGTAAGCTATAAAGGAATATATTACGATTTATGCCTGTGAAGACAATCGGATAACTGTTACGGGATCTTATATTGTTTTTACAAGCTGTTGTTGTTGATTATAGAATAATTAAATTAATCATGTAAGTTTGTAATGGGGTTAGTAATATCTATACTAATCATACTTCTTACTTACTTCCATAAATTATTAATATTATAAATGCGAAAGTGTGTCTGTCTGTCTGTTACCTCTCACGCTCAAGCCGCTAAGCCGATCTTGCTGAAATTTAGCATAGAGATACTACGAGTCCTAAGAAAGGACATAGAATAGTTTTTATCCCGGAAAAATTTACGGTTCCCGAACGATAAGCGAACTTTGTCGCAACGGAGTTGCGGGCGTCATCTAGTTGAAAATAAAGATGAAAGGAATATTTTACAAGCTAGATGATGCCCGCAATTCCGTTGGGCAAAAATTTGTTTATCGCGCGGGAACCGTACATTCTTCCGGGATAAAAAGTGCCCTATGTCCTTTCCCGGTTTCAGCAAAATCGGTTCAGTGGTTTTGGTGTGAAGAAGTTACAGGCAGAGAAGAGACAGTGAATCCAATACTGGTTTTTAATTTTCTAGTCCGTAACATGACAGTTTTTTAAAGTCCCTCGTATGTTTACGATTAAAAAACGCTGGATTTTGCCGGAGTTAAAATACATCTTGACTAAAGTCCTTTATACGGAGGACTTCTGTCTTATGTAATGGCTACTTGTTCAATAGGATAAACCAATCAAACGGATGCTTTTGAGCACATGCGCTTCCTAAATATACGCATAAGATTTGGGTACACAGAGAGAAGAATCTATAGCTACAAAACTCATTAAAATGTGTTTCTTGACATTTGTGAAAAGGAAAAAAATACTATATTGGCAAAGTAGCACTATGCCCCAAAATAATTCTCGAATTGATTGTTATTATTGAAGAGAATTGAAAGTATTTTCTGATTTATAGGTTAAATATTCTACGCGTAATCTTGTAAATTATCGTTTCTAAGTTTTCATTACAGCTAGTTAATCTGAAAATATATATTTTGATTCAAAATACCTAATGAAAATAAAAGTAAATGTCCTTTCATATAAGGCTTTTCTTTCTTAAGGACGAATTGGAATTAGAATGTTTTTATAAAACTCCATAATAGCTAGATCAATATAAGTAATAATTTTTGCTTTAAAATAATGCAGAAGGTTTACGTTGAATGCCGTTTGGTTCCGCAGTAACGATGATTAGCTTTGTCCACACTCTGCTTTTTTCTGTTCGTCAAGGGTATGCGTTATAGCGCAGTCAACAGCGAACGTGAGGCATGCCTGCAACGCATGCCCTCTGATCGTATCCAAAACTTCAAAAATGGCAATGTTGACGTTGCGTTCGTTGACGCATTCAATTATTGAATACGCCAAAAACGAAAGTTAAATGAAAGAAGATGACGAAAATTGAAGACGAAAGCGCAAAGTATGGACATAGCTATTCATGCACCGACTTATCACAATTCGTCAACTCAATATTAACACCAAATTTTTACATTAGGTTAATTTGCTTGAAGAATTGCATTAACATTTAATAAAGCATTTTTTACTTTGATGACCTCTGAGCCTCAAGCCGGGGGTCGCGAGTTGGAATCCCGCCGACGGAACAAAAAGTTCAATGACGGAACAAAATCACAAGTTCTTCAATGAATACTACGTAATTTAGTCGGATTATGTCAAACCCAGCTGACAGATCACAATTACTTATATCGACTTGATATAACCAGACCAAATAGCATAGTACGCCATGTGCTTATGAACCAATTTCTCTGATGGTACCTTTTTTTTAATCGACTTCCAAAAAACGAGGAGGTTATATGTTCGTTCGGCTGTTGATATTTTTTGTTTTTGTGAACCGATTTTCAAAATTTTTGTTTTGTTGTATTAGGTTTTACTCCAATTTGGTACCATGCTCACAAAAGTGGTGACCTGATGATGGGATTCATGAGTAATCGAGGGAACTCCTCGAAATTTATATGGAAACATATGGTGATTTTGGTTTTATGAGAAGTATCCTAAGCATATGCTACCAAAACACAAGATTTTGCATCAAGGTATACTATGGTTCCGAAGATACTTTAAGAGAACTCCGGATTCCTTATAGATACAAGTTTGCGGGTTTAGGCGCTGTTTTAAGAACTGAAAGCATAATATGCTTCTATGCAAATTACATTCATCATCATCATCATCATCATTACCACGTCAGGTTCACCAATGTCACATGGTTGTATAATGTATGTCTATACTAATATTATAAAGCGGAAGAGTTTGTTTGTTTGTTTGAACGCACTCATCTCAGGAACTACTAGACCGATTTGTAAAATTCTTTCAGTGTTAGATAGTCCATTTATCGAGGAAGGCTATAGGCTATATTTTATCACGCTAAGACTAATAGGAGCGAAGAAATAGAGGAAAATGTGGAAAAAACAGGGGCAAATTATTTGAAAGGGCTTATTTGAACGCGCTAATCTCAGAAACTACTGATCCGATTTGAAAAATTTTTTCAGTGTTAGATAGCCTATTTATTGACAAAGGCTATAGACTATATTTTATCATGCTAAGACTAATAGGAGCAAAGAAATAGAGGAAAATGTGGAAATGTGTGATTTGGGTCAGATAAGAAGTAGATCATGTGAAGGATTATAGGCTATTTTTTGTGGACTAATTTGTCTGTGAAATATCTAATTTGCGCGGGCGAAGCCGCGCGGAACGTCTAGTGAATAAATATAACCACAACACCATAATTATAAAATCGTCACGATATTATGTCCTTATTATTGGTACTATTCATAGCGATTTTAATATAAATATAATGTTGTTTAAAAAAGAACAATTTCTAAGTAACTTGTGTACTTAGCACAAAACTGAACATATTCAACCTTAAGTCCAGAGCGTAATAGGAACACATTTTAAAAAGAACAAAAGTATTAAATATTTGACGACCTTCGTGGCGCAGTGGTGAGCGCGTTGGTAGCTTAAGCCGGAGGTCGCGGGTTCGAGTCCCGCCGACGGAACAAAAAGTTTATAAAGTTCCTGGGTCATGGATGTGTATTAAATATGTGTATCATATAATAAAAATCTTAAATATATGTATAGTATAAAAGTATTAAATATATTTCCGTTGTCTGGTACCTGTAACACAAGTCCTTCAGGTACTTAGCACGGGGCCAGACTGACGTGGTGTGAAGCGTCCATAGATATTATTATTATTATTATTAAATATGTATTATAATATTTCCGTTGTCTGGTACCTGACATAACACAAGTCCCAGGTACTAAGCACGGGGCCAGACTGACGTGGCGTGAAGCGAAGGATATAATTATTAGATACTAACTAGCTGTTGGCTATTGCCCGTGACTTCGCCCGCGTGGACTTTAGTTTATAGCACGCGGTGTCAACAAAACTGCTGTCAAATTTAAAAGATTTCCAAAACCCTAGTACCCCTTAAATCAAAATACCCAAAAACAGCTGTGCAGTGTGCACATAACATTTCATTATTTTAAATTAAACTTTATTTATATGTCAAATTTTTAAAGCTTGTTTAGCCCTCAATTACACAACTTTACCCATAAACTACATTTGATCATTGATAGGTATAGTTTAAGGTTACGTCAGTCGTCACTGCGTAGATTTTAGAAAGTACTGAGTAGTCATTAGTTATACAAAAACGTGTAAAACAATTGAAGACCTAGATTGAGATGGTACAACCTCTTATAGAAACACGCAAGAGCAAGCAATAGCGCGATCTAGACGACCTGTTAGCGCCATCTGCTATGAATTTTTGGAACTAACTTAATTTGACCAAATTTACGCATAAACACCCCCTTACAACCCCTTTTAGATTTGACATTTCGCACTGTAGTTATAGATAAAGTTACAGTTATAGTTAAAGTAAGTTGGTGCAACCCACCCTTAACGATATAGATTACGTTACGTAGAATATAGGTACGCGGTGGTTTACCTTTTAGGTAACTAAAAAGAGTGAAATTATTATTTTTAACAAAAAATTTAAACCGACTTCCAAGGAAAAAACAATATTAACATCCTTTTAATATGAACTAAAAAGTGTTAAATAGTTTTTCCTATCTAATAGTGCCTTTTCCGAATTTTCATACCAAATTTAATCGAAATAGGTTTACCGGTGTAAGCATATTATGTTATTACAAAATTATACCGAGTCAGCTCATATTATCATAACAATTATATAATTGTTATGATAATATAAAATTTCACGTGATGTGTACGTGTTATCTACGGCGAATTAGTTTCTACATAAAACGGTATTTAATAATACTATATTATGTATGTTTTAATAACCGTAAATTTATGTAGAAACTGATTCGCCGTAGATAACACGTACGCAGCACGTGAAATTTGTGAATCACGTAGAATCACGTCATGGTTAAAAATAACTTTGTAGTTATGGGCTAAATATGTTTTAACTATCAAGTTAAAACGTTAAGTTTTACTTACGTAATTTTATACGTCTTTATTTTTACAAAACAGTATATATTTTGATTTTGACATTTTTATGTCATAATTATTACAAACTAAAGCCTACTTTTTAGTAGGCTTTAGTTTGTAATAATTATTATGTAATTAGTTTAAAAAATAAAACATTTCATTATTGACGACTCTGTCCAAAAGTACCACATATAAACCAATGACGCTGATATTTTTAAAGTGACCTTAAAAATTATTATCAAAATATTCTTACAGGCAATAAGCACGGTTCCTGCTAAAGGATACATAATAGCGAAGGCAGTAACAAAAAATTTATCAAAATCGTATCACCTGAATCGCTTGCACAACTATGCAATAGAATTTAAAATAGGTCGATTTGCTTTATAGACTCTTAATTAAACATCGAAGATACCGCATTGTACAGTCACGGAAATGAAATGTTTAGCTGTGTAACTTTAAAAAAAAAGTTTGTCTTAGTTGTGCTCTAGAAGTAACCTAAGGTTTTTTTAAGTTGTATTATTATTTTGTAGTTTTGTGTCATATCTAATGAAGAAACAATAAATTACTATTTAGTGATTTTAATTATATATTTTATTTTTTCTAAAATTATTATAATATTATATTAATGTAACCAGTAGGTAACCTATTAAATCATTGTTCAGTCAAATCAGTATTTTATTCATAACAATCAAATCGTTCTAATTTGTTCGTATATAAGGGCTCCCACACATAACTGCAAATTCGCCTCACATCGCAAGTATCTGCTACAAAATTCATAATATAAATGACATTACGATGCGATGCGATGCGAATTCGCATTTTTGTGTGGGAGCCCTAAATCGTGAGTCACCGTTGCGAGGCCCGTCAATTTCGGAAGTATGTTAATCTGCGAATCATTCAATTTCCCCGGACGTGCCTATTACGTGAATTTCAATCTACCCACAAAACGGTAGCAAAATGGCGTGGAACATAATACCAGCGCCCGCGGACTCGATGCTGCATTATTACAATCCTCTATTCAATTCGCGAGTCGATATTAACCGACTGCGTTAAGTGTTATATTTTTCTAGTATCCACACTAATACTAAATATTATAAATGCGAATGTGTATGTCTATTTGTAACCTCTTTACGCCCAAACCGCTGAATCGATTTTGCTGAAATTCGGTATGAAGACACTTTGAGTCTCAAGTAAGGACATGGGATACTTTTTGTCCAGGAAAAATGCATGGTTTTCGAGCGATAATAAGTATTTTACATATTGTATGTACTATCAGAGATATATTATATTGTTCGAGTCATGCCATTTCAAACTTGGCTGGGTAATAACCCAATAAAACCACGTTGGCAGTTACCGTGTACATTTCTCAGATAGTACAAAGAACCGCATTAACGTAGTTACAAGTTACAGTTACAGTTAACATTACAACTTACAAGTTACAGTTCTAAAGAAAATTAAAAATTTGTCAAAAATTACTATGTCTATAAATACAATAATGACCAACACCTTCAATAAAGTTCGCCATTAAAGTTCGCTTAAAAAAGCGTTCAAACCTGCATTCATCTCTTCAAAGCTCATAAAACGAATATTTGGCTTGAAAAAGCTCTGTAAAATGCTTTAGAAAAGCACTTGAGCTCGCGAGCTCATAATGACGCCCTACAGACTGCTCACTTTAGCGTTCACTAACGCAGAAAATATTACTGTATGAACTATGCTTTTGTTATTTAATTGTTTTGTAATACTTAAAATTCATATTATATATGAAAACTAGCCAAATCAAACCTAAGGCTATAAAAATAATATATTATTATCTTAAGTAATTCGCCCATGACTATTAACAATGTCGGATGTGAAAAACAGCAACTTTACAGGAGAGCGATTCAAAGTCTAAATTGTGAATGACTTTTTACTTATTTCAAGTAGAATCATGAAATTTCAGGGTTGTGCTCTATAAGTTATTTACGTTTAGTATATTATTAGGAGTATCCCGTATTTTATGAATAAATATGAGAAAAGTCACTTCTGACCTTTTTAACGGAGAACGAGTAATGCTGATTTGTCGGAAGTGCCAGAACCGACGTTGTTGCTTGTACCAAATTAATGATTGCTTGTCGGAAGTGGCACTTACGCCATTGTTAAGTGATAACTTTTAATTTGAAAATATGTTGTATGTAGACATTACCAACAAAAATGACAACGATTTAAAGAAAATATATCTTTTTTATGGACTTCTGTCAAATAAAACGTGAAAACAATGTATGTATGAAAATACAAAACATTTCTATGACATTGAAATTAAAAATTATTGCCATCACTATTTTGTTGAATTTTTGATATAACAACTTAAATTAACTTAACAAATTTAATATTTTTTTTTTGTATCATTCATAAAAAGGAAAAGTTTGTTTCGTGTTTGGAAAAGTCTTTGTATCTTTGTTTGTATTGAATAGGTTCAATAACTACTGAACAAATTTTAAAAATTCTTTTACCCTTGGTAAGCTACATTGTTTGCAAAGAACATAGGTAGTGTTTTATTCAGAAAAATATTAGAGATCATACCGCAAACCGCAAAAATATAACCCAAAGTGGTAAAAATTTGCAATAAATTACATTATTTCGCTTGCGCTGCGAAAAATACAGCTTATGCATGGAAATAATATTACAAATACTTACAGTATTCATCATTATCTACAAAAAAGTCCAGAACAGCATATATGTATCTTTTATGGCTAACGAATAATAACCATTTCCTTCATTTAAAAATTTACTTCAAATCATCTCCTACTAGCGTGGGTTTTTGCATTATAACAATGTATCCTTACCTAAATAAATTACAAAACATCAATTGTGATTCTGTAAAGAATAGAATTGTCTTTTAAATTATTACCATGGGGCAAATATTTTAGAAGTTAGAAGTCCAGCTATGGCGGTTCTTAAGATACAGTCTGGAGATAGACGGACAGACGGACGGACCGCGAAGTCTTAGTAATAGAGTCCCGTTATTACACTTTGCTGATGTTTTTAATATCATTGCTTTGCATACAATATGCAAACAAACTTTATTCATTTAACTTCCAACATGGGACAAAAATAATAAATAGAAATAATAATTCACATACAGGCTCGGGAAGCTACTAATAAAATGCTTCTAAGTAGACAATGTAACATAAATGTCCACATATTTTTTCTACACGCAGTATTGAATATTTTCCGCTGGCAACAATTTACCGAGCAGTGAGCAGTGCACTCACGATATTGGTCGTTAGCGATATACTTACACTACTTGTAATTGTTATTTAAAGTGTTTTAAAGTTTATTCTATAATTAAAAATGTGGCTTGTTAATTAAGTTTTCGTGATTTTTAAATTGTAATTTTAAGTTGCTATTATTAAAAAAGTATTATTCATTACAGTAAACAGAGTAAAAACATGTCATTTTTTTTTCTCTGAAGCAAATATAAATAATTATTAATCTGCTATTAATTTCGCAAGAAAATAAACACTTGCAAGCTACGGATCTATGACGTAGCGCGCTACGCATCTGCTACGGTTCGTAGCATAGCGTAATTTGTGAGCTTTGTGTCGCAGAATTTCTGCCGCGTAAATATCTTTACGCTTTTAAAATTACGCTCGTGTGAATCAAAAAGGACTTTTGTATGAAGCTGAATGCAGCAGAATTCTGCCGAACCGAAATTCTGCGACTCACAACTCACAAATTACGCTCGTTTGGCTTCACCCTTATAAAGATAAAATATAATAACGATGTCGATGTTAGCGAATTAATATACTTGGTAACGATGATACCTAAACATGATTAAATTATAAAAATATCGTTTGTTAATTATGAACACAGCCAAATAACCAACTTTTTCCGCTGGAACTGTAGTATAGTCTAAAGTGTTACACATTTTTGTCTACTTCACTATCGTATATTAGTTGTAAAAGACCTAAATTTGCTTACACTTCTTTTAAAAATAGCCTTGTAAACTGCAGCGCCACTGCTGAACATGGTTTTCCACATAGCGCCATCTAGTTTTGGTAACATGCAACAGTATGCTAGATGGTGCTTTTCCTTGTCGACTGTAGCAGTTAGTGTCAAGTTTTTCCACCGCGACGCTGCAGTCAACTTTCAGTTTTCCCACGGTATATTTATACAACTCGTTCCATGAAACAATACTTTATTTTAGAACTTATTGGTTATAGTATCTTCCTTGATAATTTTAATACTCTTAAATTATAAAAAATTATAACTCTTGTGGGAATAACTGTATATTATGATAATAATATCATTTGGAATACTTAAATCATTTTAATTGCTTATCTAAAGTCTAAACTAGTGACACAGGAAAATACGTAGTGTATGTGACACTCGAAAAACAGCCCTCTTGTCTTATTTGCAAAAAAAAATAGCGGTTTGCAAAAAAATATTTTACTTACAACAATTTATGAAACAAAAAGTACCTGTTACATTAATTATTTACTCAATTTATATGACATGAAAAATATGCAAATTCTTCTGTGAAGTGGCAACCCTGTCACTAATTGATGAGTTCGGGCGATGTCGGGTGCAGCTAACGATCACTTCATAGCGCCCTCTCACTCTCACATTACAATATTCATTTTTGGGACAATATTTAAAAAATATTTTTTCTTTTAAGAGTGCTTTATATGATTAATTACAATAAATTAAAAGTAAACAGTATGTGCTATCAGAGAATAGTATTAATCCCTCGATCGGAGATTCTCGGAAATGCTATTGTATTCTATTGTTGTCGCGATCACCGGTGCCGCGCTTGCTTGCTTGACATAACATAGTAGGGGAGGTGAAAGGGGATTTCGGCAGTAGCTCGAGCGTGTCAGATTAAAGCTTGTATAGGCTTCCGACATGTGTCTAGTTATCATGGTATAGAAATGAGATTTCTCACGTGGTGGGTTAAAAATTTTTTTTTTAATATTAAATTATCATCCGATCTGTCAGATTAAGATAGGGGATGTTTAGTATACCCCAAAGAAGCTTCCATAAAAAGCACTGACGATTCAAAGTTAAGGTAAGCCTGTAGGGACATTTTAAAATAAAAATAAATAAACCTTCATATTTTCCTAACTAAACTTCGCAGATTTTTTATTTTGCATTAAACTAAGTGATTTAGTCCTTGTTGTCTAAAATATATTTATAACTGACATAAATAAGCAATGTTCTAAATATATTTTCTTTTTTAAAACTTTAAAACGGCTGCAGTTTCTGAACCCACCACTCAAATAAAAAACGCTCTTATTATTTTTTTATCAGCTTTACCTAATGTACAAAGCCTACTAAGTCTCTATAACGCTCGAGTGTCTACAAAAATAGCACCCTCCCCTCCTCTACTAACAGTACTGTGAAAAATGTTTGATAAAAAAGTTTTGTAAAACACACATTCATATTATCTTTTGCGTAAAACAATATTTTGAAAAACAAAATGCATAAAGTCAGCTTGTAGACAGTAAAATCATTAGTAACAGCAATGTGCCGAGAGCAAGATATTTCACATTCTAAAGTATAACATGACACTATATCATATGGAATACAATTTTTCCGTGTAAACTGTGTATAAATCATACGTCGCTAACGACCGCTCGGCGCAGCTGTTCGCATGGCACTGGCATGAGTGAGGTAGCACGCTAGCGAGCGGAGCGGGTAGCTAAGCGGATGTCGGAGCGGTAGCTAAGCGGATGACGGAGCGGTTTAATATGTGAATAGTATAAAAGTTGGAGATAACCGTGTACTTAAAGTTTTACCTACGTATTTTACGAACTTTTGCCCGCGGCTTCGCTCGCGTTAAGAAGTATTATTATATACAAACTTTCATCCCCTATTTTAACCCCTTGGGGTTGGAATTTATGAAAATCCTTTCTTAGCGGATGCCCACGTCATAACATCTACCTGCATGCCAATATAGATTACGAAAGTGTGTAAGTACGAATATCTAACCATACGCAAAAAGAGTTTATTCAACTGAAAAAATACTAATATAATATGAAATCAGATGTTCCGGCAATATTCAATATTATCTACACCTCTTTCTGCCTATATGCATATTTTGAAATAACTATTTATTTCAAAATATATTTTTTCTCAATTCTAAGGCCAGAATCGAATAGAGGAGAAAAATCCAGGAAGATCAAGCCGAAGAAACTCATATCCAGGACAAACAGTTGCCGCCGAGTTACAAGCATTCAAACTTTGACATTGACAGCTCGGCAACTGTCAAACGTCGAACAAAAGTGGCCATAACTCAGCTTCCAATAGGCCTAGAGGAACGGGGTTTCTTCTAACATCAAAGGCAACACCTCGGCTACCCCCTCCCTGAATTTGAAATAATTATATTATTATATAATTATATTATTTTATATAATATTGTAATATATTTATATTATTATTATTATTATATAATTATATAATAAAATAATTATATTATTTTATATTATATTATATTCCGATAGGTATATTACCTTTATGGTCTTAATACACTCACAGCCAAATTAGAAAGTTTCCGTCGTCCAAAACGTGACACATTTTCGTTACTTGTTAGTAGGTTTTACCCCTCGGATTTTTCTCGTACCGGGCGCCTTATATATGAAAATCGATTCTTTAGGAGTAAACTCCAAAAATAATTATTGTAGCTTGTGTGCTCAGTGAAAATATACTAAACACTTATTTCATAATCTTATATATAAAATTCTCGTGTCACAATGTTAGTCCACGAACTCCTCCGAAACGGCTTTACTGATTTTTACCAAATTTCATATGGATATTCAGTAGGTCTGAGAATCGGCTACTCGGTACTTTATATATTGATAAGTGTATTTGTTGAATATATAATAGTACATTATTACAACCTGAAACTGACGGCGACCATTGTTTGTACGACGGGATAGCAATCGACGTTGCCATGGCGACATACTTTATTTAGTCACTTCGATAAAATTATATGGGCGAAATACTTTTTTTTTTTTTTTTTTACTAAACAAGGGGGCAAACGAGCAAACGGGTCACCTGATGGTAAGCAACTACCGTCGCCCATGGACACTCGTAACATCAGAAGAGCTGCAGGTGCGTTGCCGGCCTTTTAAGAGGGAATACGCTCTTTTCTTGAAGGTTTGCAGGTCGTATAGGCCGTATTATGGCAAAGCAACGTTTGCCGGGACAGCTAGTATTATATAAGACGAAGCTGATTACCTGATAGATCAAAGCACAAGAAAACTTCTAGAGTTGAAACTGTCGTATATGCGTAGCTCTTGTGATGTAGGCATCAACGAAGAAAGAATTCTTCGAGAAAACATCATAAATAAAATATTTTGTATTAAAATCCGTTAAATATATTATGTACAAATTGATCTAAAATGACGTCTCAAAATTTTCTCAATTGAAAATTTAAATATAAGAATTTAAAGAATATGCATAGCCACCACAGAAAAAAAAAAACTTTAATTTGAAGGGAATCTAATCCGCCACGCTTTTCGCTATCCGCTCCGCATATGTAATATGTGCATGAGTCCTAAAATGCAGGGCTGCCAACCGCATGCTAGCGGGTAATTGGCAGCAATGGACTGGCGGGAAGTAGTGAGATTTATGATATTTCGCTCGAGAAAATTGCTTTTATAAGTTCAGACGTCATTACATACATATAGGATTATTTTGACGTTACTTTTCTATTCATATGATCCTAATATGACCATTGACCATAATAATAATTATGTATTATAATATTATGTATTACGTATTAGAGTAACAATAATTATCATGAGGCAACATCTCGTCAAATCAAATCAAAATCCTTCATTTACCAGAATGTAGTACCTATAATCATGAATCATGATCTTACAATATAATAAGGGTGTTTTTTGATACGAGATTTTATGTTGGTAACAAGCTCAGAAAGAGGTTATTTATAGAACGTTATAGGAACGAAATAAAATAGTTTTGAACAGATAAAGATCTGTTCAAAACTATTTTAATATATGATTGACTAGGTTTAACTGCTTCGGTATTTAAGTTTCAAGTACTTAATGACTTGTTAAGTTATTGATATACTAGATAACGCCCGCAACTCCGTTGCACCAAAACTCATTTATCGCGTGGGAACCCTACATTTTTCCGGGACAAAAAGTATCCTATGTCCTTTCCCGGGACTCAAAGTATCTCCATGCCAAATTTCATCAAAATTGGTTTAGCCGTTTGGGCGTGAAGAGGTAACAGACAGACAGACATACAGACAGACAGACAGACAGACGGACAGACAGACAGACATACTTTCGCATTTATAATATTAGTATGGATGCTCTATCAAATATTGTGAATCTATTGTATAGAAAAGTGTCCAAATCATTAATCAACTCCCATACTATTACCGTTTAAAATTTTGTTCCTTTCGAACTGTCATGTAACGTCAGCCTTAATACCGCTCAAGGTCACCTAAATATTGCAAATGTATTGAAATGTGTACCTAAGGTACACTTTTTTGACAAATATTTTGGAGCATGTTTTTTGACGGAGTTACTCTTCTTTAGTTTTTATTGTTCGTAGTTTGATGCATATTGTAATTTTTTGTGTTACGTGAACGCATATTACAGTTTAAGTAAAAAGCTATAATATTACAAAATTAGCGCGCGAAAGTTAAATTAAACTAATAACCTCTTTCAAAGAAATCGTATATTGCACCTTGCATGTATTAAATGCAGGTATGCTAATTATTTAATATGAAATACGAGGTGACCACAATGTAGCGAGCAATATTTTATTGCAACAAGTGCTGCAGTCCAAGAGCCCAGGGCTGCCAGATTTTAGTTATTTTGTAAAAAAAATCGGCCAAGTACGTTGTACTCGCGCAAGAAGGGTTCCGTACCACTACAGAGCAAAAATAGCCTAAAAATTGTATTTTTTGTATGGGAGCCCCCTTAATTATTTAATTTTTATTATTAAATATTAAAGTACAAATACAATCAAGTATTTTGTGAACATTTTAAATAATTGCCTATGTGTTGCCGTTTATTGATTAAGAGCAAAAAATACATTTTTCCGGTACAAAAACTATCATTGCCCCCGTCCGTTCCCGGGGCTCAATATGTCTACGTACCAACTTTCATCAAATCGGATTAAACGTGAAGAGTTAACAGAGAGACAGACACATTTTCGCATTTATAATATTAGATATGGTATGGATTTAAGAGTGTAGTCCTAAGCTCTTGCTCTATTATATATTTCCAGTTTTAATTAGCCCGCTGTATTACCCATGACTACGTGACAAATTGGGTCAGTTTTACTTGGTAGAAAAAATGTTTTTACGAGCCATTATGTCACTTTTGGATTAGCCAAACATTTTTAGTGACAAAGTATTTGTAACACTAGGTACTAAATTTACATGTTCTTATTGTTTCCTTTTATATTGTTATTATAACAATAATTATAAGTTTTGATTTGTGTTTGAATACGGTGGCAACGTTGAGAATATTTAAAAAATAAAATAAGACCATGCTACTCGCGGCATCATTATCAATTTAATGACACCTCAATTGTTTAAAATGCACCAGTAGTTTAGAAGCTACAAGGGCACACACACACACACATAGACTGGCAAAATCATAATCCATTTTGGCTTCGTCGTAGTTAAAAAAATACAACTAAGTAGTCTGAGTATTTAAGTAAATCAGTCACGCTCAACCTTTTTTCACGGTTCGTGGATGATTTGCATAAGAAACAAGTGTATGAGCGGAGATCCATCATCGATACAATGATTGATGGACAGGGGCGCTCAACTGTTGATTCAGCTTCCAAGTTTTTGTTATTCTATTTGATTTTGTTTTGGTTTAGAACAGTTTTCTTTCGATTTTAAATATAGTGCTAATTTTCGGATTAGGATGGAAGTGTAATAGTTGTACACTTATGTTTCGTGTGTACGTAAAATTATTGTTGCTTTTGTTTTGTTTAGTTAGCAATGTTCGCAGTATAAGATTCTTTGTACTCGTAAAGGCAATTTTAAAAGGACAAACATTTTGTTCCAAGCAAACTGGCCTGTGTTCTTATCAAATTAATAAATCGAAATCGGCACTCGAAATTTCGTAGCTAGTTTGATGTTAATAAACAAACAAAAATATTACCCTGTATTTAAAAATCATTAGTTTTACAACACAAAAATCTATTGATTTAGTCCATGGAAACAATTAGTTTGAAAAACCACACCGCAAGCTCTTTGGTTTGTAAATGTATTTCCCTGTATAATCACACACGGATAGCGTTAGAGTAAAATCAACTGTATGGATTTGGAATATAGTATAAACTTGTTTGAACTAGACTAACATGTTAACTAGTGTTAGCTGATGGCTGATTTGTGTGCACAAGACGTTATTATATTGACTGATGACTGCATTCAATTATTCGATAGCTTATATTGAAATGTTGTACATCCCTCTCTAGCATTATGTATTTAATAGCCGTCTCACTGGGCTATGAGAGTAAAGGTCGTATAAGAGTGTAGGAAGAGGGAGAGCTCTTGTGTACTGCTCACAAACTTAGGCACTACAAATCACTCCTGCTTATTTGGCCTGGATTCAATGAAACTGGTCATCGTGACTAAACCAGTGTGGGAGGCATTATTATTAGATTATATGGAATCCTTATAATCTAACAATAATCATGTAAGGACAAAACAAGAACACGTATATGATACGTGAGAAAAGTTAGCTGACTCGCACTGATGCGCTTTTACATATACTAAAATAAAACGCTTTTTGGACAAGGTTTTTTCACAGAAGTTTGTTAGTACACTTTAGGTCACATCATTTTTTATTAAAACTAGCCATGCCCCGCGGTGTTACCCGCGGTTTTTAGTGATAGTCAATTGCGTAGATGATTTTTCGCGAATTCATTTTTCCATAGGAATAAGACATTTTTCCGAAGTAAAATGTAGCCTATGTGTTAATCTAACTTAGCTAACTACGTGCCAAATTTTATCGAAATCGCTCCAGCCGATTAAGCGTGAAGAAGTCACAAGCTCACAAACTTTTGCCGTTAGAATATTTGTATGAAAATGACATCCAATTTCAAGTGTATATTAATAGGTTGTACTTACAAAGAAATACCCAAAAATGCATAATGCAATACCTCGTTCGTGCATACGTTCCAATTATGCTAACGGGCGGGAAACAAGTTGTAATTACGTCAGCCCGATTGTAAACTAGGCGGTCTAAACTGTTTGCGTTCGCTAATTATGTAAATATACGTTTCAGTTAGCCGTAAGACTTAAATTTCTACGGAAAATACACGAATATAATGAAGGAGAGCAGCAGGAAGAGTCGTATATATTTTATAACCAAGTGTGAGTAATAAAACATACAGTATAATATAGACATTAGACAATGCGGCCCACTCTTCTGCACGTACGTACATAAAGTGTGCGTATTTCAAAGCGTTATCGCACTGGGGAATTAAAAAGGGACGGGCTGACTAATAAGATATTATATACACTCTAGTGAATTTGTTAATTGTTTGTAATGTTTTCTCATTGTCTGACACGTTAGTAAAGTTACTTGACAAACAAAGAAGGATAAAAAACGTAAATATTTGTGGTGAATTTTATCATGATCATTCCAATACTTTGAAGGTCAAGCAAGTATAATCAGTCCTTTACTTTTCGTTATATTATACGAGCTTTTGCCCGCGGCGTCGCTCGCGTTAAGAAGTATTATTAAATACAAATTTTCATTCCCTATTTTCACCCCTTGGGGTTAGAATCTATCAAAATCCTTTCTTAGCGGATGCCTACGTCATAACATCTACCTGTATGCCAAATTTCAGCCCGATCCGTCCAGTGATTTGGGCTGTGCGTTGATAGATCACCATGTCAGTCAGTCACCTTTGAGTTTTATATATATAGATAACAGTAGAATTATTATAGACTAATATTTATATAAAAATAGTTAATATGGTACCTTGCAAATAATACCTTGTAAATTAATATTTAGTGAAACAGTCGTGTTACATCTTGTTACATTAATGTTTAATAGGTTAACAATATTTTTCAATTTTCTAAGATCTACTGGAAAAGGATTTTTAAAATAAAACTCAGCAAAAGTTGATCATAACAAGGTTGCCTTTGAATTGCTTTGGGAGATGTACGGATACGGAAATGGATTCGATACAACTTACGGAATACGTTATTCCCAATGTTTTTATACGAATCGTACTCGTATAAGTAATAAAAGAAATAAAGTTTCATTTGAAAAAATCTTGTTGTTTGAAGGTCCTATGAGAGGACTGCATTTTTTAGAAGAAAGAAGTAGCATATGAGCTAATCCAGGGGCTCACAAACTGTGCGCTGCGGCGCCCTGGTGCGCCGTGGAAGGGCGCCGGTGGAAAGGCAACAGGGGCGCCGTGAGTCGATCCTCCATCATTATCCATAACCACGAATATTATAAAATAAAATTATACTTAATATGAATTATACAAAGCAGGTAGATGATTAAATATATTTTGTTTATTATTATTTACTTGCTTAACCTAACTATAATCATTAAATGTGTTTATTTATGCATATTTTTGTAATAGCTAGTACAGAGTAGGTTGCCGTGACAAAATATTGACTTTAAAGTGCGCCGCAGTCTGAAAAATATTGGGAGCCTTTGAGCTAATCCGTATTTTATTGGTAGTGCAATTTTAATAAGGCTATACGTTAACTATCATAGTTAACTCAGTATAATAATTATTATATCTCATACTCCGTTTATCATACTCAAAATTCGTGATTGTATGATCAGTAGTTGAGACAATAAAAAATTTGGCTTTATTACGTTTTTTGCTATATTGGCTTGCATAAAATCTGTAGAGACCAATATTAATTCTTAACAAAATTTTATTTATATTGGCATAACTACGCAATATTATACGCTAATCGTATGGAAAATAAAAATACAGTTTCTTTGGCTGAAAACACCCTATTACAAAGCGAAGTATCACATTACCATACAGGTCAGAACGTTAATTTATTCGGTACGGGGCAATTCCTACTCATTTCCCGTTTGGATTTAACTTTCTGTTTTTCTGTTTTCTGCGTGGAACACTTTACAGAATAATTTTCGATTCGATGCTTTGAAGCATGGGAATGTAGGTTATCACACGAAACTGCGATTCGGTGCGACGTGGATGAGATGCTTGGCTTTTCTGTGGAATATGTGTTGCGGGATTTTTGACGAGATTCGCAAAAGACCTTATACTATCCTTGCGCATGAAACGAAATTAAAGTTAAAGATTAAAGACTTTCATTTCTAATCTTCATATAATATTATGTCCAGGAAATCTTTTCTTCTTCCTACTCTGCCTATCTAGGAAGAGTAAGAAGAATTAAAGATTTGATAGTATCGTACTTATCTCATCTTTAATATCGCACTTTTGTTTTACTTTTGTCAACCACGGACTTAAAAAAATACGGACGTAACCTAGTCTAATCCCGAGTGAAGCATAGTTATGGCCATATACTTATAATATCGCACTTTTGTTTTACTTTTGTCAACCACGGACTTAAAAAAATACGGACGTAATCTTGTCTTATCCCGAGTGAAGCATAGTTATGGCCATAGACTTATAATATATATGGTTATGGCCGCCCGTGTAGGATGTGTGCGTGTCATTGGCGCCGTCATTCAATGTACAGTGACAGCGGGTTGTAGTACCTAGTTGCGTGTGCGAGTGTCGGTCACGTGTACAATAAACGAAATTGTCGTACCTTGCATGCTTCACCTCTTAATAGTGTAATGCTCCGTCCGTATATTTTTTACGTCCGCGTTGCCAACTATATCGGCAAGCCCACTCTGCATTGCAGCGCAGTGTCATAGCCTCGCCTTAAGCGTTTTATTATTCGCGATTTGGTGCATTGATGCATAGGCATATGCATTATTTATAGTGATTTGATGCAGTGGGGCATATATGCGTATGCATTACGAGAAATAGGTCAAATCATTTGACATATGTTTGCTCTTGTTTATCAACTGCTTTTCCTTTGTTTAAGCGTTGGATAGATTTAATAACGCCTCTGTGGTCTAGTGGTATAGAGCGCGGCTCTTGACTCGGAGGTCGTGGGTTCGATTCCCGCGCTGGAAACATGTTATTTCCAAGTTTGGTTAGGACAATGCAATCTAATCACCTGATTGCCTGACAAGTAAGATGATTCATGCGTCGGATGGGCATGTAAAAAGTCGGTCCTGCGCCTGATCTCTCGCCAGTCGTGTCGGTCTTCCGTCCCACTGAGTTATGAGAGTATAGGAATAGATAGTGCTCTTGTGTATTGCGCATACACTTGGGCACTATAAAATTACTCCTATGTGGTGGCCGGTTTCAGTGAAACCAGGCCGTAGCTGGCCTGGTTTTAATGAAATCGGCCACTGTCACCGAAACCGGTGTGGGAGCTATTATTAGATTTACTCACAAGCTATAAATACAATGGCACAACATTGTAATAATTTAAAAGCGTGTTGCAGATAGTAAAAATATATATAAATAGCATTATAGATTCGACTGCCCCTAAGTATACTGAGTCAACTAACAAATTTTCCAAATTACACTTTTTGATATATTTACAGTAATTAGATCATATTCTACCTGCTGGCTTTAAAAAAAAGTTTGTATCTTTATTAATACCGGAAATAAAATGACGTATATAGAGTCAAGTGCACGACTTACTAAATTTTGCACATGGAACACTGAGTCAAGTTGTATTGTACCACGATACGCGGGACGCGATCGCGGGTATTTTGGTTGAAATTGAAATTTGACTCAGTATGCATTTGGTCACCGCGGAGTGAAAAGACCAAATTACCACTTATTTAAGGTAGTTAGGGAGCCAAAAGTGCTATTTATGACGTTAGTCAGCTGTTTTGTAGGCCTCGTAGGTTCTGTAGATTAGGTATAACGGATAAAAAAATAATATGAGCGTTTTTATTCTAGCGTTGAGTTTAGAGGCTATAGCCGATTTCAAGTTATGAAAATATTAAAAAAAAAATTATTATAGGTAATTCATTATAAGATTTTAGTTGAAAATGACTAAATCATTTAATTAAGTGCGACATAAACTATCTGTAAAGCTTATTTTCTTAAAGAAATAAGTGTTGTGTTTTGAAATTTTAAAATGTCCCTACAGGCTTACTTTACCTTTAAATCTTTATGAGCAGCTTCTTTAGAGTATACTTAACATTCTTTATTTTAATCTTACAGTTTCATGATATTTCAATACTTAAAAAAAATTTCAATCCGCTAACTAGGCCATCAGATTTTTGTACCTTTTACAAGCTTAATCTGACTTCTCAAGCATGGCTAAAAATCTCCTCTTAGGCTCCTCCACTAAAGGATCCATATCCAAATGGTAAAACGAAACCATATAACAGGAACTTCAGTATTTGTCTGTCTGACCATTTGTCTATCAGCAAGCTGTATCTCGAGAATAACTGTAGCTAGACAGTTATTCTAGAAATTTTCACAAATTATGTTTTTCTTTTGCCACTTACTACACTACAACAACAAATATTCAAAACAAAATACCTAAACTAAATATTTAAGGGAGTCTTGGGAGACCATAAACATAATTTTTTCCCCTTTTGGTTCGGTTTCAATGTGCCCATGCCCAGAATAAGTAAAAATGAGACATGCTTAAGTAAATTTTCAAGACTGGAACTGTTCTAAAATGATTGCTATTTAGTAATTAATACATTTTTTTATACTTGGCAAGAAATGTGCAATAGACAATAAAATATTTTCCGTTTTGTTACTTGAAACCTAAGTCTTAGCTACAAAGGCTTAACTTAGTTAATTTTATGAAAATAAAGAACTGTCAATGACAAATATATTTTAATCTACATATTAGTTGATTATTTTAATTCAAAATATAAGAAATAAAATATTTTTTTTAATTATTTAACTTACATTGTCACACTTGACTCACCAACAAAAATAGGACGCTTCTTATTTTATATCCATGTATAGTGAGTCAATTGCCAAGATTTATACAAAAACGAACTATGAGAACAAAATGGTGATATCTTATGATAGAAAACTCTAAATTAAAAATAGTTTTACCATATTTTATATTTAGAACTGTCAAAATACGTAAATTCAATGATACGACGTATAAACATATAAGTGGTAGTTGATCCAATTTCAAATTACATATAGTCGACGTATACTAGTATATCTACATTATCTCAGTAAATAATGAAATAATATATTTTTATTTTGCTGTGTTGAAAGACCTTTTTATAGGTAATTATCTATGACCATTTATTTTTTCCCAATTTTCATGACATTAAAAATATAACATTTCGTTCTTTCTGACGCTCTCCTGTAAAGTTTGCAATTTGTTAGTTGACTCAGTAGGTATACTTAGGGGCAGTCGGGTTTATAGCATGATAATATTTTGAAGTATCTTCGCCATGTGTAACCCTTTTTTATTAATTAAACTAAAAAGCAGACGCTTCTTTATTTCATTTAAAAATTAAAAGTAACAGACGCGTTGTTTATGCGATAGTTATTCTTTAACTCGATTTAAAGTTTAAATTTTAAACAATTGCGCATTAGATAATATTGGGTTAGTTCGCTAAATGCATAGTGGTGTTTTATTTAACTAAACACATATCAGTAGCAGCAACATTTTATATTAAATTTAAAGGAGATTAACAATAATTATTATTATACTAAATCTAATATACAAAATTCTCGTGTCACAGTGTTTATGCGCAAACTCCTCTAAAACGGCTCAACCGATTTTAAAGGAATTTCGTATGTATATTCGTTAGGCCTGAGAATAGCTGTTTATCTACTTTTTATATTGTTTATTTCTTAATTTCAACACACCATAACATAATAGAATTTATTATATACTGTTTTTATATTGACATTAGAAATAATTTATATGGAAAAACAACATTTGACGGGTCAGCTAGTATTATGTATATAACAATTATATATTCTGTTTATTGTATGATACGATTCAGCTCTCTTCCAACATAGCGCTGTAATCCGACACTTGAACGACAGTCAACAAATAATTGCATGAAATACAAATTATCGCAATTTGTATTATCCACCGAGATATAATAGTTCTTCTTGCAAATGTTATTGAGTATTAAAATTAAGTTTATTAGTAGTTGTTTTTTATTTAGTGTTATTTAGTTGTCAAAATAATTGAGAATTATACGACTAAAACAATGATGGAGAATGAGAAGAAAGATAACGATTAAATAGATTTAAGGTCACTTTTTTGTCGTCTTCCAGGTTGATTAGATGTTCAAAATTAGTTTTTCTACGCTACCAAATCTATACTTCTATACTAATATTATAAATGAAAAAGTGTGTCTGTGTGTCTGTCTGTCTGTTACCTCTTCACGCCTAAACGTCTGAACCGATTGGGCTGAAATTTGGTACAGACTTACTTTGAGTCTCGGGAAAGGACATAGGATACTTTTTATCCCGAAAAAATTAAGGTTCCCACGCGATAAACTAATTTTGGCGCAACGGAGTTGCGGGCGTCATCTAGTTTTGCATATTTTTCTGCCTTTGACTCTGTCTTTAATTTTCTTTTATTTGTTCACAGGTAAGCATTAACAACATATTTATTCTGTATCGAGAAATATCAGTGAGTAATGCATGTTTTTGGTTTAAGTTTGATGCTATTTTTTATTTAAAATTAACTTAGACAGTGTAAGTAACCTTTCAAATTCAAGTCAAGGTGATTGCCAAAGCAGGTTTTTAAAGAGCCTATGCTGTTCCACTGCTGGACAAAAGCCTCCCCCAAAGTCTTCAAATCCTCTCAATCCAATGCAGCTGTAGGCCAGTCTGGTTTGAATTTATCTAGCTCATTAAGCCATCTTATTCAAGGCCGGCAACGGTGGCGTCGTCCATCTTCTGGTACCCATTCTGTGGTAATTTTTGCACAGCTGTCACGATGCATTTTTTTTTGCTGTCTATCTCTGTCTTTAATGCCGACATTTGTAAGCAGGTTATAAGTTCGTAAGCGTATTTTATCAACAAATCTAAATATAAATATACTGATGAACTTATACTAAAAAAACAATACTTAAAGATATTATTTTCTATTCACGTCTGTTTAAATCTTAGCGTCAACAAACTGCGACTCAGTTTAATGCGAGAGCATTTATCCGTCACTGTAGAATAATAAAATATCCAACAATGATGCTTTTATTTCATTTTTATTCTGTTTTTGTACGAATTATCTACAACAATAGTTGTCTTTCATGATGCCCTAGTTTTAACTATGAAGCTAAATTACTATTTTTAATATCACATCGTTGAAAATAAAACGACATTTTCATTCGTGTTGTGAATGATTACTCGTCTTCGCCTCCATTGTACTCGTGGTATAGATTCAAATTATTTCTTGAAAAACTTTCTTGAAATGCTTCAGAGCGAAGTTGTGCTGTGTCTAAACTGTGACTAGTCATAGTCCATTTTAGCGCTTTTAAGATGAGTAATAACTCCCATACTGGTTTCGATAACAGTGGCCAGTTACATTGAAACCAGTCCAGTTACACAGAAGCAATTTTATAGTGCCTAACTGTGCGCGCAATACACAAGAGCACTCGACTCTATTCCTTTACTCTCATAGCCCAGTGGCACGGAAGACCGATACGACTGACGAGAGATCAGGCGCAGGACCTATTTTTTACATGCCCATTTTTCTAAGATGAATAACCTTAATATAATATTTATTTTGTTACTTTAGTTTTTGTTCATTGTTTTATAGGTTGAGATGTCACAATTTTAATTTTGATTCTGTATTCTTTACAAAACCTTTTGTAAAGTAACTCGTAAAAAATAGTTTCATCTACGAAACAGCACCTCTTTTTGCTCATCAATCATAATTTAATATTTTAAAAATAAATAGATCCTGGCGTCGAGCCAGCGCTGACATGATGTAGTTTTAATGTCCAGCATACAGATGCACTTGCAGGTGTTCAAATAGAAGCTTAGAATGTACATTTATTGTTTAGAATAAAAATTGCCGACAAAAACAAAATAAATAATGATTTGATACATATTATATTATACACATAACCCTTTTTTAACGTATAATAATTTGTTTTAATAATGGCCTGATTAAACAGAAAAATATATTTAGAACTTAGAGGCAACAACACCTTAAAATTATTTATTTGTACGACAAACATATATTGTCCGTGGTCGAGTTATTATATAAACGTAACCCTCTTTTCAGCGCTGTCAGGTTAAAATTCAACTCTTTCGTTTCCCTAACAAATAGTAAGTAAAGTCACGATAGATTGTTACTTGTAGTTCAACTGCCAAGTCCATTTTTATGTCAACATGCAAGTGTTAGGACTTGGCTGCGATTCCAGGAATCTACCGATGCGTATACAATATATTTTCGATTAAAATTTTGGCAAAGACTCCGTAACGCACATTAAGTTATGGCTGCGGATAAGGAACAAAATTGTTATTAAAAACTAAAATATGAGAACGAAGAAAAACTAAATTTATAAAGAATTTATTATTATCATTATTAAGAATAATTTTCCATCTTTTTAATAAAAGATGGTCCCATGCGAGTTTCTTACGCCGGTACTTCTCGCCGGGCTAGTTTAAAAACCGGTAGCAGGCATCGTAGTTCCAACGTTCAAAAGGTGTATTCATGATACCTATTCTAATTAAAATAATATAATTAAAAATCTGTCTAATTTATTTTTAATTATTGCCCTTCTGCAAGCGATGTCAAGTCAATAATATTTGTACTTATTGTTGTTTTCGTAGCTTGCTACGCTGTCATAGCATTTTCGTTGCATGCTACGTTGTCGTAGCATTTTCATAACACGTCACGCTGTCGTAGCATTTTCATAGCACGTCACGCTGTCGTAGCATTTTCAGAGCACGCTACGCTGTCGTAGCATTTTCGTAGCACGCTACGCTGTCGTAGCATTTTTGTAGCACGCAACGCCGTCGTAGCTCGTAGCACGCTACGCCGTCGTGTTTTCGTAGCATGCTACGCCGTCGTAGCATTTTAGTAGCATGCTACGCCGTCGTAGTGTTTTCGTGGCGTAGCGTATTCGTAGCATGCTACGCCGTCGTAACATTTTTGTAGCACGCTACGCCGTCGTAGCGTTTTCGAAGCATACTGATACTACACCACAGTAGCGTATTCGTAGCATGCTATGTCGTCGCAGCATTTTCTTAGCATGCTACGCCGTGGTAGCGTATTCGTAGCTTGCTACGCCGTCGTAGCATTTTCTTAGCATGCTACGACGTGGTAGCGTATTTGTAGCTTGCTACGCCGTCGTAGCATTTTCGTAACACGATACGTTGTATTTTCTCATTTAAAAATTGTTAAGTAATTTTCTGTAATCTTAAAAAAACCTTAGAATACTAACCAGTCTCTCCGTAACAGTGAGTCTTGTTAGTATAAAAATAGTGTTGGTATAGACTAGTGGCTGACCTCTTGCGCCAGATCCGGACGTAATTTGTTCAACACCATTGTACTCGTAATGTTCTAGAACTGATATTTTCTATTGTACATTCTACTATAATATTGCTTATCTTACCAATACATAGAGATATTTATAATAACTATATGTTGCAACTTTGTTGCGGCGAAAGCATCCATTTTTCTGGGTTAAAATACTTTCCTTATCTTTTTTCTAATAATTGTATTATTAGAAAAAAGTTGAAAGGATATATTATGTTTCTAATAATATATTATAAACTAATAATATAATACTATCCATAAATTATCATTACTTACTTGATAGCTACACTTTGATAACCTAAACAAAAATTTAATTGGAATCATTCACGCCTGATTAAAACTGAAAATCCTAATTCTAATGATTATTATCAATAAAAAAAATTCATATCATATTATATGCCACTAAATAACTACTTTGATGCAATTCTTCAAGAATTACACCTTCAAGTGGTTTATTACATTAATCCTTGTATGTAGTATTCATAGATTTAATTACATAATAGCTGCAGGTTCGTGTTGGAAATTATTCCTATTTCCGGAATTTCCAGAACTTACTAATGTACTTTAGTCCGGAAATTTTTCAACACCAGAACATGTAAAATTGTATTAGCCTATTATAGTATAATGGCGAAATTTTTATTTTTAATGTAGTCTAAATAATTCTCAATTTTTAATTAAACTGCTATTTTCGGTAAATTATTGAACTTAAAAATTGTTAAAATAATTTCATGGATTGATAAAATATTCCAGGAATATTTTCTCTTTGACTATGACATAAACCACGACGATGGTCAGAAAATTTAAATATATTTCATAATTACTCACCTCAATACTTGAAGTTATAAGTCGTGACAAGTCAAACTTTTCTGTTTCGAAACATACTCGAATGCCAATAAAGCCATTAATCGGCTTATTTAGGCCAACTGAACACGTAACAATACCTCACATTATGCTTTGCGTAGGTTTTTACTAATGTTTATTTTAAAAACAAAATTTATAAATCAATATGATATTTTTATTATGCTAGTCTTCAAAAAGAAATGTAAAAACTTTGTACTCGTAGTCATTTAAAGTGTATACAATACATCCCATAATATGTGTATCCTAGGCAGAAATATAATATAATTTGTAATCATACTGATTTCAGACACAACAGTTTAGTACGGATAGGAGAACAGAGGTACAGACAACCGCTGAGAAATATCTGCATAGTTTGCATAATGCAATTTATTATCATATAATGTCATAATAATAATAAATAAATTAAACCTAAAAAATACGACTGTCGTTGACTGTTCTGGCTTAAAAAAGGTCTCACAACTTTAACCCTTTGACGGCGCAGCTAAAGCTCAACTCCGAATAACCCGTGCTCACTGATCGCTTCCGCGTCATCGACCGCCAAACCATTCCACTGGGGTCTAATGTACCCATAAGTACTTTAGTACAAAATTTTATGGGTTTTATTGCATATTTGAAATTTTTATTTTGGTTAGATTAATTGAAGACATGAGTGTGTGAAGTTGGTAACTAATATTTTACGACATGAAAGCAATTACTCATTTTTCTCTTATAATTTGAACAAACCTTGTAACTTACCTACTTCATCATCTAGCTATACATAAAGTGTACGTGTTTTATTTTAACTCATTTTTATGGTCCTATAGCTCTTCTATGTAAAAAAAATAGTCATTTTCAAATTGCTAGTTACCTACTTCATCCACTCATGTCTTCAATTTAGTTTCAACAAAATTTTCGCTCCGAGATCAAAATTCTCATTTGTCCTTTTCTGAAACTCCAAACATATTCAACAAAGTTGATTTACTAGTTTATGCGTAAAGAGGAAACAGACAGATAGACGGACACACTTATATATATATTTGTTATATTAGTATGGATCTAACTAGCCATCTAGAAATTATTACAACGCTATAAAATCCATTTGGATGATTTTATTATGATCTTATTTTTTGAACCTAGCCATTATAGTTGCGTGTGTACGGTAAATTATACGGCTATTGCTGAACCAAAGATTTCCTTTGGTAGGATTGGTCCTTATGGCCCAAGGATGGATTTAAGATGTGGAGCCACCGCAATTTTTGATGAAATTTTTTTTAAATTTTAGCAGCTTCTGCTCTGGGTGAAAATAGAGTCTCAATATACATATAGAGGCATTAATTATGGTAATATTTCAAGTTTGGTACCATATTCGGATGACTTAAGACTGCTTAATTCATTTTAGGACTCATATTTGCGCGATAAAGATGTTAAACAACGTAAAAAGAAGAAGAAGAAATTCAGTAATTACTCGTCCGATTTGAAAAATTCTTTCAGTGTTAGATAACTCATTTATCAAGGAAGGCTATAAGGCTATATTTTATTATGCTAAGACTAATATAAGCGAAGAAATAAAGGAAAATGTGGAAAAAATGGGGGAAATTATTTGAAAGGGCTTATTTCACGAACTACTGGAGTAATTTTTCTGTTATTTGGCACAGATAAAAAATAGAAACGTGAAGGATCATAGGCTATTTATTGTGGACTAATTTGTCTGTGAAATACCTAATTTACGCGGGCGAAACAGCGCGAAACGACTAGTAATATTATAAAGCTGAAGAGTTTGTTTGTTGAACGCGCTAATCTCAGGAGCTACTCATCCGATTTGAAAGAATCTTTCAGTGTTTGATGGCCTAATTATCGAGGAAGGCTATAGCCTATATTTTATTACGCTAAAAACAATAGGAACAAAGATAAAGAGGAAAATGTGAAAATAAAGCTGAAGAGTTTGTTGGTTAGTTTGTTTGTTTGAACGCGCTAATCTCAAGAATTACTGGTCTGATTTGAAAAAATCTTTCCGTGTTTGATAGCCTATTTATCGAGGAAGGCTATAAGCTATATTTTATCACGCTAAGACCAATAAGAGCAAAGACACAGAGGAAAATGTAAAAAACGGGGAAAATTATTTGAAAGGGCTAATATCTCACAGACTACTGGAGCAATTTTTATGTTATTTGACGCGAATATATAGTACACTACGTGAGACGTTTCCGCGAAATTTCAGATTTATGCGGACGAAGCCGCGCGGAACGTCTAGTATTACTGATATGTTTATTGCTCCATTCATCACCATGTCTTTGGCATGCAGAATAATGCGGCTATCAGCCTCCTTATATTAATTAAGCCCTGTCAACAACGTTTTCGTTGGTTGAAAATCATATATTCTGAATTTTTTATTTTATTTTTACTATCTTTTATCCAAATATTATTCCAAAATTGGCATTTAAACATTCGATTCAATCGAAAATGATACCAAACTCGACTATATACCTAAATCCCAGGCAGTTTTTGACCTCATACCTTGTTAAAGCTAAACCCCTCCCCCCTCTCCCCCACCAGCATGAGATATTCAGGTGGCTCCACATCGTAAGCCCATCTTAGGGATATAAAGATCAAACCTACCAAAGGAAATCTTTGGTTCAGCAAAAGCCGTATGTATTCCTCGTTTTTTTGTCTTGTACGCACACGACTATAACAAAAGCATTACAAACCCTGAAGGCAATAAATTCCATTGGAATAGTTTTATTGCAATTTATGATTTCGTCAGAATAATTTTATTATAATTCTCGTAATAAAGAAATGAATCTGATTGATCAATATCATAAATTATAGGTACTTAATAAGTTTAAAAAATATATACTTACTTATTACAATTTCTTTATTTTTGTGAAACATTTCTGTATTTTGCTTACAGAATTTTTAACTAATAACGATCGCTTTTTAACAGAAACTGTTGCGCAAAAAAATATCTGAATCTACTACTTTTGTTAAGCATTTCAGTTTCTGTTTACAATATTTTTAACTAACAACAATCGGTAAAAAAACAGTTAAGTATTGTATAAAATATTTGTAAATGTATAACTTGCTTGTTAATCTAACAATGTGGAAATAGTGCACTATGCTCATCGAATGTCATTCGAAATTTCTGTCATTGTCATTGTCTCATTCGAAATGTTAATGCAAAACGGAAAGTTTCAACTGTTTTTAATATTAAACCAGTTCGTGCCGAGGTTCGTTAAATATTCTTTCTGTATCGCTTTTCTACTTTATTAGTTAGTTACTAGATTGTATAGTTATTACTTCATTAATAATTTAAATTATATAATCGTTAACTTAATAACAGCCACTTGCTGGCACACATTAAAAAAAACTTTATTTCTAGTCCGTCTTTGTATGTTTTGTTCTTCGATCATTAATAAAAAAATGCGAACGAAAACTATAATTATTATTTACCCAAAAATATGTCATATATTAGACAAGGGCAAAAGTTAATCAACTTTTTTTTTACATTTCCAAACACTATAATTTTATTAAGTTACTAGCTGTCCCGGCAAACGTTGTTTTGCCATAATATAAAGTATTTCGCCCATATTATTTTATTGAAGTGACTAAATAAAGTATGTCGCCATGGCAACGTCGATCGCTATCCCGTCGCACAAACAATGGTCGCCGTCAGTCTCAGTTTGTAATAATTTACTATTATTTATTCAACAAATGCACTTATCAATATAAAAAGTAGATGTTGTCCGATTCTCAACCCTAGCCGACATGCTCGCTAAGATTCACGAAAATCGGTCGAGCCGTTTCAGAGGAGTTCAATTACGCACACCGTGACACGAGAATTTTATATATTAGAAGTACTTTCAAAAAAGTTTCAATAAGTTTAATTCGCACACGAATTATCAAATCGATGAATGGGCTTCGCTCAGCAAAATATTTTGAAGGTCAATCGCAAACTAAAAATATTCAGCCACTTTTTACTAAAAATTATAATGGATTCTCGAAATCTGCATCTAACCATAAAAACCTCCAGGTAGCACGTACAGGCTTGCTTTAAAGCATGCTTTGATAGTTCGTAAGAAAATATGAAATAAAAAAGTTGTGAATATTATTAATGACGTGCAAAATCAGTGGCTACCGGCTGCTTGTGGTTCGATCGAATGAAGTAAGGCGCGGAGGAAACGTCAGAAAAATCGAATTTCGAAACGGCAGTCGAGGCCGAGGCGGCGCGGCGCCAACACCGCGCACAAAGCGCCCGCGCGCGCCAAGTGCATTCGAATTTTGAAAATTGAAAAAAAAAACCAACGGCCAGTGTGTGATTGTTTACGGTTCGAAAAAGTTTTTATACGTTTTCGGTCGAGGTGACGTCAGTTTAGTCTCACTTGTGTTTGTGAAAAATTAGCGAGTCACAGCTGTTCTGTGACACACCTAAGTTGTGTATACGTGTGATAATTAAATGTTATTAAGCTAGTATTATAATATATAATTGGGGTGAAAATAATTAAGTTTATTATAACTTTCAATATTTATTATATAGCACAGAAAAAGTTTAAAATATTATGAAATACTACTCTATTTTAAAACAATACTTATAGAAATAATACACACCTGTATCGACAAGTAAAACTTTCTTGCCATATTAATTATAAGATAATTTGCTTTGATCGTGGCTAAGACTGTTGCTATTATTATTTATAATGCAAATAATGTATTGTGTGAACATAAACACATGATGTACTGCAAATGATACCGCAATACTTGAAGGTAACAAAGTTTTAGAAAAAAGAATGTTCAGAAGTACTTATAAACTTCCACTTTTAAAATGACTTACAGGAATTAATTGCAACATGATTACAATTAAGTAAAGTACGTCAAAGTACCAACCAACATTTACCACGTTTCAAAATTAATAAAAACTATAAAATTAAAATAGATTGTACAAATACTAAAGTTTTTTTACTTAGAAATGCCTTTTGAAATTTAAGACTATACTAGTAATAAAAGTAATTCCAGTAGTAAAAAGAAAATTAGTTTATATTTAAAATTATAACTACATATCAGTAAAATGAAAATGTCATAAAATATGTTCGCGGATTGATGTAGTTAAACACTATCCAAAATTCTGGTACTATTTTGTAAAATATTTATAACTTTTTAGGAATTTAATATATTTAAATTGTAACACATAATAGCTGTATATTCGCTTAATATATTTTGTTTACATTATAAGTATTATATCTTAATAATACTTATAATGTAAAATATGCGACTCTGTTAAAGCTCTGTGCAAGAGAAACGTTATTGTGATGAATAAAGTTTAATTGCAAACTTTTAATGCAGAGCCACGTAGTTGAGGTGTACTAGAATATTATAAACATGTATACAGATGTAACAAAACAAAGTGATAACACCTACTTTAGGTTGTGTATGTGCTCTTATAATATTATAGAGTTCACTGTGAATGTAGTGTGATTTGTATGGGCACGCGCCCGAGCGTTATGACTAGACATCGGATTATATGCACGATCAAAGTGCCAAAATATGCATGCAAATATGCACGAAAAATGGCCGAAATATGCACAAAATATGCACAATCAAAAGTCACTTGATATCAAAATTTTATTGCTTTTTAAGAGTTTTCCGGTGGTGCCGTTAATAAAAGCGCCAATTTTTATAATTTCATCAAATCCAGGATTTTTTATTTCTTATACAGCACCAATAATAATTTTCTATCAACATTTTCCGATTATAATCTTAAAGGGTCCATTCACTATCCTGCATAAGCCGCCGTGCAGTTCGCCGGCTTATGCAGGATAGTGAATTGTGTTGCAGGCCTGAACGGCGGACTGCAATGCAGGATAGTCAATGGACCGTTTTAGTGCCCATGGAAGTTTATTAAATCGTTTACTACTTTATTCATTTTTTTAATTATGTTGTACTTATTGGGTGTATACTGTATTACATTATTTAAATGGGGATGGAGCCACATATTGGAAGTGTTTCGATCTATCGTACCTCTTTTTTGTGGACTCGGTGTGTGTCATGATAGCTAGTTTGGAGACTACCAGGCTATAAAACTACCGAAATATGCACTATCAACGAAAAATTGCCAAAATATGCACTATTGCCTAAAAAGTGCCATTATATGCATTTGCATATGCAAGTTTGCAAATGCATATAATCCGATGTCTAGTTGTGACTCAGCCCATACAAAAGTAAAAAAGTTATTCTTTCAGCACTGCTACTTTTACAATGAACTTTATACAGAGGAATCATACACACTCTAAAGTTAGTATCTAGTAAATAGTTTAAACGACGAATCGACACAAGAAAAACTACATATGAAATGTCAAAACAAGTACATAATTATATTCTGTTTTTCTGTACATCGTAATTTTGATCATAGCATAGTAACAGCCTGTAGCTGGTAAGCCAGGTAAGCCTTTAGTCGCTCTTCTTGGCTTGTGTCTAAAATTACCGTAAACTTCATTAAAAACAGAGAATAAAATATGCATTATACTTCGTTTCAAATGATTTTGATATAATTGTAAACAAAACGCAATATGGTAGGCTATAAAGCTGCTAATTTGAATGAAAAAGAACAATATAATATAATGACACAATGTTCGAGTAAGTTTTTTTTACATTTATATCAAAATGAATTTAAACGGCGTATTACTATACTGTACTCGGCGAAACATGGCGGTAGCGGTCATTGACTCCCTGTCAAAAACTTGTCATTTTCTAGATAAACAGCAATTGACAATGAAGTGTCAGATGTTGTCAATCGCAGCTTTGTATAGAAAATGACAAGTTTTTGACAGGGAGTCAATGACCGCTACCGCCATGTTTCGCCGAGTAAAGTATAGTGAACTTAAATACACTTAGTACTTTCTTATGTTAAGAATATTTGAGTATATTGTAATGCTATATTAGAGTATACTTCAGTATAGCATGCACCATAATATCGACCATTCTCTAGAATTGCATGCAGACAAATATTACAATACAAATTCATTTAGTAGAAACTATCTGAACATTTTATGCTCAAGTTTATTTGTTTGCTAAAACATCTAAGCGTAGCATTGTCTAAGAACATTCTATTTTTGAATGAGAAAGGACACTATACTGTTTATTCGTTGAGGTGTATGTATGTTTGACATTTCATTATTGCACTATCAGAGAAGTTGATGCAGGCAGATAGGGGACCTACGCAGTATGGTCGCGTTACGTCAAACCCAGCCGACAGTTCACAAATAAGGTTGAATTGACATGATCCGACCGAATGATGTTGCTCTGTCAACTGCCTAGCAATTTCCTCGATGGTACATAAACGATTTTAGTGAATTATTAGATTTGTAAAAGCAGTCAGGCTAACAAAAGCTACAATTTAGGAGCATAGAAGTTTTCATATCAAGCAACAATAATTAGTATTGAAAACATCTTCTTCTTCAAATCTTAATCTAGTGCGATTAAGTTTTAAGGTCAACGTCCAAATATAATCGACGCTTAATTCTACTGATACTAATATGTCAACTTTCATATTTTGAACTTTAAAACGTTAGTATTAAAGAGAATGCCATAGCATCAAATATTAAAACGCTAAAATGAGCAAATTTCGTTCGTCGTTTTTTTAATAAGCCGCAATTGAGGTCAGATTATAAGTTCGGGGCTTTTACTGATTAAAAACAAACCGATGCTTAACCAAGCTTACCTGTAATTGAAACATTTTGCATTTTCGTATTTTTGCCCGATCTTATTATTATTTTAATGCAACATCAAAAGGGCGTAGAGAGCAAAATTCATGATTTTATAATTCACTAGCTGTCCCGGTGAGCTTCGTATCACTTTGAAACCTTCCCTGGACTTCTACGAATATTTAAGTCTAAAATCAACCCAATCCATTCAGCCGTTCTCGAGTTTTAGCGCGACTAACACATTTGATAATATATAATTGTAATAAAATAGATGTTTTATTTTTTGCTTTATTCGCCCCCTTAATGCAGCTTTCATCTGTATTTGATGTGGTTCTTTTCTTAGCAAACATTGAAATAGTATTCTGAATTAGTAGTCTTTTAAATTTTTGATCATTCAGAACACGAGTAAATTGATGGTTTGATATTTCATGAGAATTTTATTGATGTAGTTAGACTGAATTGAAAATATCAAAGCTGAATCAAAAAGTAGCATAATTGTTCTGTTTTATACAGTGAAAAAAAAACTAGTTGGGTAAACGTAACAAAAACTTTTTGTGCGCCGGATTTCTGTGAGACCACAATATTTTTGCATTGCTCCAACTCTTCACAGCTTTTAATATTAATATTATTGAAACATTTAATATTTTGGCATTGCTCTCAAAAATAATATTTAAAACAGGAATGCTCTTTGTTGTGGCGAAGCTTATTAGTGAAATTAAATTTAAATTTCAATAAAAGAACGTTTATTTGCATTTCACTTTGTTTCATTACTTTATATTTTAAATGTTTGCCAATGAATTCGATATAATCAAGGAAAGCCTTGTTTAAAATACATAAAATTAACAATTGTAGAAAAACACTTTTATGTAAAACACTTTTCGATATGAATTCGATTTAGATAATTATAAAAATCTAATGGTTCGATTTTTATAATTATTTAAAATTGAGTTTGGCTATGTTTTCATACTGCAGTCTAGGGGTAAGTTCTGAAATATAATCCAGTATACTGTTCAGTGCTTACGATGTTTAGAATTGATGAAATACTGTATGGTTAATTTGTTCCGACATATACGCCATTGCATTGCATATGCCTTAAAAGGGATGTTAATATAATACTTCACAATATGTCATGTCTCACCAGCGGCACACTATCAGAATTTGTCGTCAGATTTTTGACATCACAAGATCTGGCCAGAATACTGGGTAAAATATTGGAACTCATGCTAAATTTACAGTGTAACAAAACGAAGTGAAAATACTTTAGAGAGTGAATGGGTCCTCTATATGTATAGACTTCACTGTGAAAGTAGCAGTGCTGAAAACCCCAACTTTTTCACTTTTGCATAGAAAAAATTATGACGCGGACTTCCCCATACTAATCACAAAAAAATGCTTGTTCAGCGCTGCTACTTTTACAGTGAACTCTGTACAAGGGATACAATCCCTAAAGTATTACCAACTAGTTTTGATACTTGTATAATAAAACGTTATATGATTACGCGAAAAAATCCTTGTGGGCCTGCAATGTAAAACACGGTATACGACTAATGATAAAAGGAGAATTAGGTGGACGATATTTTCTCAAGCTAGCGGATTATTATCATAAGTACTTTCATTTCTCGTAGTAACTTCAGATTGTATTACATAAACAGACTGTATTTGAGTAATCCGAAGCAAATTGTATACAACGGGGTTATGGAGCGGAATAATCAGTACTCTCGTAATAAAGGACAGTCAACTTTAATGAAAAACTGATTTTGTTTGTTTTAGTATCGACATTTTGTATCAGCAGAGCGATTGAATAAGATTGTGGACCTACGTAATTTTGACGGGTTTTCAGTGGACTTCACTGAACATGAATTATAATATTGCATCAGAATCAGAATCGTTTACATTCTGTCAAATTATGTTTTAATATTATGGTGTAGCAATAGGATATATTTTAGTTTTTGACTTGATGTAACCCGACCAAATCACATAGTCCGCCATCTGCTTATGAGTAAATTTTACTAATAGTACATAGGAAAATAATAAGTTTCTTCAGCTGTGGTTTTGGTATAGCCTATTATTATAATGCCACATTAATATACTTAGTAGAAATTCGGCCATATACTATTTGCTTGTCTATTTACTCTACTAGAAATATAGTTATCTCCTTTTATCATATACTATAGAAACACTGCGTGAAAGAGACAAGTAGCATTTGGTCAATCGCTGAATTTATACATTACCAACAAATATGAGTATAGCATGACCAACAAATATGAGTATAGCCAGATACAATTGGTATAGTCCAAGAAACAAGCTATTATTTTGTAGCTGGTTCTACAACAGTGCCCAAGTATTGTTCTGGTCAGCAACCAAATCAGACAACTCTTGGTTCCTCGAAAAACCATACAATATGAGTATAGCTTGATCCTAGTTATATCAATAGTTTTTATAGTTAGTGAAACATATTATAGCTGTTGATGTAGAAACAGTTATATATTTAATCGTCTTGAATGTATTTGGTAATTTATGTATGTAAAAATACTCAATATTCCGTTAATATTTTTCATTAATAATATTTAGAAATCAAAGACCAAAAGCATTGTCTTTTTTTTAAATTTTCTAAACATTATGCTAAAAACGAATTTTGCATCTGAAGAAAAAGGTTTTACTAAGTATTTATTTTCTAGTATTTTTTTAATTCATATGATTTGTAAATTGTAGAGTATTTAATTTTAACTTGATTTATATTGATCCAGTAGCTTGCGCCAGTAACACTGAAATCAATGTAAATAGAGCATAAATTATGATTAATAAAATATGATATAACTCGGGTTTGTCATAATTTTGGGAATCAAGATCTATAAAGAAGAATTTTATCGAAACAGAAAATACTGTATTTAGATGTGAAGATGTGTGAGTGATGTTCAGTGAAGTGTTAAAACCTTTTGGATTTTTAAAATGGTACGTTTTTTATATAACCTTTTTTATAACCTTTTTTATATAATTCAGTTTAATTATTTAAAATTTTTGAATTTTAATTTGAACTCTTTATTATTAGTCGGCTTTTAAAATACCGTACAAAACATAGATTATTCAAAGTTTGTTTTGGACAAAACTGTGTTTTTATTATAGTTGCTGCCTGCAGGTCGTTCTTACCTCTATAATAGTGGTCATAAACAGGAAAACTTTTAGCTTTTATTTATTTATTTAATAATTTATGTACGCTTATCTAGTTAACAGAGAAAAGAACCTTAAAATAAGAGATACATTTTAGTACAAAGGTACTACTTATTCCAATTGGAATCTCTTCCAGTAGACCTATTACAGGAAAAATTAAAAAAGAGGTAATAATAAGTAGTGCACACGACAATTTAACAATAACATACATAATAACAAGTATAACATAAAATAAAATATAATATATAAAATAATAATAATATACATACGTATATAATTAATAATACAATATAATATTAGGGTTTATTGAAATAGGTAACGTGGTCAGGATAGGCGTAAATAGTGCTCGTGTAGTCTTTTTTTTAAAAAGTGCAAGTGTTTTACAATGACATATGTCCTATATGGCAAGGAATTCCAGAGTTTAGCAGCATAAACAGTGAAGGAATATGCAAAGAAGTCAGTACGATGGGGAGGAATATCTAAGAGGGTGCGTCTAAAGGATCTACAGGATAAATTTTGCAAGTTGGGAAAGGAGAAGCGTTCTTTAAAATAGGAAGGGGTTGCAGGACTGAATAAAACATTAAAGAGGAATCAGAGTATTCGGTAATTTCTTCGGAAGCGAATAGGGAGCCACCGTAACTGCTTTCTGTATTCGGACATGTGGTCGTATTTTTTAGGCCAAAAATAAAACGTATGGACTGATTTTGAAGCCGTTCTAATTTGTTCAACATCTATTCGTTAGCATCTAAGTAGCAAACGTCCGCATAGTCAATGATACGTTGGATAAGGGTCTGCGCTAATAAAATTTTGGTAGGAGTAGGGAGAAACTTTTGGAGCAGTTTGAGGGAATGCAAGGTGTGGTATACTTAGCGACTAACATTGCTAACATTGGCATTCCACGACATATGTTCGTCAAAAATAACTCCCAGGTTCTTAGCAGTTTCAAAGAAAGGTATTGTAGCGCCGTTTAACATAATTGGAGGAAGAGAGCCTTTGTCAAGTAAATCTAGCATAATTTATAAAACGACGAAAGTCTAGCTATTGCTGGCACCTTCGTGGTCCAGTGGTATAGAGTGTGGCTCTTGACTCAGACGTCGTGGGTTCGATTCCCGCGCTGGAAACATGTTATTTCCATGTTTGGTTAGGACAATGCAGGCTGATCACCTGATTGTCTGACAAGTAAGATGATCCATGCGTCGGATGGGCATGTAAAAAGTCGGTCCTGCGCCTGATCTCTCGCCAGTCGTGTCGGTCTTGGGTCCCACTGGGTTATGAGAGTAAAGGAATAGAGAGTGCTCTTGTGTACTGCGTACACACTTGGACACTATAAAACTACTCCTGCGTAACAGGCCTGGTTTCAATAAAACCGGCCACCGTCACCGAAACCGGTGTGGGAGTTATTATTTCTATAAATCATCGAATCATTGACGTTGACATTTCATTTTATATTATGATATTGATGATGATGATCTACATACGTAGCCTCTTCGTCTACCGGACAATATTGGTAATTGGAATGTAGGCACTAGGTAGCAAGAGGCGCTTCAAACAGAGCATGTATATTGTATACAGCTTTCATAAGCATTCAAGTTAATTGCAAGCTTGATTTGATTGGCGTAAAACGGGTAGCGATAAGCATTGGAATAAAAATTCAAATCCATACTAATACTATGAAGTATGTCTGTTTGTTAGGTCTTCACTGAAACGATTTTGATACGTATGCGTTCAGTGCGTCTAGCATGCGCGTACAATGAGATATCTCACTCTCGTGTGTAGTTATAATTGCGATATCGACATAATGTCAAAATCATTTTTTGACATTATGTCGATAGATTTTGACAACAGATATCATTATTATTATGGATTTGACATATTATTCGCAAGACGTCTCACGCCATTAAAATCTGTCATATCCATACATTTTTATGCCGTGCCGCGCCTCGCCTCGTCGCGTTGCGGTCTGAATTGACCCTTAGGCTCAATAGAGATGAAGAGACAAACCATCAAGCATCGAGAAAACATGAAGACAAAATTTTCTCGTTAGCGCATCTTAAGCCGGCAGGTGTAACTTTGAGTCCAGGGTAGGGGCACATAAAATATTATTTTTGTTAACTGTCGCATTTTAACCCCTGAAGGGTATAAACATAAGAGCCATCGCAAACAGGGCGACTTGTCGTTGCGTCTAGTCGTTGCGTCAGACGCGGCGTTGTCGTTTGCAACTAGCGTCTTGTCGTTGCGTCTAGACGCCGAGCTGTCGCTTGCATCGACGACTAGTCGTTGCGACAGACGCCGTGCAGGAAGCCATCATTAGTAGTAGAGTATTCGAGAGAGACGGCCGTGTTGTTCATCTTGTGAGTGAATATGGATGAGGTTCTAGTTGCACTTGCCTTGGTGTTTAGGCATAATTCCTCCCAAGCCTGATTTTTCTTCCCTCGGCCACTATACTCATTCAAACGTAAGTTCTAAACAGCAGGACGCGCTTCGACGTCCGAAATGAACACATCAACATCGAATGTATCCATTTTGAGATTCTCAACAGACGTGCACCTTGGATAGCGCTCACAGCGAGACTGACGCGCGACTTTTCCAAATAATATAACTACTAGTATATAGTGTAATACTAGTCCATGGCGCGACTGTCGTCGTGTGTGCGCGTGCACAACCATTCCAGACGCAGACTAGACGCGAGCGCGCGCGGCTCCACTAGCTTGTCGTTGCGACTCTGCGACTCTGACGTCAAGCTTCGAACAAAATATATGAAAATTGTCGGCCGTAGCCTGTCGTTGCGTCTAGTCGTCGAGCTGTCGCAGACGCCTGTCGCATCGTGTGCGCCTACACTAAAGGTACCGAGTACCCGATCAGTTTTAAAAATTTACCGCTAACTATATTAATAACCTAATTTATAACTAATTTTAGCTCATTGTTTTGATTATAATATTATAACATACAATTACTTAAGACAAGACCACACTACACGATACGACACGTCACACGACGCGACACTTCCCGTTCCATAGTGCCACTGATGTAAATTGTAAAACGTCAGCTCTATGGGACTTGAAGTGTCGCATCGTATTGTGTCGCGTAGTACGGTTTTACCTTTACTGAAAATAAAATTTGATTTCTACACCCACCTGATAATCTGAAATTAAGGTTACATGATGATCTTTATACTACATATTTTGATTAAATACGTCACCATATTATACCAGTGCTTTTCAATTTTTTTTTAATGACACAACCCCACTTGTGTGAAAAAAATATTTCGCTAACCCTTTGTTCTATTTTTAAGTATGGACATATTTTTTTGAATAAATTCTTTTATTGTTAAAATTCGCCTATTTAATATTATAAAATTAATCTCTATAATCTCTCTCGATCTGTGGCGACTCCTACAGAAGCTTCTCGGCCCCCCAAGGGATCGCGACCCACAGGTTGAAAAACAATGCCATAGACCTTCAAAAGCCAAAGGTGAGATAGCAATCACAAATAACTTTTGTACTAAGACCTTGAAATCACAAAAGACTTCGCAGAAGTCGGTTTTATTAATCCCACCCACCCAATAACTAAGTGTTGCCCGCAATTTTGTCCAAATATTCGTTTATGGTAACCATACATTTTGCCGTAGTAAACACATACACACACACAAACACACCCTTGCCGCGATTCCAAAAGTTCGTTTAAAATTATAATGTGAAATTTTTAGATCACCTTAAAGCTGTTTAAAGTCGCCAGAAATATTACAATCGATCTAAGTTTACAAATAAGTAACTATCTCCGTGAATATTTTTTTTACTTTACTTTACTTCCATGATTTTTTTTTAAATTCGTTCAGTGGTCTAGGTATACCTACGTAATTGAAAGTTACTTTTGTACCAGTAGAAGGTACTAGTTCAATTACAATTACAAAACAATTTAAAATAAACTTTAAAAAATACTGGAATATTTCCATGAAAATCTGAATTTAAATTGAAAACAGAATCAGATCCAGCGCTTGTAATTAGTTTTTCAAACATTCCTCACTCACGATTCTGTTTAACCTGTTCCAAATGATTCTCAAACTTTTTTCAGATAGTTCAATTACAGTTTATTATTTTGACATTGGTTTATTTAGTTTGGAAACAATAAAAATAACTTTATTATGTCGATTCAGGCCTGTCGATTTTGAGAAATGTATACGTACGGACTTACTTCCATTTTAATAAGTAGGCATAAAGAGAACATTTTTATTTGCTTATTTTCTCGATAACTACATTACTGATTTTGATGTAATTTAGTACATATATATCATAGACCGCAAGGATAAACTTATGTTACTTTATGTTGCAAAGTTTCAGCATGGTTTTAAACGTATAAAGTCAAAAGAAACTCGCGGTTCAATAAAATCATTTTTAAAACTTACTTATTTCTAAAATTCATTCATGTCATTGCCTATTTCAAGAGCATAATAATACTGTCGATTCTGCATGTTGAGTTGGCAATAACCCATATTAGAAGCACTTTAAATTGCGTGTAGCTTTCTGAAATGTCGAAGCTCTTAAAACTCATGGAAAGTCGCTTTTGGTAGTTCCGTAGTAATTTTCCTGCCTTGATTTAAAATTCATTTTATCACTATTATTACCAAACGGAAAGTATGTATGTTTGTTACTTCTTCACACAAATAAATGGCTTCAAAAATCGTACATATTAAATTAGGTGTGATAGTACTTAGTCGTTTCGGCTGTGGTAATATATATAATATATATACCACAAAGGTAAATTTTTTAGCCAATAAGACGATATTCCCCTAGCATACTATATTAATTCGTCGTCTGCTTGAAAAAGCTACAAATATTAAAGATTATCTAATATATAATTTAATTTATTTTTTCTTACATCTAAAAAAGTATGTGCAAAGATTCGTAGACCGTAGCTACTCACCTGTGAGGTTTGAGGTTAGCAAGGCAAATAGTGAAAAAGTTCTTTGAGGTTTGCAAGGTAAACAGTAAAAAGTAACATCTAAGATTTGAAGTGCAGCTTGAAATATTAAATCAACATTCAACATACCACGTTTCAAAGGAAATTGAACCAAACATTGTATGTATGAAAGCGACTCATTAAAAAATTAATTTACTTTTGTAGAGACGAAATGTCGGTCGTTTACCCGCGAATTTTGTGGAATGTTTCTAATGTTTTCATTAGGTTCAGGCTGGAAACGCTTTAAATGGTTTTTATTTCATTAAAACACTTTACACGTTCTAAAACAGCTCCATGGTTTAATGTGACGCCGCATTAAAGTAAAAAACGGTATTGGATATGTTTTAGATCGTTTGTCAATGGAACAGCAAAAAATGGAAATGTTAAACGCTTACGCGATGCTTACGCGATGCTTACGCGACAAAATAGCTTTTGTCGCGTAATTTAAAAACCATAAATACATTTCATATAAGCTATGGGCAAATTAAAGTGTATGCTTGAACCAATCCTTGTACAAATTTTGGAAGCTTAAATCACTCTCCTCTGTTGGCAAAATACGAATCTCTTTTTTTACAGAGGTCTCTTTGATTGATTATTCTGTGTTATAAAAGTTGATCAATCGTGTTATGCTATGGGTAATTCAAAGACAAAGACATAATGAATACTGACAAAGAACTTTAATTTCTTAGCTTTAGTCATTGCTGAGAGAAATCGATATCGCTACAGCCAAATTATCAAGGCGTCGCCTTAATGGTTCGAACTTTTACTCTCGACTGGTAGGCTCAATTACCACCTTGGTAAAAAATCAAATCAAATCATTTATTAAAAAAAAAAGTATTTTAAGTATGGTTTATACAATTCAGGATCTTCATTACCTCCGTTAAAAGAGATGATCCATGCATCTCCTTGGATGATTCTCTCGCCGCGTTGCGGTGTTGGTATTTTTATTACTTTTTTATCACAAATAATTTAAGTAGACTATGTGCTTTTCACCCATATCCTTTTTTATATAATTTGTTGACGTACCAAGTTTACAATTCCTCTTAATCTACTTTAAGTCCATCACGTCTTAGGACTTTTTAAATACATTTTGGTATTGTTTAATCTGAGTGGCCGATGCTAATTTATCCGAGTCACTATTTATTGTTCACTATTAAATTACCCTAAAAAATCGGTTGTCTGTAAAGTCGGTTTACTGACGATAGTTGAATACGTCGTACGACGTAGTGTACGTCATACGTTGTCACGTTTAACTATCCTTAACCCTCGCTTCCGAATCTCTATAAATATAAACAAACTTTTTCGAGTATAACCTAAAGTTATTTCGATGTATTTCTTTCAAATGATTGTCTAAAAATATTTATAATGAGTAAAATAAACTATTCGCAATACAAAACGCTACATACATTCGTGAAATCCACTAAAATCTTCGAACTAAGCACAAGTCATACCTTGACACGTAGGAAATAGAGCACAACTTTGAGTAGCCGAAATAATACTAATAGCTTACAGATCATTTACTTATTTTTCATACAGAGTGTGGTCAATGTATCAAAGGTCATAACTAACCAAACTTCTTCATACAAAAGTATTCTCTAAGTCATCGAAACACGTAATATAATCGAAACAAAGAGCGCGGCCCAGGTGGGCCTTACGGTTGTTGAAAGACTTGAAAGTGTAAATGGAACGCCTCAGAGCGAGGTAACGCCGCTAGAACTGTCGTGTTTTTCGGGCGCGCACCCCATATCGAATTATAAGACGTTATCATGTCAAAAGGCTTGGCTTAAATAAAAGCGGCCATCCACATCGAAATCGGTGCGATAGCTATGATAGAGTAAATGTATTTATTCTATCGTCGATGTTTGAGCCATTGATTTCAAACGTGGCGGTAACGACGTTTTAATGACAGGATATGATACGCATTACCCATGGCGTAAATACAGGTTGATCACTCAACACCTAATCCAGTTTTTTAAAAGTTTGTTGGAAGAATTCCATTTATATAATCAATTTATGTGGAAGTAGATGTCTATGTTGCGCTGCAATCCGTTTGACGTGGAACCGTGCATGTTCACAATTATAGTTTTTATTGTGAAAATGCTCAAATGATATTATGTAAAATAATGTGTTATAGAGAGTAGTGACTCAAAATATAGCTGAATTATATAATATAATATACCAGCTGACCTGGAAATGTTGTTTTGCCATATAAATTATTTCTAGTATTAATATAAAAAGTAGATAAAAACCTATTCTCAGGCCTAACGTATGTACAGACAAAATTTATTGAAAATCGGTTAAGCCATTTTGGAGGAGATTGAACTGTGACACGAGAATTTTATATATTTGATAAATCCGTTATATTTCGATACACACAATAATAACTTTAATTTGTTTGAATGTTAAATCCCGGAATTGATTGAAATCCTGAAATTCGAAATACATTTTATGCAAGTCGCTTAAATCACTTAAATCGAGAACATGACCAATCATTGCATCAAAAGTGTAACGCTCAGCCAAAAATATCACAATCCCTTCAAGTGTCATTGAGATGAAAGTAAGCTCGAGAAGGCTTAAGTGAATTTTTTCGCGACAAAACCTTAATATTCATTACTTCCATGAACTTTTCAGCGTTCTAAAATATCCAGTTCTTGAGAGATATGGTGAGAGCGCGTCGAGACTCTCATCTCGCAGACACCTTGCTCTCAAGGTCAAGGGTGGTCGATATTCAAACTTGACCTTGCGATAACGGTTTATGATAAAGGTCACAGATAACATCTTATTGTCAGTGCAAGGTCTCCGATCTTCAAGTTTAAGGTTTCAGATAAGTTTTAAGTGTGCTAACACTTGTGTTGTATCCATACTAATATTATAAATGCGAAAGTGTGTCTGTCTGTACGTCGGTTAATCTGTCTGTCACATTTTCATAATTAAGCCACTGATACACACACATACAACGGATTTGATGGAAATTTAGTATGGAGATACTTCAGTCCCGGCAAAGTACATAGGATAGTTTTTATCCCGGAAAATGTTCGGTTCCCGCGCGATTAACGAATTTCGGCGCATCATTATAATAATAGTAATTAATTGTTGATGAAAATTACATGTAAAAAGAAAGTTAACTTTCATAAGGCGCTTACATGTCAATCGAATTTACTATAATATTATACGGATTGCTGGGTTCAGGTGCTACGTTTCAGCAATGTATCAATGTAAACATGACCAGCATCCAGATTCCGGTAGCTATAAATTATAATATTATGAATATAAACAAGTTTAGGCCATGTCTAGAATACTGCAGCTATATCAATTTTATTTTATTTAAATATACTATCGGATAAATTGATTCATAGGGAGATTGCGGACCTAGGATTGAGGACCCAAAAATCAAGATGTTACTAATTGGCGATTGGGGAGGGGATGAGGGGATTTCGGGATTAGCTCGAGCGTGTCAGATTAAGCTTGTATAGACTTCCGACATGTGTCTATTTATCATGGTATAGAAATCAGATTTCTCACATGGTGGGTTATTTTTTTTTAAATATTGAAATGTCATCGGATCTGTAAGATAGGGGATGTTTAGTATACCCCAAAAAAGCTTCCATATAAAGCACTGATGATTCAAAGGTCAGGTAAGCCTGTAGGGACATTCTAAAATATAAAATTATTCATATTTTCCTAACTAAGCTTCGCAGATATTTTATTTGGCACCAAACTAAATGATTTAGTCCTTGTTGTCTCAAATATATTTATAATTTACCTAAATAAGCAATTTTGTGAAAATATTTTCTTTTTCAAAACTTTGAAATGGCTGCAGTTTCTGAACCCACCGCTTAAATAAAAAACGCTCTTATTATTTTTATATCAGTTTTATCTAATGTAAAAAACCTACTAGGTTTCCATGACGCTCGAGTGAATACACAAATAGCACCCTCTCCTCCCCTACTATAATGATTTATGTCAAGACATAAGTCGACCAAATGGCCAAACCAAGGCGCTGCGCTGCCTAAAAACCAATTTCTCTGATCTGCATAAAACTCAATGTTAATGATAGTAATCGTATAAAAATAGATTGGTTTAATTTTTAGGATAATTTAAGTTTTATTTAAGTGCAACAAAGGTCTCTTTGAATGATTCAAAGAATCCAATGTTATTGAAAATAACATGTTTATTTTGCGAAGATTGTTTTGTCTATTATTACCACTATTCTGGGTCGGTGTATAAATCGTTGTAAAAATAGATTAACAAACAGGCTCGCCGATAAGGCGATCGACCGACAGAACATTATAAATTACTTGAAAATGTCTAGTAGGTTACTTCATTTCCGTTATATGGATAAATTTGAAACAGTACTCTTACTGTAATATTTTCTCACAAATATTATAGTCTACTAGATGGTGTCAGATAGATCTTTTCATCCTTCGTTCAGTCACTTTTGCATTTAAAATATTACACTGTACTCGGCGAAACATGGCGGTAGCGGTCATTGACTTGAGCCTGTCAAAAACTTGTCATTTTCTATATAAACCGCCATTGAAAATGAAAGTGTCAGATGTTGTCAATCGCGGCTTTGTATAGAAAATGACAAGTTTTTGACAGGGAGTCAATGACCGCTACCGCCATGAGTACAGTATAGTATGGATTTCATATTATTTTGTAACTGCTTAAGCGATTGAATTTCTACTAATACGTAATAACAAAATGTGAATGCGTATCGTAAAACAATTATTTTTGGGATAAATACTATCCTTTGCCTATCCGCGGGAGTCAAAGTATCTCCATATCTTTCGAAGCAGTTTAAGCGTAAAAAGACAACCAGACAACGGAAATATATTTAATACTTTTATACTATACATATATTTAAGATTTTTATTATATGATACACATTATACATATTTAATCCTTCGATCGGGGATTCCAAGAATTGCTATTGTATTCTATTGTTCTCGCGATCACCGCGGGTGCTCGTACGCGGCTTGACGGGTTAATACACATCCATGACCCAGGAACTTTGAAAACTTTTTGTTCCGTCAGCGGGATTCGATCCCACGACCGCCGGCTTGAGCTACCAACAGCCCACCAGCTGAGTCGCAGAGGTCGTCAATTAGATGATTTTATAGATGTAATAGACATAAGTAAAAGGATATTTTCATAAGAATAAAAAATATACACCAAATAATTGGCCAAGTGCGGGTCGGACTCGCGCACGAAGGGTTCTGTACCGTTATAGAGCGAGAAAAAGTGCTTTTTATATGGGAGCACCCATTAATTATTTATTTTATTATAATTATATTATTAATTATTAGAATATATATGAAATTAAGGATATTGTGAAAATTTCAAGAGTCTAGCTGTTGCCATTATAGATTACGAAAAAATGACGTTTGTTGTATGGGAGCCCACCTTAGAATATATTAATTTTATTTTGTTTTTGGTATATTTTGTTATTATAGCGGCAACAGAAGTACATAATCTGTGAAAATTTCAGAAGTCTAGCTATAGCGGTTATTGAGTTACAGCCTGGAGACAGACAGATAGACAGACGGACAGACACCGAAGTCTCAGTAATAGGGTCCTGTTTTTACCTTTTGAGTACAGAACCCTAAAAACGTTCAACATTCACAGATATTGCGACTCATATAAACCTCATCACAAACAATAATCTTTATTTCCAAGTCATTAAATAATAGCTTGTTATGTTCTCAAAGCAAATACTCGGCTCGTCCAATTAGTATATAGAGGCTTTGTTCGTGGCCTCCGTAGATACTGCGTCTGCATGAGGGTCAGTTAACGCTGCAACGTGACGAGGCGATGCATTTTTGAATGAGACATTTGAAACTGAACTTTATTTACTACGCAAGAAGGTATACCCTGAATTTACATTGCCGCCCTCGGTGTTGGCTTGCCTGTTGTATTTTAACTAGATGACGCCCGCAACTCCGTTGCGTCAAAATTTGCTCGCGGGAACCGTACATTTTCCCGGGACGCAAAATATCTCCATGCCAAATTTCAGCAAAATCAGTTCGGCGGTTTGAGCGTGAAGAGGTAACAGACAGACAGACAGACACACTTTCACATATTTTATAATTTTAGTATGGAAGTAAAGTATGGATGGCGAGTCACAATAGATCCTCATGGGTCGCAGTGACGTCAGGGCTATAGCGACCTGCCTTCTTTAAAAAAAAATGGATAGCTCGTTTAAGTGGCTCCAAATCCATTGTATCAACCTTACGTTGCGATGTAAACTGGTCCTAAGTATTGTTTTTGATTCATATTATCAATCAATATGTAATATAAATGCGAATGTATCCATTCATCCGTTTGTCGGTCTTTTTCTAAAGTTTCCAACATACAATATATTACTAGCGTAAAATATTACTAGTGTGAAAAAATTAAAGAAAAACATACAGATTTTTGTATTTTAAAATTGACGCCGTACAATACAGCTCAGTGTAACTTAAAATATAAACGTTTGAGGAAGCATGTATCTTATTGCATGGTGTATTTAAAGTTCAATTTTTAAAAACCTTGTTTTTAAATGGTTTACTTTTAAAAACAATTGTCATTAACGTTTGTTTACGCGAAACATCAGCATAAATAAACACACAAAACAATCACGGACAAACATTTAAAAGCAATTTCATGTTTTTGTTTCACTGAATTTCGTAGATGGTCGCTATATTTAGACAATGAAATCTACTAAAATTTATCTAACATTTTACTGCTCTGAAAGGACTTTCTTTACAGGAACCGTATATTTTACAGTTGACCTTACCTATATCGTGTTTTAGTTCAAACTTGTAAACTGTAATATTTTCAGTTCTCAAAGACTGTATTTGCTAGATTTTAAGTCTGTCGTTACGTTAGTATTTAGTCAAACTGTTTATTTAACTAATAACTGCACGCGAGCTGCTAGGTAACCACTAAAATCAATAATGGAACGAATAAAAACAATTTTCATTATTTTTCGTAGCACGAGCTACGGCGTAGCGCCGTAGCGCCTCTACGACCTTCTACGAAATTTAGTTTGACTACCGATAATATTTTATGGAGTCGTTAACGACATGATTTAATAACTTTTGCACCTAATTTGAAAAATCATTCCTATTTTATAATTATTATATAAGTGATCAATGATAAAATTTTATATATTGCGATGTTTGTTGGCAAACTCTACCGAAATGGCCAGACCGATTGTGATGAAATTTTGTGTGCTTTCGAGTTAGTCTTTGTATTTAGCAATCACCTAGGTATTTTGTCATCTCTCGAAATACCTATTTAGCCAAATAATTGCTTGTTGAATTAGTCATAGTATGCTTATTATATTTTTATGTCATGGACTAGTCTAAGACAAAGGTTTTGAGCTGATATTCCATTTTGAAAGTCGAAATTGTATATAATCTAGATAAAGTGTTATAACAATATTGTTTCAAAAAGATCGTTTTGCAACCTTCACATAATTGCCAGAGGTCATAACTATTCATGTTATAAATTGTTTTGTTAAAACAAAACAATTCATTTGATTATAGTTAATAATTTTGCGGTTATTAAAATGCGATGTGTCACTGCCAATTATTATTTATATTAATCTAAAAGCCTGTTGATTTCATAAAGGGACTATGACGATAAATTAACTTTTATCATTCAGCTTAAATATAAAATGATAACTGTTAAGAACTTTCTCGTCCTAGCATGGATTTGCAATTAAAAAACCTTTTGTGACTTACTAACTTGTATTGAAAATGATTACAATCGATCAATATTCAACTTGCTTGTGCGCTTGAAAATCTACAAGAGTCATGGAGAGAGTGACAGCTGACAGATGACAGCTGTCAAAGGGACGGGAAAGGTTCGTGAACAATATTATTATCTGTGGTCGTGTAGCTCGTATCTATCACATAAACGCCATGGCCCCGGCCTTGAAAGTTGTGACTTTCAATTATTCTCATCTGGTGTAAACAGAGGGCAAATTTTTGTACATGCTCGCCTGATGATCCCAGATGCCGTACGAATATCAGCAACTCTAGTGATGTTGTCCTTCCCTGGAATCAGACTAACGATTCGGCCCAAGTGCCACTTTAGCGGGGGCAGGTTGTCGTCTTTAATGACCACTATTGTGTTAGGTAGAAGATGGTCATCGTTTGCCTTCCACTTTGTGCGGGATTGAAGCTCCGAGATGTACTCTTTCATCCATCTTGACCAAAAGTGCTGCCTCATCTGCTCCACTCTTTGATAGCGAGTAAGCCGTAGAGTATTAGCTTCCATTAAGTTTTCACACGCTGGTGAAGTTAGTGTGCGTCCGATAAGAAAATGAGCTGGACTCAGAGGCAAAAAATCATTAGGACCAGTTGACATGGGCGAAAGAGGGCGAGGGTTAAGAACAGCTTCGATCTGTGCCAGGACTGTACTCAATTCCTCATAAGTGAGATTCGCATTTCCAACTACTCGACGAAGGTGGTGTTTGCATGAGCGGAGCCTCCCAAAGACCCCCAAAATGACCAGCATAAGGTACAATAAAGCGAAATTTAATTTGTTCGTTAGAAGCATAATCTTTAATATCAGAACTACATTTAGACATAAACTTGGCGAAATCGTTCATAAGACCTACAAAGTTACGCCCGTTATCAGAAAATATCTCGTATGGTTTTCCACGGCGAGAAATAAAGTGTTTTAAAGCTAATAAATAGGCATCCGATGTAAGATCGGCTACAAGCTTTAGGTGTATGGCCCGCGTAACAAAACATATAAATAGACAAATATAGCATTTAACTTTACGAGCTCCTCTGCCTTTATGGTTTAACATGAAAATTGGCCCAGCGTAATCAACTCCACATTTGTAAAATGGATATGTAGAACTTATGCGCTCAGTGGGTAAATTTCCCATCTGAGGAGTGAGAGTCTTCCCTCTGTGGCGTTTACAAATAATACATTCGTGCACTACCTTTCGAGCTAAATTTCTACCTCCTATCGGCCACCAGTTTTCACGTATGTTAAGCAATAGAGCTTGAGGACCTGCGTGTAACAATTTAACATGTTCATAGCGAAATAACAATTTAGTGAAACTATGATTACCACCTAACAAAATAGGATGTTTTTTGGTATATGAAAAATAATTGGAATTAGTTAGTCGGCCTCCAATGCGCAATATTTTATCCTTATCCATGAAAATATTTAGTTTTGATAAATAGTGATTATATTTTACCTTATTTTCCTTTATATATAAATTATACTCGACTGGAAAAGATTCTAATTGTGACATTTTAGCTAATAAATTTTGAGATTCTATAATTTCATTAGTAATTAAAATACCCGTACGTTTATTACTTTTATTACGAACATTATGCAAAAATCGTAACATTTAAGCTATAGCGCGTACCATGCGTAGAAAATTTGAAAACCTTTCAAAATGAATAAATATTGTATTTGTAGCGACAAACGACAAATGACAACTACGTTTAGTCTCCGGCAACAACTCTGGTGAAACATGAGGAGGGTGAGATATATTAGTGCTAATGAAGTATTTATCGTGTAGAAACTCAGGCCCTGACCAATATAATCTAGATTTAGCGAGTTCATCGACTGTCACGCCACGTGACACTAAGTCTGCCGGGTTTTGTTTCCCGCTAACGTGATGCCACAGCAAAACTCCCGAGAGTTCATGTATTTCAGCTACTCTATTTTGGACAAATGTTTGTAACAGATTAGGAGACATGCGCAACCATCCTAATACTATTGTTGAGTCTGTCCAGAAAACAACACAATCAAATTTACGATGAATCGATGAAATTACCTTATCATATAACCTAGCTCCTAACAATGCACCACCACAATTCTAAGCGCGGTATGCTTACCGGTTTTAGAGGTGCAACCTTACCCTTTGCGCATAATAAACGCACAGAAATATTAGAATTATCGCTTATAGTGCGAACATAAATACAAGCACCGTACGCTAATTGTGAAGCGTCCGTAAATATGTGTAGTTCAACACTCGTATAATTTGAACTATCACCTAGTACACAGCGCGGCATTCTTATATTATTAAGAACGCTTAGCGAAGACACAAACCTATTCCATACCGCAATGACATCATTTGGAACTGAATCATTCCAATCAATTTTTAACAGCCATAGACGCTGCAAAATAATTTTAGCCTGCATGATACATGGACTAATTAATCCAAGAGGATCAAAAATTTGTGAAATGTGTGACAAAATAAAGCACTAGTTATAACTTGCGAATTACTATAAAAATCATAAAGCGTATTGAAATAAAATTCATCTGACATATTTAGCCAGCCTATGCCTAAAGTTTTAGAACTACTGTTATTATTCAAATATAAATGCTCAAGAGAATCATGAGACGACATTAAATCATTATGCATAAAATTGAATGTCCACTTTCGAAGTGGGAAACATCCTGACTGTAATGTTTGAGCGATTTCATTGCATAAATACAATAACCTAGACTTATCATCATCTCCTGTTACTAAGTCGTCTACAAAGAAATCCTCTTTGATAATTCTCTGAACGTCAAGATCATTAGATTCGACGCCTAGCTGCTTTATACAGCGTACACTAAGAAAGGGAGCAGATGCGGTACCGTAAGTGACTGTATTTAGGAGATATATGCCTAGGGGCTCCGACGGACTGTCTCGCCAGAGAATCAACTGCAGGGGGCGCTGTTGCTCGCGCACCAGGACTTGCCTATACATCTTCGCAACGTCGGCGCATGCCACGAAGCGATGCTGCCATCACTGTTTCGCGTAGTTGTAGTGAGGAAGTGATTTTCGCATATCTGATCCTCATCAGTCTGCGCATCCTGACGCTTGGGTGTCGCTCCTCAAGTTCCCAAAATTGTCGTAGTAGCGCATCCATCGTTTGTGTATAATTACACTGGATATGACCAGCATTATCATTTAGTGATTTATGATATATTGCACCGGATATTATCCAGCCGAATAATGTATTATGCAAATAAGGTCCATTAGGCAGCCTTATTTTTCCGTGAGTGAGTAGATCCCAGAACATCTCTGCGCCAATCAAAATATCGATATCTTGTGACTCCAGAAAGTTGGGATCCGCCAGCTCAATATTCTGGATGAGTGTTCTGCAGTTTGAGCGGGCACGAAGGGCGTGTCCAGCTCCGAAGTTGAAGCTTCACTATGCGATACCGAGTTCACTGAACTTTGTGCTGTTCCCATTCACGCTCGGTTATTTTATCAAGTTTTATTAAACAACTATAAATATGACAATGGTATCCCAGGATCCCGTAGGCTCGCCCAATGTTTTTAAAGCTCGTAAGTTTCTTAATGTGCATCGAACTCGGGCAAAGTGATAGTAGGTAAACTTATAGTTTGTAATGGATTAATATGTTGGCCTTGACACTGAGAGCTTGTAGCAGTTATTCTAGCACCTAATAAGGACTCGGCACTAGCCTGTGCACTGTAATAATTGTCTTCGAATTGTTCACGCTGCAATAATTGTTCTTCGAGACAAGAATTAGGCACATTTTCCTCAATTTGGCTCTGCACAGAATTAAATTCATTAAAAAGTGCAACTGCGCCTTGGATGCGCGACTTAATATCTATATGCAAATTAGTAGGTGCTTCAGAAATGCAAGTAGTTAAATAGTTGGTGAACGTTGTAAGTTTCACCTTCAAAACTCCTCGTTTTTTGATTAATTCGCGAAGTAATATTTCGGTTTTTTCGCTTTCTATACACGCGAATGCAAATACGTATCTGTATTCTGTATATCAGTCTATACTTGCGCCGGCATACAACTGATGATCCTCTTGATTGTATCCTTGATTCCTTTGGATCCTCTCTCGCGTAAATTGAGTATATCCTTGGGATTATTCTGCAAACGCGCCTTCCTGAAGAAAAGCCACACTGGTCTCCAAAGTTCGCTGGTTTCGTTTTGTGAAAGTCGCAGGAATCCGTCGAAGAAGGTCCAAAATATGTTAAGAACTTTGTCGTCCTAACATGGATTTGCAATTAAAAAACCTTTTGTGACTTATTAACTTATATTGAAAATGATTACAATCGATCAATATTCAACTTGCTTGTGCGCTTGAAAATCTACAAGAGTCATGGAGAGAGTGACAGCTGACAGGTTTTATTATCTGTAGGGATTATTATCTGTGGTCGTGTAGCTCGTATCTATTATATAAACGCCGGAACAATAACTCTTATCATTTTATATTTTGGTTCAGATGGTTTGGTTGGTAATGGTTCAGAGTCTGAATCTGTGGCAATTAATTATATCATTCAATAGTAAATGATTAATTGTATTATGTTGACTAATATTTATTTACCAGATATTTTATCGAACAGTTTACAAACATACAATATGTAAATGTAAGCAAGTTTTACGTTTTGGTGTTTCTTTTAATTATTTTTTATAGCATTTTTTACTATTCGAAAAAAAACACAGCTTCTAATCATTATTCTTGGTTAATTATTCAGATTCTTATGCAGTTTTAGGCGACATAAATATAGTGATTCAAGAAAAAGTTTCTTACTCAATGCAATTCAATAAGAATAAAAATTATTGTTCTCAATTAAATATTATAGAGAATTTTAACAGTTATTTATTATGCTGCCTATGACCAAACCATGACCAAACTAACATATTCAACCCTAAATAGTTAAATTTAACGATTCAACCCCAACCATTAACTACGACCTTTCAAGGGTGAACCAATATTTTAAACTAAATAACCCGAACCGTGTCAGCTATTAACATTTTGTTGAGTTTTTAACTACTTCTTTAAATATTATAATTTATGGTTAGTATAATAATATCAAAGGTTAATGGCCCTTTTCAATGTTGTATATAATAGTTTTTGATCTACTTCCAAAAAGGAAAAGGTTATAATATGTTCAGCTGTGGATATTTTTACCCGTTTCGTTTACTTATAAGTTATAGTTTAGTGTGACTTATTTTGACAAAAACTTACAACTTCTGTAAGTTCTTCACGCTTAAACAGCTGCACCGATTTTTATGAAATTTAGTGTGAATCGAAAAATGAAAACACATGGAGTTTCAGAGTTTCTCACTCTACATCCAGTGAAGCATATCTTGAGGACCTCTGTAGCCAGACTACATCTACTCATGTGATACACGGAGTAAATATTTGTGTAATGATATTAATTTAGAGTGGCGCGGGTCGCCCAAAGGCCATCAGTTATTCCATTAAAGTTCTACGCTTTTCGGAACTGCATTAGACTGACGTTTTGTGCTTCGGTAATTACTTTTCTTGGAGGTATATTTGTATGTGTTTAGAAGTAGTTAAAATACATAACACATGCTTTCTATCAGGCCATATGCCAGCTGGATATTTAAAACATAGGTTCAAAGTATATTGAAACTTAAGAATCAATTTCCTCGATGGTACAATAAGTTTTGTAATTTTAAAATGTATGGTACCAGTGCGAACGTCATAAACAAATTTCTGCGTCAAAGAATTTGCAATATTTAGTAAAACTCGCATATCAATGTGGAATTATAAACTTTCGTTAATCACATCACAAATTGTAACATAGGAAAATGCACACGAAGCATTCGAGTTATCTCTAAATCAGCAAAGTTGGTTGCTAGGCAACCAAATTCTAGAAATTCTAGATAGTTCGATGTTGCGTGATTCAGAACCGGGAATAATTAACGGCTGTTTTGCGAATGTGAACCTTAATTAAACAATGTTAGAGGTTAAATTTGTTCGTGGATTCAGTTTAATAGGTAACTGATATTTGCAATGTAATGAATCTTCATGAAAATTGAAATACCATAGACATTCCTTTTTTTTGGCTCATTGAAGACAGTGACGATATTAAAAACCGGTTAAGTGCGTGTTGGGCCAGGCGCAATATAGGGTTCCGCTAGTTTTTGATAATTTTTGTGTTGTCAATGAATATACATTTATAACACTACTAACAACATCATCTCAGTTTCGTTGAAAGGAATTTGAACGAAAATTTCCTTTCACTTCACCGAATACATTTTTTTAGTTGATCGACTATTACTCAATTACTTATGAAGTATTCTTAACCGTGATAATTTTCCTTTTAAATTCAGCATATTTCTTACTCCCGTAATTTTTTTCACGCTTCCAGAAGCAACAGCTTAGCTGGTAGACTAGGGGTGGGGGACACTGATGGACTCTAACGATTTTTTCCACTTTAAAACCTTGTATTTCACAAATGGTTCCCAAATTCGGAAAATGATCTAAGAACACTCGTAATATTTTTTAAAAACCCATCCAACGTGGAGTGTCACATGGTAGGGTAGACGCGAAAAAAAAAACATCCCCGCCTTATGTGTAGGCTGTAGGGGAGGTACCATAAAAATATATTTTTAAAGATTTTATATATCATTTTGTTGGCATCATTAATGTGTACATTCATGCCGATTTATAGCTTTGTAGGTCCTATAGTCTCTGAGCAAAACCGCTGACAAACAGATGGACAGACAGATGGACAGACAGACGGACAGACAGACCGAAACTATAAGGGTTCCTTGTTCACTACGGAACCTTAAAAATGCAATGGCTATCGATACAACGCAGTGCTAAGTTTTATGTCAAATGCCATGCATTATTTTTTATGTTATTTCACTACAAAACTACGTAATGAAAATAGCTACTACCCAGCTCTATAGCCATTTACATTGGCGCTCCTGACTAAAAATATTTTTATTGATTTCGTTTGGATATTAATTTTTGCCTGTAGTGCAATAGAAAAGCTCTTGCAAGCCAGAAATTCTTGGCCAGAAGTCAGAAGTACATTAATCATTATACTTTGTTACAGATAACAATTACTGATGCGAAGCAACAGTTTTCAGCAACAAATTCAATGTAATATGTATTTATATTTAAGTCTTGTTTCTATTTTATTTTTATTAATATAAACTAACATATCGGAAAAACATGCGGTTAGCGCAACCAAAAACCAGAACTGCAAAAACCACACGTAACATATTCGCTTTGCGGCTCGAAACACGCTATAAATTGATCAGGAATATTAATTATTTAGCTATTGGCAACCCTAATTAATCGTAATTATTCAAATGTCTATACAGTTTAAACTGGAAAACAATTTCGGATTTTGATGCAGTTGTTATGCTTGATGTTATGTATGATTATAATATTATTACCAACGCGAGACTATAATCAAAATGGTTAAATGATGCACCTGTGGTCAGTGACCAAGTTTTTTGACAGGTCAATAACGGCTGCTTCAAATCGCGGCTTTAACTATTATAGCTTAAGTTACGAGCAATAACTTAACTAAAAAATCACTTGAAATTACGTTTATACGTTTACATTTCATAGTTAACCGTTTTGTGAATATATTTGTTGTAATTTTAAACAACAAGGTTATTATTTATTTCATTTTGTTTAAAAAAATATCGTAATATGTATAAAAGTATATAAAACGATAATTATGAATAAAAAGGGAGCAAATATTTTTCTGTATTACTTTGCTACCCCTTAAATACTGAGTAAATTTAATGAAGCAACTTTAAATCCCACTTTGAAATAATAAAAGTACTAATTTATAATGTCGTAAATATCTCTCTATATATCGATAATAACGTGTACCTATACTGTATAATGATTATGTAATAACATTTAACATAAAAGGCGAAATGTCAACGCTTTTACCGAGATTTTATTATAAGTTATGCGTCGTGCCTAGTTTCCACTGTGGAGCTTATAGGGTTGACACTAATAAAATTATTTTACATAAATTAAATACTCATGAATCTTAAGTACCCTGTTAACGATCAATTTGTTTGACAAACATGTTTGATGTAATTTACGTTTTCATCAAACAGCAGCGCAGACGAAAAAACTTGCATCAAACAAGTTTGTCAAACAATTAGCTAGAATCGGTTTGAGATCATGAGATCTTGTTTGACAAATAAAGCGGAACACGTTCAAACACGTTTGTCAAACGCTACGCAAATACAAATTTTCTTCAAACAGGTCAAACACGTAGTTTGTTTGACAAACGCTTCAAACAAAACTGTACACTATCCAACTGTTTGACAAACACGTAAAATTTGACAAACAATTTGATCGTTTGTAGGGTACATTATATGCTATATATTATACGTTGACGTAGAGCTTTGGTTGTCGTGGGGAAAAGTTCACAGTAATAACTATCTTTAATTATTGTTCTTTTAAGGACTCAGTTTAATCTGCATTCAAAATTGTGTCGAAATTAGTTTAGCGTATAAGCGGTTAGAGGCAGCAGTGGATAGACTTTATATCTAACTAACGTAATACTATAGGACCCTCAGAAATGTTACAAATCTGGTAATGAGATATACATATCTTCATAGCCTTATCAGAAGAACTAGAAACACGATTAATGTATCTAGCCTCGATACATTTAATTTTCGAAATGACCTCTTAAAAATACGAAATTTGAAGATTGTTTTTAAACGAAAATAGATGTATTGTAGGAAATTAGTCTAATTAATAGACACATTTGCATCTCAAAATCGTATAGAAGCATTTTGCTTAAATTCTCCTGGTTATTTTTTAAATAATTATAATTACGTTTTGTCGCATGTCTTCCGAGCGAGCTATAGCTATATAGCTATAGCTTCTGGCCGCAGCGCATTCACGACTTTATAGTCATACAAATTAAGTATAAAATTGCCCTTGCGGTATAATTTATTTTCGATATATCGTCTTAAGAGTAGATTCTCTTATTTTTAACTAGCGACCCGCCCCGGCGTCGCACGGGTATAAATTATATAGCCACTGAAAAAATGATTAAAATCAATAGCCTATGACTATACTACTACTTATCTACTGTACTATACTTCTTATCTGTGCCAAATAACATAAAAATTGCTCCAGTAGTTCGCGAGATAAGCCGTTTCAAATAATTTCCCCCGTTTTTTCCACATTCTCCTATTAGTCTCAGCGTGTGTAGCCTTCCTCAATAAATGGGCTATCTAACACTGAAATAATTTTTCAAATCGGACCAGTACCTATGTTCCTAAGATTAGCGCGTTCAAGTTAGGCCTTTCAAATAATTTCCCCCGTTTTTTCCACATTTTCCTCTATTTATTCGCTCCTTTTAGTCTTAGCGTAATAAAATATAGCCTATAGCCTTCCTCGATAAATGGGCTATATAACACTGAAAGAATTATCAAAATCCATTGCGTAGTTTTAAAGATTAAAGGGAACAAAGGGACATGAGGGAAAAAAAGCGACTTTGTTTTATAATAAGTATAGATGGACGGATTCTCTTTTTACGTTCTTTGGCTCTATTAATTACAAAAAAACCCTAACAATATTAACATATTTTTTCTCAAAAACTATGATTATAATGGACGTAAAATAGGTACCTATAATTTATAATTGTTTCCTAATTTGTCAGGAACACAATGTAAATATGGCAACGTTGACAACCCTGTGGGTTTACTAGTATTTTCATTAGAATAGGTTTCAACGGAGTCGGCTAGCTCACTAACTAGTTTGCACCTCATTAAAATATCACTCAGGCTTACTACGTAATCTTTTTGTACAAACGCCTTATTTAAAAACGCTTTTATATAGTTTTTTTTTTTGTATGTGAACGTTTAGAATAAGCATATTGTTCGTAGCCTTTATTCCTGAATTAAATTTCTTGTTGGGCCTTGCAATGTATTTTAATTTACCGATGACACACCGTGCCGAAATTACGTCGCGTTATATTGTATGCATTTGACATTGCTGACCGTAATCATGCCGAACTTCGGCCGCGTATTTTCCGCCTAGTGTGTTTAGACACTAACTCGTAGAAATCGTCTCTTCTATAATTATTATCCTTCCATCTCTTCTGATATAATATATAGTATTACTTTTGTAGACTTCTGTAGACCAGTCATATTTTCTTTAGACTTCTGTAGACTTAACCCTTTCGATGTTACAGGTGTAGGGTAGAGGCACGGATGCGGTGGAGCGGGGGCCCGCTCCGGCCCGCATGAGGCGCGCCGGCTGAGCGCGGTGCATGTACGCGGCGGCGGGCGGCGCGTCGCTCGCGGGCCGTAAGGTAAACAAGATGGCCGCTTGCGCACCGATGACGTAACCGCAATAAAGTACAGCCAGGCAGAAAAGTGTATAACTAAAAAAAAAATTGGCGCCAATTGCCAAACGTCCAAAGTTATAATATGTTAAAAAGTATGGAATTTGACGCAATCGCTAAGTGTCTTGGCGCTTGCGATGCTATATGTTACATCGAAGTAAAATCGAAGTTAAATTTTAAAAGTACTTGAGAGTACCGCATGCAGCAAGTAATTCTGCTGTCAACCGAAAATTTCGATTCCGATTCTAAAGTGAATATCATCCTGCCGTTTGATGCGTGAGACAGTTCTGTCAGATGCTTTATCACGGTTCACGATCGTCGGTGTGTAAGCAGCCTTACGTAAGAAAAAAATGATTATGAAGGGATACGGCAGGTTTGAGAGAACAGTGAGACAAATACAGTAAAATTTATGAGATCGACTAGAACTCACAAGAGCGCAATAGTTTTTAAGTCTTAACACAACAAAAATCATCAAAAGGATGATTCAAGCATAAAAAGTCAACTTTTACGTTATTGAAAAGCAACGTCAAAGTTTATGCCTGAATATACAGAACCTATAAAGTATAAATTACTAGATGATGCTCGCAACTCCGTTGCGCCAAAATGAGTTTATCGCGCGGGAACCGTACATTTTTCCGGGGTGAAAAGTATCCTATGTCCTTTTCCGAGACTCAAGGTATACAAATCTCCATATCCAGCAAAATCGGTTCAGCGGTTTGGACGTGATGAGGTAACAGATAGACAGACAGACACACTTTCGCATTTATAATATTAAGTATGGAAGTATGGATATGGATTTAAATACTCGTACCGTTGTTTAAACTCGAAATTCTAATTTTCTACTGTAACGATAAAATGTGATGTATTGTGTTGACGGATGATTTTCCTAGAACAATAGGTACAATACAGTGACACCGGACTATATTGTGTCCGATGGTGCATTTCCTGGAAACTGTTCCAGCTAGATTTACCACGTGACATGAGCTTGACAAACGTCAGTAACAAATAATACCGTCACAAGGCCGTTGTGTTTGCGACTGTACTTGTTGTATGAAGTACAGTCATGGTACAATAGTGTTAAATGTTTTTTTTATTGAATGTTTTTTTGATATTATAGTCGCGTACAAAAGTGACAATTAATAAATATTTTAAATTAGGTTATTTTCTAATTGTATTTTTGTGAGTGAAAAATCGATTAATAAGACTTACTGTATTCTTTTACTGTGATCAAAGTCTAGGGAAGTATGGTATCACAGAGCACAATATTAGTATTAGAACTAATGTTGTTCACAGAGTTTAAAGTTTTGTAGCGATAGATAGCGTGTACTTTACTATTTGCTTCGAAAATTACTTCTAGTCTAGTAAATACTTTTTAGTAGAGCAGTTTCACATGCTTACATTTTAGATTTTGAAAAATTACTTTTATTACAGTATTCAGATTTCGAGTTTTAGAGTCAGCATGTATTTTTCTAAGTAGCAACAGTCACAAGCATTATAACATAAAATTATAAGCGATCAACATTTAATCAATATTATGTTCTTGCAAGTCAGTGTTGCCAGAAGTACACGTCATTTTCTTACGCAACTAACCAATTTTTTTTTGCCTTGTTAGTCTAGTCTTAGATTTGAATCTAGTCATGAATATGATTTTAACGGGACTAGATCATTTTGATTTAACGAAAATTGGCCCTTTAAATAACAAGTCCTTTAATCTGACTCCACTCAAATTCAGCTCACGCCATGGCAATACTGCTTGCTACGAGTTGCATTGGAGTTCAACCGCTGAATGGACAAAGACCTTTAGGGCCCGTTTCACCACTTCCTGATAAGTGCCGAATAGGCTATCCGCCACTTAACTTGACCGATAAAGTATGGAGAATCTGTCAAAAAAGCTGTGAATAGCCTATTCGGCACTTTATCAGAAAGCGGTGAAAGTCCCTAATAACTTACGTAAGACATCGACGTACCATTCTCACAGACTGACTTGCTAGTGTTCCTTTTATGAACCGCTGGTTGTGTAGGCGCGCCAACACGGCCGGCAGCCCGCGCCGCCGAGTCCCGGCCACAGCCCCGTCCACCCCGCGCCGACCGGCGTCCGCGCATACTCCTGCCAGCACTGGGAGTCCCGCCTCCTCGCCCCCCCGCGGCCCCCTTCTCTCTCCGAGCCGCAATCGCCATGCGATGTCGTCGAGGTACCGCTGTTGTGTCGATGTTGTCTGCTCGAACTAGATGGCGCTATCGTGCGCTGCTACAGCGGCGCCGCCATGTTCGAATAGACTAGAATAAGCATGATATTGTAACGACTCGATGTAATAAACACATGAAATTGTTACTATGATTTTCTTGGTTTTTTGAAGCAAATGAATTTTTTCGTCGCATGATGTGCAGAGTGCGATTTCATGTGTTTTATAAAGGTAATGTACCTGTGTTGTGTTTATGAAATTAGTGTGTAAGTTGCGCTTTATAAGTTTGTTCGCAAATATAGTATTCGATGTACTGGTTTATTTCGATGTATGTGTGTAGGCTAGCATGACACAAGTGAGACTATGCGTTCGACGTCACCTTCGCGTTCTCGGTTTAACGTTTCGTGGTGCAGGAACAGTATACGATGCGCGTCGGGAGAGTGTCAGTTCGTGCAGTGAACCAAGCGGGCCGGCCATGAGACAGGGACGCTTGTGCGAGAAGGTTCGGTGGCAGGTGTCGAAGAATCAGAGACTGCGCCTCGACGAACGGAACGAGACATAGCACGCCAGTCGACTCGCCAAATCCCGTTCGCTTCCAATAGTTTTTCTCGCACATATCGTACTATAAGGCATCAATCGATTCGATTAGCTGTAAAATTCAATTAGTGATAAATGTAATATAGCCTTTTCTCGTGCCTACAACTCGATTCTAAACGAACTATATACTGTGATCTATAGTGAGCGAATAGTTAGTTACGCTAGTGTATAGTGCGAGCGACCGGCGACTTTGACCGCGGTAAACACGGCCTCTAAGCTGGCAAGTATGCAGGCAGCTCTTATGATAAGAGCCAAATCGCGGGAGAGAAGAAAACAGCGCCTGAAGCGAGGACTGAAGTACGAACTGCCAAGTAATGTTGCCACAAAGGCGATCGCGCCCTTCCCCCGGTATCCGCCGACGTCGTGGGTACGTACCTAGCTGTAGTCAGTGTTGCATGCTGCTGTTTAGATTTCCTACTGTGGCGTCTCGTTCAGAATTGTTTTACCTCTGACATAGCCTTATGTCAATATCATAAGTTATGTTTATCTTATTGCATTATGCTACTTATGAAAATTTTTTTGTTTTTTATCGTGTCTGTGTCGAATGAATTAGAGCAATGTTTATATGGGCCGAATAAAAAAAACGCCCAAAACAAACTTGAAGTTGAAATACTTCGTCAAAATATTGCCAGTGAATTTATCTATAGATAGAGGTGGACTATTTTAAAATAGGTAAATTATAAAAAAAAACATGACAATATTAAAAAAAAATCACTAGCCTTCCAAAATGAGTTTTAACGGTTTTTAAACAAAAACTTCACAATAAACTTTCTTAGTATTTTGGACTAATTATCCATCACGCCACCAATAAGCCTTTGTAAATTAAAGTCTACCGTCAGTCACAGACCACAGTATAGATGAATAATTCGAATTCACCTCCAATTGCCCTAGGTCTTTACCTCGTCAGTACTCGAACTAGGTCACCTAATATCAACCTAATACGTCCTATAGTCCATTGAAATGTTACAATTTTAGGACCGAATATTGCATTTATTAGAGGACGCAATTTTATGTTTGGAATATGTTGGGGGGGGGGGGGGGGGGGGGGTCAATAGAAGCTTAACATCAAGTTTGTGGGGTCGCCACTCTTGTCCCCCGGCCGCCATCTTGAAAAAAGGGGTGTCAACACTATTTTCGTGATATCTCGTAAACTATACGTCTTACAAAAAAATTGTAAGAACATAATTTGTTGCAAATTATTTTGCCTACAAATATGTTCATATAACTTTTAACTCTAAATTAAAAATTTAAAAAGTTATAAGCAAAAAACTGTCAATTTTTTTTAAAGGCTCTTTAACTTTGTTTAATACATTTTACAAAAAAAAAATACCTTAGAACAACCTTGTTAATGATCTTTTGAGAAAAAGATCCCCTAATCCCCCTCAATCCCCCCCGATCTCATGAAATTAATTTTCTGCAGATGCAAAGGAAACTGTGAAAGCATGTGTGGCTGCAGAAAAGCAGACCTAAAATGCTCTACAGTATGCCTACTATTCTGTAAAGCTTTTCAGGCCTGTTTTCTGCAGCCACAGTCTACAGTATGCCTACTACACTACATAAATATATGCAAACTATATTATAGTATTCCTACTATACTAGTCTGCATATGCCTACTATACTATAAAGCATTTCAGGCTTGCTTTTCTGCAGCCACACATGGTTCCACAGTTTTCTTTGTATCCGCAGAAAATTAATTTCATGGGATCGGTGGATCTTTTTCTCAAAAGATCATCTACAAGGTTGGTCTAGGTATTTTTTTTTGTAAAATGTGTTAAACAAAGTTAAAAAGTGATAATAAGCCTTTTCAAAAATTTTCTCACTTTTTTGCTTGTAACTTTTTAAATTTTTAATTTAGGGTTAAAAGTTATATAAGCATATTTGTAGGTAAAATAATTTGCAACAAATTATGTTCGTACAAATTTTTTGTAAGACGTATAGTTTCCGAGATATCACGAAAATAGTGTTGTCACCCATTTTTTCAAGATGGCGGCCGGGGGACAAGAGTGGCGACCCCACAAACTTGAGGTTAAGCTTCTATTGAGCCCCCCAACATATTCCAAAAATAAAATTGCGTCCTCTAATAAATGCAAAGCAAATGTAACATTTCAATGGACTACTATGCATTAATAAAACCTGTCAGCAACTATTTTTTGATCAAGGTAAAAATATATAGTCGTTAGTGAGAAAATTATTGCTTGAAATTTTTATTGAAGTATATAATAATAAGGCACTATGGTAAAAAGGTCGTATGCAGAAATAAGGTTTTTTTTATCGTCTATACTCTAATAGGAAAGGGATGTTAATTTGGCCTATTAGACAAAATATTAAGTGCTAATATTTGAGTGTCGTATTTTGTATTCCTGTATATTTTTTAACCGACTTCCAAAAAACGAGGAGGTTATATGTTCGGCTGTGGATATATATTTTTTTGTATGTTCAACGATTACTCCGCCATATGTGCACCGATTTTCGAAATTTTTGTTGTGTTATATTAGGTTTCACTCCAATTTGGTACCATGTTCACAAAAATGGTGACCTGATGATGGGATCCATGAGTAATCGATAGAACTCCTCGAAATTTATATGGAAACATATGGTGATTTTGGTTTTATGAGAAGCATTCTAAGCATATGCTACCAAAACGCAAGATTCTGCACCAAGGTATACTATGGTTCCGAAGATACTAAGAGAACTCCGGATTCCTTATAGATACAAGTTTGGGGGTTTAGGCGCTGTTTTAGGAACTGAAAGCATATGCTACTATACAAATTACATTCATCATCATCATCATCATCATTACCACGTCAGGGTCACCAATGTCACCAAAATTAAACATAACAAAATATTCAACCTTATCTCCAGAGCGTAAGGCACATATTTGACATTACTTCTGAGAAGTAAGTTGCTTCGATAATACAAGTAACATGCTAGAGTGCACAGCTGTCACACTTACCAATCGCGGCCACGGGCGGCCGTAGACTTCACAAGCGATACTATGTATTACAATAATAAAGATAAAGTTTGAAATCATATGACAGTAAAAGCCTCGCCGCTGCTAAAATTCCGGTTTGACGCGGCCCTAGCGCGTGTCCACTTCGATTTTTGAAGTGACAACTTCTTTAGCGGCGTTTAGCACTTGTGGGATGGGTGAAAACTGTGAAACTCGCGATAGATTTTCGTGTTGATCGAAAAACCATACAAAACGCGTAAGACGGTTGGAGAGTAGTGTTTTGTGTCGAACTCGAACTCGAACTCGAACTCAAACTCGAACTCGAACTCAATTTGAAAATTGATCGGAACTTGATCGAAACTTGATTGAAACTTGATCGAAACTTGATCGAAACTTGATCGAAACTTGATCGAAACTTTATCGAAACTTGATCGAAACTTGATAAACTCTTGCCATTATTGATATAGAGCGAAAAAGGTCGAAAAAATCACGTTTGTTGTATGGGAGCCCCCTTAAATATTAATTTTATTTTGTTTTCAGTATTTGTTGTTATAGCGGAAACAGAAATACACAATCTGTGAATATTTCAGAAGTCTAGCTATAGCGGTTCGACTTGAGATACCTACAGCCTGGAGACAGACAGACGGACAGAGAACGAAGTCTTAGTAATAGGGTCCCATTTTTACCCTTTGGGTACGTAACCCCAAAAATGACGTTTTTGTATGATAGAAGCGTTAGTTCCTTTTCTTGCCACTTCATATACAGCCTTGTCAAACTGTAAAACTAAGTTGCAGGTGTCATCCAGTATAATATTATTGTATTTTTTTTCTTTATTTAGGACAGCAACAGCCATCAACTTTACAATAAGCATTATATTAATAGAACAATAAGTATATAGGGCCAATAACAGCTATCTACAACCTAATTACAATAATGGAAATTTACCAGAAGTAACAACAGAACTAGAAATGAAAACAGTATGTTTGACACTTAGGTAATGCTAATAATATTATTTTATGAATTTTAGAGGCCATTTAAATTTATTGTGGTTAAATATAAAGTAAGTATAAACATATATAAAATATAAATGTGTATAATTTAAATTTGGTGAATAGATGTTAAATAAATATTGTATATTATATTTCATAATAAAATTATATAATACTATAGTAAAACAAGATAAATAAAATACGGATATAATATAATAAATAAGATATGGAGTCAGTACAAGTTTTATTTAATTTAAAACTAACAACCACACCGTCCCACAGGCTTATCAGTTATGTAGTACTTAGCAGTGATAATTTGATATTTGATTTGAAAAATTGTTTTGTTTTTATGAACGGATCAATATGCGAGAATTTCTTATTGTAAGTTTGTAAAATCCTCGTGAGAACATAGTTTTTAGCGTAAATAGTGTACTGAAATAGAACATAAAATAGAGAAGTTTGACGTGTTCTGCGATGGGGTACGTTAAACGAGACTAAACTCAACAGTACTATCTAAGTGACCATTCAGTACATCATAGAAATACATATGCCAGATAAGTCGCGACGATCATCTAGCATGATGTTATAATAACGACACTGTTCGTCGTAATTCTTTGTGGGAAAAGATAAGCCAGATTTAAAATTAAGAAAACTAATAAACTTCTTCTGGATGTTTTCAATGCGAGATGCATGATGGATGACATATGAGGGAGACCAAATTTGACAAGCGTATTCCAGAATGCTTCTAACATAAGCAAAATACAGGATTTTAATACAATGAATGCTTGTGAAAGGATTGCTCGTCCTTTGCACAGAACCAAGCATACGAAAAGCTTTGTCTATGATATTGTCATAATGCATAGTTAGAAGCATTCTGGAATCAAACTGTATGCCAAGATCTCGAACATTACTAACGCGAGTTATGGTAAGGTTGTTAAAATTATACGGATAGATTATGGGATTTTTACGACTCGTGAAACTTATGCATTGGCATTTGCGAGTATTTACTGTTATATTATTATCTTTGTAATAAGTAAATAATTTGTTAAGATCGCGTTGCAAAAGTTCACAGTCATGTAATGAACCGATTTTTTGTCGTCAGCATAAAGTAGATGTTTGGCGCTGGTGAGGCACTTGTAAATATCACAAAATTTAGGCACAGTAGAATAAGGGGCCCAAATGTGATCCCTGTGGGACGCCTGAAGGTATTTTTACATAATCCGACTTGAAACCCCCAAAAATAACAGCTTGCGAACGATTCGTAAGATAAGACTTGACCCACCAAAGTAGATCACCATGAATTCCCAGTTTATGGAGCTTGCTGAGCAGGATGTCGTAATCCACTCGATCGAAGGCTTTTTCGAAATCTGCATAAATCACGTCCACCTGCCCACCACGCTCCATATTCTGTAAAACATAGGTAGAAAAGATAGAAAGGTTTGACAATGTTGACCGATCCTTCAAGAAGCCGTGCTGAGTACTAGGTATACCAGTTTCTCGAAAATTTTACTAATAGTATTTAAAATAGAGATAGGCCTGTAGTCGTCAATAGCCGATTTAGTACCTTTTTTGTGAATGGGTATTATATGAGCTGTTTTCCATTTATCAGGAAAGGTGCATTCGGCCATTGACCTGCGTAGCAAAATAGTAATAAGTAATAAGTAATAAGTAAGTAATGTTGATTCTGCACATGCTTTTAAAACTTTGGCTGGTACATTATCACAACCAGACCACTTTATTATGTTCAATGATTTAAGTGACTTTAACACAGATTCGTAGGTGATATTGACATGGGATACTGAGTCTGGGCAATTGATATCAGAAACGGAATTTGAAAATTGAGTGCTATTGTTATCTAAAGAGGGAGAGGTAAAAGCACTTTTAAAAAAATTACTGAATTTGGAGCAGATTAATTGTCCATCGTAATACTTTTCCGAGCCCAAGGTAAAATGTTTTGAATATTTAATTACAACTTTTTTTTATATGTCGTAAAGGTGATATGTGTCATTTCACCTTTACGAGAGGATAAAATATGAGTAACTAGATGACACCCGCAACACCGTTGCGCTAAAACTCGTTTATCGCGCGAAAACCGTACATTTTTGAAGTGAAAACTGTGAAACTCGCGCCAGATTTTCGTGTTGATCGAAAAACCATACAAAACGCGTAAGACGGTTGGAGAGTAGTGTTTTGTGTCGAACTCGAACTCGAACTCGAACGAAATGTACAGTCGGGGAAATGAGTTGTTTAGCAGAAATGTACAGTCGGGGAAAATTGTGCTAAGCAGAAATGTACAGTCGGGGAAATGAGTTGTTTAGCAGAAATGTACAGTCGGGGAAATAAGTTATTTAGCTGAAATGTACAGTCGGGGAAATTAGTTGTTTAGCAGAAATGTACAGTCGGGGAAATGAGTTGCTTAGCAGAAATGTACAGTCGGGGAAAATTGTGCTAAGCAGAAATGTACAGTCGGGAAATGAGTTGTTTAGCAGAAATGTACAGTCGGGGAAATTAGTTGTTTAGCAGAAATGTACAGTCGGGAAAAATTGTGCTAAGCAGAAATGTACATTCGGGGAAATGAGTTCTTTAGCATATGCGCTGATTAAGGCCGCGTTTCCACCTGCAAGACAAATGTCAATATCACCTACGAATCTGTGTTAAAGTCACTTAAATCATTGAACATAATAAAGGGGTCTGGTTGTGATAATGTACCAGCCAAAGTTTTAAAAGCATGTGCAGAATCACTGGCCTTACTTATTACTATTTTGCTACGCAGGTCAATGGCCGAATGCACCTTTCCTGATAAATGGAAAACAGCTCATATAATACCCATTCACAAAAAAGGTACTAAATCGGCTATTGACGAAATACAATAATATTATACTGGATGACACCTACAACTTAGTTTTACAGTTCGACAAGGCTGTATATGAAGTGGCAAGAAAAGAAACTAACGCTTCTATCATACAAACACGTCATTTTTGGGGTTCCGTACCCAAAGGGTAAAAATGGTACCCTATTACTAAGACTTCGTTCTCTGTCCGTCTGTCTGTCTCCAGGCTGTAGGTATCTCAAGTCGAACCGCTATAGCTAGACTTCTGAAATATTCACAGATTGTGTATTTCTGTTTCCGCTATAACAACAAATACTGAAAACAAAATAAAATTAATATTTAAGGGGGCTCCCATACAACAAACGTGATTTTTTCGAACTTTTTCGCTCTATATCAATAATGGCAAGAGGTGGGCACTTGAACTTTTCACACATTCTTTTATTATATGTATACTTTAATATTTAATAATAATATTAAAATAAAATAAAAAATTAAGGTGGGCTCCCATACAAAAAACACAATTTTGGCCTAATTTTGCTCTATATTAGTACGGAACCCTTCGTGCGCGAGTCCGACTCACACTTGGCCATTTTTTACTGACAGTTCTCCTTTACCAGCAGCGCCCATTGACATCATTGACATAATATTCATTTAAAAAACTTTGTCGAACAGTGCAGCGCGAGAACCGTACAATTTTTCGGGATAAAAAAAAAAAATATGCCCTTTGCCGAGATTCAAAGTGTTTGTATACCAAATTTTAATAAAATCGGTTCATCGGTTTGGGCGTAAATATATAACAAATAGACAGACATATGACACTTTCGCATTTACAATATTAGTATTATTAGAATTAGAGTACGAATATTAGAGTTTATTTATGTATTCCCTACGTTACTCAACAGCTTTGTCCACATTGTGCCTTTTTTTTTTGTTTAACAAGGGCATGCCGCATGCGTTATAGCGCAGTCAACAGCGAGGGTGTGGCATGCCCGTGTCGTGCGTCAAAATCCACCCGCGTCGAAAGAAAAGTGTCATAGCCACTGAGGTAGTAAGTATACGTAGTACGAGTACATACTATGTCAGTGGTCATAGCGCGCGCTACGATTTCAACGCGTGCGGGCATGCCTCATGTTCGCTGTTGACAGCGCTATAAGGCATGCCATTGAAGAACAGAAAAAGGCACAATGTGGACAAAGCTAACTATTAGTTAGGCCGCGTCTCCATCAAGCACATATTACACGGTGCCGCGACGGTACGTATCGTCCAGACTCCAGAGTAAACAGAACTAACGAGTAGGCCAACTCAGAAGATATAGACGTTTAAAGTAATGTGTCATATCGACTGGTGCTAATGCAAGCTCCCACACATAAGCACGATACGACGTCGCGTCGTGGAAATCTACGATGCGACATCGTAACGTACGTCACGAAAAAGTTGTTGTTGTGGTCTATTTTTAAGGCATTGTACTTCTTTATGAAGTGGCTCCCGTTATTCATGGTTGAAAGAAATGTGTGGATCCAGTATCTTCTGAGTATCTTTTTTCTTTCTTCGTTTTCTTATAAACAGCAGTAGACACGATACGACGTCGCGTCGTGGAAAGCTACGACACTTTATGTGTGGGAGCCACATATTGTTCTGTGGTGGGAGCCCTTACTCAGCATTGTGAAACATGTTGAAAGTGACAGTGGCGCCCAACTCGCGTATAATTCGCCCGTTTATTTGAAGTCGAGATACTCCTTATAGTGGAGTTCCCAGAGCGTAAAAATCGTGCAAACCTCCGATTTTTGCAATAGTGGATGAAAATTGAAAAGAAAAAAAGGAATGTGTAGCTGACAACATAAATAATAAAGTTTACCTATTGAAAAGTTGTGCTTTTGATTTTTTAAATTATTCTCTTCCACTTCAAGTAAACTCATAAACTGTAAAATTTTGAAGAAAATTTGCATATTTCTTTCTTTTAAATATATAGCAAAATAATAAAATATATTATTATTTTTTTGATTTGCATCGTTGCTTATATTCCAAAGAAAGAAAATAAGTTGAAAAAATATATAATTTAGATTTAAAATTCATATTTTTGTATGTAGATGAGCATATCTCCAAATGTGCTTGTTGTGTGCCTCGCCAGGTAAATGGCGTTCCTATTTTTCTTTGGTTTTAAATAGGAAGTCTAAAATTATTTTTTAGGCTTAACAAAGCCTTCTATTTCTTAATGTGTATAACTTTTTAGCTCTTACTTTATTAAATTTTCTGAAAATGTAGCACAAACCTCTTTACGGATATTTCGAAGAAAATGTGTATTTTATTTCTTTTTTACAGAATATTTTTTTTCTTCATTAATTATATTTGCTAAAACATACTTAAAGGAAAAAAATACAAATTAGGTTAAGAACTGATATTTTTTGTATTCACGTAAGCATTTTCCAAACATAGGTCGCAGCATGCGTCTTTAGTATGTACGTGAGATTTGTAGCACCCAATTTTTTTTCTGGCTTTAAGTAGGAAGTTTAAATATATTTCAAAGACTAGAAAAAGTCTTTCATTTGTCGACGCATTTAATGTTTTAGCTCTCACTTAAATAAATTCTCAACAAATATAGAAAAATATTTTCGGTCTATTTTACAAATTTTTGGAGATATTTAAACGTTTTTAAGTACTTAAAAGTTATCATTTCTCTAAAAAGTAAATACGCACAACAATTAAGCTTAACACACTTTTCGTTACAACCCTTAAATCCACCCAAACCCTTTTATCTTGGTTACGAAGAGCGTTAATCTCTAAAAACTTTGCAAAAACCTTATAGTTGTATTTAGCTTAGCAAAGCAAATTTTCTTTTTAAAAAATTGTGTATTTGGTTAATTTTCAACGTAAACAATCGGATAAGGGTCATTAAATAACAGGAACAAGAAAAAAAAATATGGTGAAATATTAATTTTTAATTATGTAACTAAAAAATTAAAAGCACAAAAATTTTTGGTAAACTTTGCAAGTTATAGTGTAAGAAAGAAAATGACACCTCAAAAACAAAAATCCATTCACTATTACAATTTTCGGAGGTTAAAACCTCTGGCGACTGCACTATTAGGGTCAATAATTCAGATCGCAACATGACGCGTAGATGCATATTTTCTAAATTATTATGGATTTGACAGATTCGCAAGACGTCTCACGCAATTGATATCTGTCAAATCCATACAAAAGGTCGCGTCGTGCCTCGCCTCGCCTCGTCACGTTGCGGTCTGAATTGACCCTTAATTCTGTTCACCCTGGTACGTCTATATTATATACTCGTACTAGCGATCGCACGGGTATAAAATATATAGCCACTGAAAAAATGATTAAAATCGATAGCCTATGATCCTTTACGTGGTCTACTTCTTATCTGTGCCAAATGACATAAAAATTGCTTTAGTAGTTCGCATTCGCCACACTCTCCTATTAGTTCCACATTTTCTTATTAGCCTTAGCGTGATAAAATATAGCCTTATAGCCTTCCTCAATAAATAGGCTATCTAAAACTGAAATAATTTTTCAAATCGGACCAGTAGTTTCGAGATTAGCGCGTTCAATTCAGCCCTTTCAAATAATTTTCCCCGTTTTTTCCACATTTTCCTCTATTTCTTCGCTCCTATTAGTCTTAGCGTGATAAAATATAGCCTATAACCTTCCTCGATAAATGGGCTATCTATCACTGAAAGAATCATCAAAATCCGTTGCGTAGTTTTAAAGATTAAAGGGAACAAAGGGACATGAGGGAAAAAAAGCGACTTTGTTGTATAATATGTATAGATATAGATTTACTAGATCGGAAAAATTGTAATCGAATATCCGCATAATTCGGTTATCTCGGATAGGTATCAACAGTAGCGATTGCAACTGTAATGTATGCAATTAGCACGCGATTTTCATTTCACCTGTCCCGACTCGCAAATATTTTACTCAAATATCAACGTTGAAAGAGGTTCTAGAATATTCGTGTGCTAGTAAGACTGACTTATGTAAGACTAGCTTCTTTCGGCGGCTACGTTCGCGTTAAATAGCATTTTAATCTTGATACTTTTTTGACCCGTTTAGGTGTACTTAGAAGTTAAAAAAAAATAGGACTTCCATACAAACTTCCAACCAACGTATAACCCCTTTTATATTTTCTTTTTCTTTCTTTAAATATTTTCGAAAAATCGGCTATTAATAAAAGTCAATAATTTAATTTTCAAATTCCATTACATACATTTTTGGGCAATTTTCCTAGGAGATTTGCGGAATATATGAATATCCCTCAGGATAATTTAATGTGTTTTTTTGTGGCAAGCTATACTTTACGCTTACGGATTAAGACACAATTTAGTACCCGCAGGGAGGATTAAGTATTAACTCGGAATTTAATAAAGGTAATTAAATGCTGGAAAACCGTTTTGTAGCTACCATTAAAATTCATATTAAAGAGTATTAAAGGTTCTACCGCACCGCATTATACTGGTAAGCCTAAGCTTGGTCTAAACATTAAAGTCTAAACCATGTCTCCATAATATGGCCTAGCGACAGTCAGACTTTCGACATTTTATAAAAACTCAAATAATCTTCTTTATGACCCGTATAGAGGTAAGAAATGCCAGCAACTATGGACTATTATGGAGTTTCGGTCACGGTTACTTTAAGAGGTATCCAGTCCTGAAGGTCTACCTAGCCTTCGATAAAATCTCGTCTCCCACTGCCGGACATTAATTATGACAGTTGTTTCCCACTGCCAGACTACCACAAAGTCTTACTTTAGGCACCTATAGTCCGTGCAATCCACGAAGACGCGCCCCACCAATTTTTGGGTGAGCATCTTTGCCATTGATCGTGACGATTTCTCTTAATTGGTCTATTTATTGTAGTGTGCGCTTGCACTTATTGGTAAAATAGTGTGTCCGATAACACTCAAACATTGGCAAAAGCTTGTACACATCTACTATAAACGATTGGGAGCTGGAATAGTGGGGCGTGTCTTCGTGGATTACACGGACTATAATAGGGCAACCCTTAAAATAGGTGCGTAAAGTAAGACTTTGAGGCTACACCGCGAGATCACACAAGCAATAATGTAAACAACAACTTGTTTGATTTTAATATGTACTTAGTTGCAAATAAAGTTTGAATTCGAGTTTATAATTGCTTGTGATCTCGCGGTGTAGCCGCCAAGCCGCGCGTTCGGGCGGACGCATGTCAATTGAGCCTCTGGGAACAAATTATCGGACGAACGTCCGCGGACGTTTTCATCGGATGCGGCTTGTTTCTATCTGATCAATACAGAATAAACTAAACTGCACGTTGCACATTTGCATAAGTTGCGGACGCGACCTTGAGCTTTCGGACGTCCGAACAGAATCTGACATGCCGGATGTTTTTGCATCCGCGGACGTCTTCTATTGACATATAGGTTAGGTCTTTGACGTCCGCGGATGAACCGTGCACATTGTTAAGTCGAATCCATCAGCTGCGTCCGATAATTATATTAATTGTATTAACCCAGAATTGATAATTGTATTAACCCAGAATCGGGGTTTTACCCATTTATGGTATCCCCAGGTGTCGTTTATCCCCACCGCACTTGTAATCCCGCAATTAGAGCAGATTCAGCGCTCACACGGCTTCGATAACTTTCAGGTTTCCTAGATTAGCAATGACTAATGTCTATTCCTATTGATTTTATTTACTGGAACAGTATTATCTATTTAAAAAAAAGTTTTGTTCACAAAACCTGAGTGAACCCCCTTTTCTTTTTTTCGTGGCAAAGCACTGACAGTTGCCATGCCGTATTTTTATCCTTTTTTTTCATAATGTTTTGTTTGTTTTAGAATGTTTTACTTTTATTTCCTATTTTTTTTTCTTTATTGCTATTATAGTTTCTTATTTTTCTGTATATTTTATAATGGTGGTATTTTCTGTCACTTAAAATGAATATAAAATGATTCTTATGTATTCTTATTCTTAAATATTTTATTCAACTTTGTAGGTACTAAACTACGAAGTTATGACTTTGGTTATCCACAACTATTGCCGAAATACAATTTTTGCGCAAAACCGAAAAAAATATCGGGGTTAAAAATTTCTTATATTTATGAATAGAATGTTAGCGTCCTATACCAAATTTTATCAAAAATGTTTCATCGCTTTAAGGCGCTATATCGAAAGTATATTTTTTTTATTAAATAAGGGGGCAAACGAGCAAACGGGTCACCTGATGGTAAGCAACTACCGTCGCCCATGGAGACTCGCAACATCAGAAGAGCTGCAGGTGCGTTGCCGGCCTTTTAAGAGGGAATACGCTCTTTTCTTGAAGGTTTTTTTAAATTTTACCGCAAGGGCAATTTTATACTCAATTTGTATGACTATAAAGTCGTCGGTTCGCTCGGAAAACATGCGAAAAAACGTAATTATAATCACTTAAAAAATAAGTAGGAGCATTTAAGCAAAATGCTTCTATACGATTTTGAGTTGCAAAGGTGTCTATCAATGAGGGATTTTCTTAACTTTTTAATTTGATTGTCAAACAGTTTCCATTTTAGTAACTAGATGGCGTATGGGTAGACAACTATCGGTAATACCAGGGAATACCATCAATAATTGCTACAAAACTGGGCAAAAGAATGTAAAACTGGATACATTTCAATTTGAAAAAGACGCCATAATATTCCAATGACTAGGATAACAAAGTTATTACAACGATGTTTTAGTTAAAATTCACGGAAGAAATAGCCCTATTTACCGATATTCAGACCCAATTTCACAGGAATTATACATTTTGGTTTTTACAACATCTTACCTGCACTTGTGCAAGATAACGGGTATTTCATGGCTAATATTTTACCAATAATGAACATCAAAGACCCAAATAACATAATTTGGGAAAAAATAATAAAAACCACACCAACAATAAAAAGTAGAAGAAGTTTGAAAGTGACATGCCCATGACATGCCCGCCAAAACTCTTTCAGTTGTCAGTTTTCAGTTTGACAATATTTGCGTGTTCCTAAACTGTTACCAGTATACTGGTCTAATCGCTTAGGCCAATGATCGCTTAGGTTTAAGATATTTTGACTTATGCCACACTTGACAGTACACTGATATTTTTTAGAAACACAACCAATATGTAGTCAGTAATGCCAACCTGCATATAATTTCAGATCGGTGGAGAACCAATAGAAAATCTAGAAGTGTATATCGTCACGCCGTCTGGTGGAGATTAAAAATAAGAAAACCTCTCATTAGACTAATTTCCTACATTATACATCTTATTTTCGTTTAAAAATAATCTTCAAATTTCGTATTTTTAAGAGGTCATTTCGAAAATTAAATGTATCGAGGCAAAATACATTAATCGTGTTTCTAGTTCTTCTCAAAGCTAGATAAGGCTATGAAGATATGTATATCTCATTACCAGATTTGTAACATTTCTGAGGTTCCTATAGTATTACCAGCGCCCGATCCAGCTATTTCGCCGCTCCGGGCAAAATAATAATTGCCGCCCCAAAAACCGGCCAAGTGCGAGTTGGACTCGCGCACGAAGGGTTTCATACTAGTACCATATTAGTATGGAGCAAAAAATTGAGTGAACGTGTTTCTGAAAGTTAAACGTAACTATAACAGACCACGTCATGGAAGCGATAGCGCGATGTAGACGACCAGCAGCGACATCTAATATCAAAAGAAAGAAAATACAAAAATCAACACGATCCTTGTATGAGAATTTAAATATTTAATTTATTTTGTTTTTAGTATTTATTGCTATAGCGGCAACAGAAATACATCATAATTATGTGAAAATTTCAACTCGAACAGACATCGGAATCTTACTGACTGAGACATCGAGACCGGGTTTACCCGAAAGTCGAAAACCCGGGAAAACCCGGGTTTTGGGATCACGAAAAAAACTGGGTTTCAAAATTGATACCCGGGTTTTTCGAGCTTTTCGGGTTCTTTGTTATTTTGATAATAATATTAAAGGCAAGACCTGATTTAAGGTACTTATAACACACTAACATACAAATTCTTCATCTTTATAACATAATTAAGATTTAATCTATACTAATATTATAAAGCAGAAGAGTTTGTTTGTTTGTTTGAACGCACTAATCTCAGGAACTACTGGTCCGATTTGAAAAATTCTTTCAGTGTTAGATAGTCCATTTATCGAGGAAGGCTATAGGCTATATTTTATTACGCTAAGACTATTAGGAGCGAAGAAATAGAGAAAAATGAGAAATTATTCGAAAGGGCTTATCTCACGAACCACTACAGCAATTTTTCTGTTATTTGGGTCAGATAAGAACTAGACCACGTGAAGGATCATAGGCCATTTTTTGTGGACTAATTATTTGTCTATGGAATATCTAATTTACGCGGGCGAAGCCGCGCGGAACGTCTAGTTATTATTCATAAATAAACAAAAAAGCATATTTTAAAGTACTTGCAAGTTTCATTTTTAATTGTCACAAAAACATTTACTGACATTTTGAAAATCCTACCAAAACTATTCAATGTAAAAAAGCAAAGTCTCTTCAAGCAATCCATCCATCGCAAAAAATCTTACAGAAGTATAATAGTTTTCAATCAACATTCATTGACTAATCACATTTTTATTTATTTTGTGATCAAAGGCTTACAAAATAAAGAAAAGTGTGGACAGCTTCAAAGGGTTCTAACTTCTAAGTCTGCTGAAAGTACCTTAGAGTTTTGATGATAGGCGAGTCAGCCACTAGTTAGTGACAAAACATTGTAACTTGGATCGAAAGTTGCTGACAAAATACACGCAACAACAAAGTCTAGGGATATTTGTATTTTTGAAATACAAATATCCCTAGACTATTAATTTAGTTTTTTGAAGACAGTAAATGGAAGAATGATAGCTTATTTCTTGGTCTTTAATAAAACATATTAAAATATTTTTCCGAATTCCATGGTTTCTAAAACCATCACAGATTTTTCTATGGGCATAAAAACAATGATAATGTCAATAAATCTTTATTTCATTTTAGAAACTGGAAATTTCATTCGAATGAGATATTTTTATTGCTGATTATCAAATTTATAATAATAATTAATACTGATCGATGTTTGGCAAACAGTATTTTTGACTAAAATATGAGACCCAGTCTTCTTTGCAATTTAAAATACATTTTTTCAGTCCTCCAACTTACTAAAAAACCTTTAAAAGCTTTTTGTCGTTATTTGTTATATTCACAATAGTCATATTCATATCAGATAACTGTGGACTAGCTGTAAGTTTAAATAATCTGGTTAAATTAACCCAATAATAGGACAATGCAACCAGTAAAAATGCTCCAAGAGAGCAGCCGGCCCATAGATATCAACAAAACTGAGACTGATGATAGTAACAAATAATAGGACGAATGATGGCTTTCCATAGCCGGCCGTGGATGGCACACTCACTGCGGAATTATTAATATACGTGATTTTAGTGAACCCAGATGAAATACAAGCCGGGGTTTTATCAGCACCAGCGCCAAAGACAATTTCTTATGTGTTACACCATGACACCATGGTTTATCTTCCAAACTCCTAAAAAGCTACCTTCCGCATTTTCCACGTGGTCAATTACATGGTTATCTGACATGAATTCTGTATAATATTGTGACTTGTGAGTAGAACAATAACGACAAAAACCTTGAGGGATTTTCCAGAAAGTGAGACGACAGAGAAAAGTTATCTTAAATTGCAAAGAACATTCAATCTCATACCGTAGCAAGGCAGAAAAAGGCAATTTTAGTTAAAAACTGGTACAAAAATTTAATTACAGGTATAAAGTATGACAAGCATCAATTAGGACTAAATAATTATTATATTACCTACTAGATGACGCCCGAAACTCCGTTGCGCCATAACTCATTTATCGCGCGGGAACCGTACATTTTTCGGGACAAAAAGTAACCTATGTCCTTTCCCGGGACTCAAAGTATCTCCATGCCGAATTTCAGCAAAATGGCGTAAAGAGGTAACAGACAGACAGACAGACGGACGGACGGACGGACGGACAGACGGACAGACGGACAGACGGACAGACGGACAGACGGACAGACAGACAGACACACTTTCGCATTTATAATATTAGTATGGATTTTGCGTAGTAATACGAATCGGCCTTGAGAATTATATTTGGACACGTGATGTAGTCCCTAAGGCATATTTATGGAATAAACTGTATATTTACCTTTTGTAAAAGGTTGTGTAATAAAATTACAAGTATTAGGTAAATTAGTGTAGTAGTGTAAGTGATGGTGCGAAGTAAGAAAGTAAATCCTTAAATTTTATATTTTAATACCTATTTATTATTTAATTTTCATTTCTTATAAAATATTAAATTTATTAAAGTTTTAAGCAGTAAACCGTGTCGGATAAAACACCCCAATTTGGGTGACTTGGTGTTAATTATTTATTGGTGCTGACTGTCTGTCTATCTGTCTGTTACCTCTTCATGCCCAAACCACTCAACCGATTTTGCTGAAGTTTGGTATGAAGATAGTTTGAGTCCCGAGAAAGAACATAGGATACTTTTTATCCCGGAAAAATGTACGGTTCCCACGCAATAACTGAATGTTGGTGCAACGGAGTTGTGGGCGTCATCGAGTAAAATATGTAGAATACATTATTAATAATTATCTAGTTTATAATAGGTATATTATTATGGTATCATGAACCAACTGTGTATAGTATTCTCCCTTTAAATATTTACTACCGAATAATAAAGAAATGCTAAGCATACATTATAAACCAAAAATTGTATTATTAATGCTAAGTAAGAAAGTAAACTAGAAAATAATTTGGGTAAAATCTCAGACTAGTGCTGTGTGAAATTCTGTGAGTAAGCCTAGCTCATTCTATTCAAGTATTGAACTCGATATGAATTACTCCCGGGCGAAAAAGCAGTCAATTCCAAAAGGCCTGATATGAAAGGTTTCTGGATCAGGATTCGGCGCGTACGTTATTTACGGATTGGAAATTTGCTTTTAGATTTTTGACACGGATTTACACACGTAAAAGTATCATTTAATATATTGTCAAATAGCAGGGCGAACTTTGCAAAGTAGCGGAACAGTATACTATACATACTAATATTGTCTGTGTGTCTGTTACCTCTTCACGCCCAAACCACTCAACTGATTTTGCTGAAATTTGGCAAGGAGATACCTTGAGTCCCGGGAAAGGACATAGGATACTTATTTTTCCGGAAAATGTAAATACGGTTCCCGCGCGGTAAACGATTTTTGGCGCAACGGAGTTGCGGGGATCATCTAGTGATAAATTTAATAACGCTAAATGTAATGTCTCCATCTAACAGCAACCTAAAAATGCTTTGTCTTAATAGCACATAATATAATTATCAATATCTTGGCTATATATATATACATATTTTATTAAATAAGGGGGCAAACGAGCAAACGTCACCTGATGGAAAGCAACTTCCGTCGCCCATGGACACTGACAGCATCAGAAGAGCTGCAGGTGCGTTACCGGCCTTTTAAGAGGGAATAGGGTAATAGGGGAGGGTAGGGATAGGAAGGGAAGGGAATACGGGAGGGTAGGGGATTGGGCCTCCGGTAAAGTCACTCACTCACGAAAACACCGGTTTTCTGTGAGAACGAGGTATTTCTCTGGTTGAGCCGGTCAATTCGTGCCGAAGCATGGCTCTTCCATAACTTTGTCTCTAAATATAGAGCTTTATCTCTATCTCTTATTTGCAATACAATAATTATTAAACAATGTAACGGAATGTACTACTTTGAATGTATATAAGTATAGAAGTTATAAGAAGTTTGTAAAAATATTAAAGTGGTATCTTATAAAAATGAAACAATGTAACAAGGAAAAAATTACGCAGATAATTGTCCTGTATTATGTACGGGGGAAACATAAAAAAAAATACAATAATTATTGTCTTCTCGTTCATCTCAGTTTCGGAAACATAATAAGCGGTGGTTAAACATGAGGTTCAGAATTCGTGTCGTGAATTGTGAATCGGTGGAAAAACCTTACGATTTTCGCAAGGCATTTCCTGAGACACTTAACCTTGGGCCTACAAACATTTATTGTCCATACAAAAGCTATCGTCATCGCCTATTCATAAACAGGTATCGATCAGTGCATTGACTATTAAATGTTTGGAAAAACATTCGATTTTAACGAAGTTGTACTTTTTAGTTTGCTATTTTTGGAGCTAGTATTGTAGATATTGTGTACTTATTATATATGAATGTGGTATTTTTATGATATCGTATTAAATAAGAAAAACTGCGGGCTACACCTTTATGGCGTTATAAACTCGCACAGTTTATGAACTCAGGCTTTTAAGCGGCTATTGCGGTGGTGTCTTTTTTTGGATTAAATTATTCGATCAAAAATATTCAAAAATTGGCATTTAACTCCTTTAGTAGTTAGTTGAGTAGTATGGTCAAAACTTGATTAAATGACTTGCTGAAACTCTGCAAGATTTCTTCAAGACACTTTCCAAAAAGCTTTAGTCGCTTAAAATTAAGTATCCCAGGCTACCCTTCTATGAAAACTCCTCTCTCGAATACTCTAAAGGGATGATAGTATTTCCTCTATCTGAAAAAGCAGGCGATAAGAATAAATCAAGAAGTTCCAAGTATAATCAATATAGCGTTTAAAGCAAAGAGTGCTGACGGCCGTCATTCACTTATCACACGGAAGCCATTACCTTTACATACACCCTCGTACACTCCACTTTGAACTCTCTAGCTGGTGCCACAGGGTTGGAAATAAAAGAGCAGGCCATGTTCACAAGTTGATGTCTGTTTCCATATGACTGATGTGGAATATTGCGCATTTTTTAATCAGTCACATAATCTTTTCCAATTGCGGAATGCTAAGAGAATATGTTGCTGATTAATACTTCAGTCGGAATTTCCAGGAATTGCTATTGTATTCTATTGTTGTCGCGATCACCGGTGCTCGCGCGGGGCCTGAAGGATTAATACGTTATTAGTAGCGGTGGCCTTATTCTTTGGAACGTAAGAGTATTTTTTTTTTAGTACGGTACATATTCGCAAAGTGTGCGTACTGCGTACACAAGAGCACTCTCTTTTCCTCACTAGACTCTTCTAATAGCTTCCGTGTGATAAGTGAATGAGGGCTGTCAGCACTCTTTGCTTTGAACGCTATATTGATTATACTTGGAACTTCTTGGTTTATTCTTATCGCCTGCTAAATCAGAAGGAAATACTATCACCCCTTTACAGTATCTAAGGGTGAAGCCAAACAAGCGTAATTTGTGAGTTGTGAGTCGCAGAATTTCGGCTGGCAGAAATTCTGCTGCATTCAGTTTCATACAATCCTGATTGATTTTCACGAGCCGACTGTATGCTCTATTCACTAGAACAGTGGTTCCCAACCTTTTTAGAGCTGTTACCCCTATGGCCTGTTAGAGAAAGTTTTTAAATATAATTAGGTTCACACTTCAGTTCCCCTTAACGCGCATCTCATAATATCATGCTCGACGTTCAGACGGTTTCTTGCCTTTTTTAAAATGTTACTAGAGTTTTTAACCAATCTCGCATTTACAAGTAGTAGCTAACGGTATCAAAATTTTCTGATCTCTGTCTGCAATGATAGGGTATTCTGTAGCTGTTTTTCTCCAAAATGTACAGTTTATAAATTTTTTTCTGCCAATTCATTTATTTTAGGTACTACCTCTGTTACCCCTTTAGAATAGCTATTTTACCCCCGCGGGGGTAATTACCCCCAGGTTGGGAACCACTGCACTAGAGCATACAGTCGGACGGACTAGAAATCAAGCGCAGGACATTTTACATGCCCATCTGATTCGTTCATCTTTATTAGACAGTCATAATATGATCACAGCACCGTAAAGCAATACCTTTCGAGCGTGATTCCACCCCACGAGCACCGACTCAAAAGCCGCGTTTTGAAACCAGTGCACCATGGAGGTGTTAAATATTTAAAAACGTTATTATACAAAGTTCCTATGAATTTTTCGGTCTTGCAGTGTTAGTAATAGGTTGTATCATGAAATCGTGACTTGTAAAATAACTCGACGTTAACATTAAAAAATGCACTATTCTGTCTATTTTTTAGGCTATTTTCATAAAACTACATAGTGGTCATGCAATGTCAAGATTAAAAGTTCAAATAAATTGCCCCTTTTTTTGAATTGTTTGGGGCCATTTTAATGACTATATTTTCTAGTGTGAGGAGGTAAATAGCAGACGGGCAGACAAGCAGGTACATAGGTCATAGTGTCACAAAGCAAAATGACAATACTTTAAGATGTGTACGAGTCCCCTGTATAGAGTTGACTGTAAAAGTAGCAGAGCTGAAAGAGTAACTTTTTTAACCTTTGTATGGGCAAACTCATGACGCTGGGGCATTTGCTTATACAATCAACAAAAAATGCTCTTTCAAAGCTGCTTCTTTTACAGTGAACTCTATATTTTAAGGAAGACATAATTATACACCCTAAAGAAAAACTTAGTTTTGTAACACCCTGTATTAGTATATTATACTAGTATTTAGAACTCTATCTAACTCAAAACTCAATTACAAACTGCACTTATATGCAGGATCTTGAACATGAAAAACTAGTGAAGCGTATAAGTACGTCATTAGGGATCCAGGTCATCTAGGACACGATAAGCTCTAATTACAAGACCTATATTACTTTAAGCTGTATTTCCTTCAAGATAGGCCATGTGTGTGAAAACTTATTGAACTCATTTAAAATTGGAACGCCTTTTTAATTGCATCTATATTATGGGCTGAAGTGTCATTATTTTTTTCCGTTTAAGCTCGTCGCCGGTTAGATCAATCTGGTCCATGAATCTGATTGACGGAATATTGATGGTTATAAAAAGTTCATATTAAAAATATGATCAATCCATCAATCCGTGGGTTAGACTATCAAATTTTCGTCAATCTTTACCGGATTGATGGATCAGATTGATGAAAATTTGACCGTCTAACCGGCGACTAATAGCTGAATTAGACTAGTTCAAAATGTTACATGTTTAGGTTGTGTTTAGGTTTTGTATATTTCGATTTTCAAAATTTACGGTAAACCGGTAACATAATATTTTTTCATCTTAATAATACTCAATTGAATGTATTATTATTGGTATTGTAATAATATTATATTTATTAAAATTAATAGCATTACGCTCATGGGTGCCGGTAGAAATAATTTCCAAGGGGTGCAGATTTTAGTTTTTCTTCTTTTCTTTTCTTTTTACTTTTTCGAACAACAGTGACTGTCTATTTACGTCTGTAGAATACATTAATTAGTGCCGAAACATTATGAACTATCTTTGCACGGCATGGTAATAGGGTTACAGACGGTTTTATTTCAATAATACCTTTTGATTCTGAGATACCCAAGGGGTGCAAGTGCACCCCCCTGCCGGCACCCATGATTACGCTGGTTTATGATTTTAGCTATTTGAAACTTAGCGTAACCCAAATTTTCAACTTCGTACTACATTAATTTATGGTTTGACTTGAATCAATGTTTATTCCTTCCCCGATTCGAAGTTCACGCCTTCGTGTGACATTATATTATATAATAACTGACAACATAATGTATGACACGAGTTGACATAGGTGTTGTCATGTCAAGGCGAATGCAGATATCGATGTCGATCGATGGAACGGTGACGTAGCGATGACGTTTTGTCGATGAAAACGTGAAGATGGAAGGGCTAGCAGTGATAAATAGCAACTGCGTAGTCGTAACTTTATGACGTTCTTTTATTAAATTCTATTCGTTTCACACACAACAATAAGGCTTATTTAGGCCATTTTTAGTTAGATTACCTTAGGTTGAAATGATGTTATTTATGTTGTTGTTGTGTCTGTTGTTGTCTCGAAGTTAAACGCATGATATTTACAACACATGATTTAATTTTTTATACTTTATGACACCTGAAACTTCGTTGAGCCAAAATTTGTTTATCGCGCGGGAATCGTAGATTTTTGCACGAGATAAAGTGTCCGAGATAAAGACTCTAAGTAGAAACTATTCAGTAATTTGTGTCTTAAAGTATCTCCCATACCTTTCAGCAGCTTTCAGCTATTCGGGCGTGAAGAGGTAACAGACAGACTGACACACTTTCGCATTTATAATATTAGCACGGATATATATTATACTTATATTTTTAGATTATTAAAATTTCTGTTTTGAAAAGTTTCCTTTTGTGGTTGTACGTTATGAAACTACGCTTTTTCAATTTTCATCAAACTTCTTTCACTCAACTCTATCACTTCACACAAATCTTTAAGGAAATTGTATGTAATACAATGATAATAAATAAAAAAAAAAACTCAAAGCAGATATGTTACTACCGCGCGCGTTGTGAAGCCTCAAATACGGGCCAATTGGCCCGACTTTTATTTAATCTGTCTCTTTTATGTAAATGGCATTTCGTATCTTTTGTTTCACTTATCTGTCAAATTTGACAAATGAATTTGAAAATTGTTCAGAAGCAATTTAAGCCGGAAAATAGTATGAACGGAACAGATCTGTATTTAGTAGAATATAATTGTATGTAATACGAGTAGATATGTGTTATATTCGTGTAAACATGTACGTCGTCGCGTGTTTTCTGGCACTGCTGTTCCTCTGTTAACATGTGTCATGTAACCTCTTTCGATACTAAATGTTTGAAACACTAAAATTTCGCACGTCATGAAAAGTGATCTAATAACCAAGGACGTATTTAGTCTTTATTAAAGCTAGAAACAAATTATCGGACGCATCCATAAAGCTAGAACGCGGACGCATCCATGCACGGTTCATCCGCGGACGTCAAAGTGTCTAAACACACTAGGCTGAATTACGCCGGCGTAATTTCCGCCGCAAATGTCAAACGCATACAAAACGCGACGTAATAGTGTGTCATCCCTCGTATTCAGCCCGTATTTTGTATGCAATTTAAACACGGCGTAAACGCGGCGGAATTCACGCCGGCGAAAATCAGCCTAGTGTGTTTAGACCCAAAGACCTAGCCTATATGTCAATGGCAGACGTCCGCGGATGCAAAAACATCCGGCCTGCCAGATTCTGTTCGGACGTCCGAACGCTCAAGTTCACGTCCGCGACTTATGTCAGACAATGTACACAGTTTAGTGTATTTTCTATTAATCAGACAGAAACAAGCCGATGAAAACGTCCCATGAAAAGGTCCGATAATTTGTTCCCAGCTTATTATTTTATTCGCAGCATAACAGATAATAATTAATTTAAAGAATAATAATTGCTACTATTTTGCTCCCTAAAACTAATACCTATTATTTATATTGTGTATGCAGATGTTACAATTATTATAGTCATAACTAGATGATGCCCTCAACCGTTACATTAAAATTAGTTTATCGCGTGTGATTCGTACATATTTCCGAGATAGATAGTATCCTATGTCCTTTCCCGGGACTCAAAGTATCTCCATAGCAAATTTCAACAGATAGATAGAAAGACAAATATACACACTTTTTGACCGACTTCCAAAAAGGAGGAGGTAACACGTTCTTCATTACTTTGAAGTCGGTAGCAGTCCTAAAAGTTTCAGATATTCTGACATTACTGAACTCACGATTAAATTAGCTGGTACCGACTTCAAAATAATGAAGACTGTAGTATGTACAGAAATAGTTGAGATTTAGACGAATTCTGAAAAAGGCACTATTAAAGAGTTAGAGTTATTTATTTCTTTTTAGTTCATATTACTATTGTTTTTACTTTGGAAGTCGGTTTTAATTTTTTTGTTAAAAATAATAATAATAATATAAGTATATGGATTTATTGGATATTGTATATTTATAATAAAATATTATTATCTGATACGTTGAATCGCTTTAGAGGCAAAGACAAAATAATAATAATGTATACCTACAAGTTGCAATTTATAATGTATATATAATATCCACAGTGTAAATCTTTTAACTAGTAGAAGCTTAGCTATGTATAAATAGGAGAGAGTCAAACCTCTTAAGCGGGGTAGGTTACAGTTAATCTTTGATTTACATAAAATGTTATCCTTTTCTTCCTTCGTTGATAGAGTGCCATTAGTATATTTTGCCGGGAACTATTAACAAATTGGTTTTACTGATTCAATTCGGCGTATCGTTGTTTTATGTTACATTTTTAATCTTTAGTTGGATGGAGTCCAATTAATTATGGAGATTTTGTGCCAGTTCCCTTGGAGTCCACTAGGGAATGGATCTGTTTTTATATTGATTATTACATACAACAATAATAACTAGAGATCCGCTTATGTAGAACTGGGTCCATAATTGAAGACGTGAGTGAATGAAGTTGATGACTAACGATTTCAAAATTGACGTTTTTTTTTTAATAAATGGAGTTTTCAAAACTGGGAAAAAATTTGGAAAAATTTGGGGAAAAAATTGAAATCATCATTATTCAGACCTAAAAATGGTTATGTGCGCTACTAACTTACTTATTAAAAATAATTTAACATCTAATTAATAATTACTTTTCAATCAACTCTAAAATATCGTTATTTTAAACTCAATCATTCAATCTACAAAAAGCGAAAAACTAAATTACTTAAATAAAATTAAATAGTAAAAGTGCTCTTTAGCTTGAATATTTGACAAGTAGTAACTTCAACAGCAAAATACGGTGCTTAGCGAAAATAATGAGGCAGATAGTCACGAGATGAAATTAAAACGAGAAATAGATATTTTAAATTCCGGTCGTCATTTTAGGAGTGCATAATGACAATTTACTTTTAAATTCGTGAGTATTTTCGCTAAGAACTTTCGACTTTAGGGATATATTTAAAAGCATACAATAGGTAGGTGGCTGCCACTGATCTCTATTAAATAATGTATAATGGAGGTCAGTGGTGGCTGCACTGAATGAGCAAAAATGTTTTTTTTTTATTTGTATGGGAAATTCCTCGCGCGCGTTTGTTATTTCTAAGGTGGCAAATAAAGTTGCTCTTTCATGTGGGACCCATATACACCCTAACTAAACTATCATATTATTATACATGGCATGGTAGGACTTTATACTTCAGAGTGTGTAGAGATAAACTACGATAACATGGCGCGCCCCTCCAAAATTCAAAACGTCTGAAGTGCGTTGTCAAAACGTTTGAAGTGAGTTGTCTTGCGCGGTAGGCTAGTTATGATTAGTTGACCAACAAATCTTGGTAATAAGTGACATCAACTGAAATATTACGTGTGCTGTGATTGGTTGAATACTTACTACATACAAACTCTTTCATAAGGATGTGACTACACACATTGAAACAGTCATTTGGAGGGGCGCGCCATGATATCGTAGTTAATCTCTAGTTGTGTACGTGTTCCTCGTAGAGAGTTCACTGTGAAAGTAGCAGAGACGATTTTTTTTTCAGTTTTGTATGGGGAAACTCGTGACACTGGGGCGGCGACCCTAAAATATTAAAGTGTTATCACTTAGTTTTGTTATAACCTATATAAAGGTATTCGTACATATTAATATCGACTCAACTTATAGTAAGGCATTGCATACGCAAACACGCAAAAGTAGTTTTTTTTTTAAGAATAAACAATATGTTCAAGGATGTTTCCATTATACAGGGTGCAATTAAACCTTCCTGCCATTGCCATTGCCATTGCCATTGATATATTGATCCTTGTTAAAAATAAAAATACACGTATTTTTTATTTTATAGTCACTCAGTACTAAAATGTTGAGAAATAGTTTCCGAAAGTTATCCTAAAAATACTACAATTAATGGACACAATGCGTCGGCCGTGCGTGACGTGCCCCCGCCCGCGCGTCTCATCCCGCGTCACCCCTCTCATTCCCCCGCGCCACGAGTGACCGTTCTGCAACGATTTTAAATGGGATATGTCATTGAGAAAAAAATAACACCCAATTTTTTTGATTAAATGGACTCTCCTAATGATACCTAAGCCGTGGAAAAAATTTGGCAGGAAGGTTTAATTGCACCCTATATACGGCAAAACGACGCTAAGCGGATCAGCTAGTAATATCATAATAGTTCGACCTCTGTATCTGCGTATCGAGTATTTGCGTCTTAATCCCACTCTATTATGATTGATATCCACTAATTATATGTTAATACATGTGATATCACATGCAATGTGATGATATTAGACGCTTTAGTAATTGATATGCGACGGATTATGTTGAGATAAGATGCCTTATTGTGTCATCATCATCATCATCTTGTGGCCAATTTGTTTAAGGAGTCACAGATGCGTTATCTATGGTCATGTCCCCCTAAAACCTAGGTAATTACTATAATGTGTTTGTATTTTATTTCAAAATAATATTTTTTCTATTCGTGACAATTCCCCCACCTCTTCGCGCTAAACCGATTTTGCTATTTTGGTATGAGGCCATAATATACTTTTTAACCCGAAAAATATACAGTTCAAACGTACCATAAACAAGATTTTGCGCAACGGAGTTGCCATTAGTACTTGAACAAAATCGAAGTGATAACTCGTTTATAGATCAAAGTCCTATCAAAAGTTTATAAAAGCTATTAAAAACTTGGTTTTCATTTTATTTGATAAAAAATAAAACGAGCGTCGGTTCGGGAAGGACAACAAAGTGAGCACACAAAATTGAATATTGGACAGGTCGAGAACACTGAGGTTCGTGAAAAATTGCGTTTGGATCTAGACTTTAATTTAATAACGATTTAATCTTTCTAAAGAGTATAAAGCTTTCAACATCAAAATCTTATTTTAATGAAAGGCTTGAGTGATGATTAACCCATCAAGCCCTATCATAAGCTCACCGGTGAGCGAGACACAATAGAATAACAATAGATTTCCAAGAATCCACGATCAAAGGATTAAATAATATTTGTGCGGCTGCAATATTTCTAGCTAATAAAAATATTTAAGTAATTTGGGGTTTTAATTAAGGATTAAGTTACTTTTTTTACATTGGACTTTTAAACTGGAATATAGTTTTTATATTTTCTCTGTACTAAAATACATGAACAGAAAAACAAACTAACACAGTACGATACAATATCATTTAATTTTGTCAAAAAGTAAACAAATTAAATAATGAACTACCAGACTCTGATGGCAATTTTTGACAGCAGATTTTCAAAAAATATCCTTGATCATTGGATAAATTTTTATATTTTCATGTTTCACACACAAAATAAGCCGCTAAACTACGAATAATGAAAACTAAGGAAGAGTAACTCCGTCAAAAAACATGCTCCAAAATACTTGTCGAAAAAGTGTACCTTAGGTTCACTTTTCATACATTTGCAATATTTAGGTGGCCTTGAGCGGTATAAAGGCTGACGTTACATGACAGTTCGAATGAAACCAAATTTAAAACGGTAATAGTATGGGAGTTACATTTCCTTAGTTTATATTATTCGTAGCCGCTAAAGGAATAAATAATCGGCCAAGTGTGAGTCGGACTCGCGCACGAAGGATTCCGTACCGTTATAGAGCAAACATAGACTAAAAATTGTGTTTTTTGTATGGTAGCCCCCCTTAACTTTTTATTATTTTTAAATATTATTATGAATTATTAAATAACACATATATACATATAGGCCTTCGTGAAAGTTTCAAGTGCTTACCTCTTATCATTATTGATTACGAGCAAAAAAGGCCAAAAAAATCACGTTTGTTGTACGGGAGCCCCCCTTAAATATAAAATTTATTTTTATTTTAGTATTTGTTGTTATAGCGGCACCAAAAATACACAATCTGTGAAAATTTCAGAACTCTAGCTATAGCGGTTCTCGAGATACAGCCTGGAGACAGACAGACAGACGGACAGACAGACGGACAGACAGACGGACAGACATCGAAGTCTCATGAATAGGGTCCCGTTTTTACCCTTTGGGTACTGAACCCTAAAAAGGATGAAAATGTTTTATTTCTATTACCCTGGTATTTCTAGAGTAAATTTATTTTCTCACTTTTTGCCATCAGATTCTGGTAGACCTATACCAAAATTTGTGACACTATTTCCGATAGACAATGTAAAATTCGTTTTATAGTCAGAACGAAGCCAAATTACATCGCTTAAATAATAATTTTAAGTGTCATCGAAATACCATACTTTACAAGAGTAACCGAGTCAAAAACTGGTGTCACAAAATGCACACCAAGGCATACTTTTGTAGGCTGTTAAACATTTAATATTATGACAGTGACTGGAGCCATACCTATTTTTGTGCAGTCGAATGTTTTTTAAAGGGCTTACAGGGGTAGCAGTGGTGGGAATATAAATGATTTTATATTCCCACCACTGCTACCCATGTAAGCCAGAATGAAATATATAAGAGCTATTTAATATAGTATTTTAATGTTCAAAAACTGAACAATTTGCATAAATGGATTAACGTATAAGCATAGTTAAACTTCGAAGCGGGAGTTGTCGAGTTTGACGATAATAGCTCATTATTTACCGTGGAACTTATATTATACAAAATGCATTAAAGTTTATACAGGTTTCAATATAAACTTATCATGGTAGGTATTCAAGAAGTTATTGAATAGTATCATGTAATAATGGCCCGTGCATATTCTATTGTCTTTTTCGTCGTTCCACTGTTTTTTTAGTCTGTGTACTGTGTACGTACACAGACTAAAAAAACCGGCCAAGTGCGTGTCGGGCCACGCGCAATATAGGTAATACCGCTAGTTTTTTTTTTTTTTTATTTAATTTTGTGTAGTCAATGAATGTACATTTACACTACTATCAACATCATCTCAGTTATTTTCAAATGAATTTGAACGAAAAGTTCCTTTATACTTCGCCGAATACATTTTTTTAGTTGATCGACTATTACTCAATAACTTATGAAGTCTTCTTAGCCGTGATAGTTTTCCTTTTAAATTCAGCATATTTCCTACTCTCGTGAATTTTTTCACATTTCCAGAAGCAACCGATTAGCTGGTAGAAGGGGGGGACGGGGACACTGGACTCTAACAATTTTTTCCACTTTGAAACTTAATATTTCACAAACGGATACCTAAATCGGAAAATGATCTATAAATACTCATAATAGTTTAAAAAAACCTATCCAACAACACCCCACACGATGGGGTGGACGCGAAAAAAAATTTTCATCCCCGCTTGATGTGTATGGAAGGTACCATAAAAATATTTTTTAAGATTTCATGTACCATTTTGTTACCATCATTAATATGTACATTCATGCCAAATGACAGCTTTATAGGTCCTATAGTTTCTGAGTAAAACCGCGGACAGACAGACAGACGGACAGACAGACGGACGGACAGACCGAAACTATAAGGGTTCCTTGTTGACTACGGAACCCTAAAAAATAGTACTAGTTAGTTTTTTTTTCAGTTCTCGTTTTACAAAAGTAAAGCTAGGAAACAGAGTGCTCTTGTAACACTAACTTTGAACTATAGAATCACTGATTTGACTCGCCATGTTGAAATCAAACCAATCGCTTTCACCAAAACCGGTGTAGAAATATCCAGACCCTTGAAATATTAAAAGTTTAAGGACAAGGACAAAATATTGTAATAACGATTGTATTCTCATTACTTAGCTTGGATCTTTTTATTACTAAAGGGATTTATAGATACCACGAGTATTTAAATCTCTTGTAATATGAGAGAAGTTGATTCCTAGGTAGATCGGGGACCTACGTAGTTTGATCGCGTTACGTCAAACCCAGCCGACAAATCACAATTAACATTGAATTGAAATGATCCGACCAAATGACGTTGGTATGTCAACTGCATTGGAATCAATTTCCTCGATGATACTTGTCGAAAGCAAAAACGTTAATAATTGTTCTCTGTAATATTAAGGAGTGTATAATGCAGGCAGGGATCCATACTTTATAATGAATTCCCATCATTTCCCTGATGAAGCTAGAATATTCCCGAAGGTTGGCACTTACTGGGGCATATTAATGACACTCGAGCACATCGAGACAGGTTAGCTATTTATAATTACGACCGTATAGGGATACCGACTAGGTATGTAATATGTATAATACTGTATACTTAATATTAACTATAGTTATACAGAGTATAACAAAATTAGTAAGTGATAATACTTTAGTATGTTTATTTGTTTCCTATGAGCCCAATGCTACTTTCACACAATGATATTCTACTTATACAGAACTGTTACGTTCATACTATTTTCCGGCTTAAATCTCTCCGAACAATTTTCAAATTCAAAATTGGACTGTGATAGATAAGTGAAACAAAATATACGAAATGCCATTTACATAAAAGAGACAGACTAAATAAAAGACGACCCAATTGGGTCGTATTTGAGTCTTCACAACGCGCGCGGTAGTAACATAATATCTGCTTTGAGTTTTTTTATATAATATCATTGCTTTTACAGTAATGTCTATACAGGCTGTAACAAAATTTTGTAAATACTTCAGGGTTATTCCAACAGCGCTTCTTTATACGGAACGCATACACACGCTAAGATTTTATCATTTTATTTTGTTACAGCCTGTATAAGCTGGGACACATACTTTATAGTTTTGTTGCAACCTGTGTAAACTTGAAAGTCTTTGTCTCACCCATTTGAATCGAAAAAACAGAATCCAATTTTCATTGGTGTAGAATATTTTTTAATCGTAGAAAAGTATAAAATAAATTATTCATCGCGGAAAAAAAATATGATTTCTACGCCATGAACGCATTTCTGTCCAAAGGATTTTTCAAAGTTTTGTTTTTCAGATTTTTTAATGCTTTGAAAATATTTATATTAAAAAATACGTAACATTCTACAAACTACAACTTATTAACTAACTACTATACTACTAGTTACTTATAAATAAATTAACTACTGCTTTCTAAAAATATAATATTATATTATTATACACGTAAAGTAGAGGTATAACTTTTTAAATTTTAAGGTCTCCTTTTTGTCAAGGGAATTTTGCATCGTGCCATATTTTAAAACGTCTCTCAGTGTCATAATATATCAGCATATTTTCATAAGAGCATATTATAAAACGTCTGTCACGTACCAACGTTTTATTAAAACTTCAGGTACACAACAGGCCTGCGAAATCCACACAAAGCGATATGAATTTTCGTTACAAAATACGTTTTTATGAAGTTTTCAACAAAAGCGTCCATTTACCTGAGTGACGTTCGAATGGTCCTCAAAACTTCATTGAAAACTAAAAGCCGCGATTTGCATCTGTTACATTGTTTACCTTTTGCATTTTCACTCAAAATTCAAAGAAATATCCATACTAATATTTAAATGCAAGTGTTACCTCTTCACGCTCAAACCGCTGAACCGATGTTGCTGAAATTTGGTATGGAGATACTTTGAGTCCCGCGAAAGGACATAGGATAGTTTTCATCCCGATAAAATGTACGGTTCCCACGCGATAAACGTAGTTGCGGGCGTCATCTAGTTGTAGTTAACAAAGTATTATTTTTTAAGGTCCATGGCAATTTCTAGCAGGGTCTGGTACGTGAAATGTTATATTCTGTTATTTTTGGGTCTGTACATCAGTATAACTTCAACCATTTTCGTAATATTTTTTATTTCCCGATTCCGTATCTATTTCTCAGTCATGTTTTTAATTCAACGACAAAGCTTGCGTGTTCACATTAAACCCTTTGATATATATAATGACGTCATGTTAACTGTAAAGTTAGTTTAGTACGCTATTTATAATGTCTAGTCGTCTAATCAGCGGTTTTAGTGCAGCATTTAGCAAGAATTACGCCTGGTAGTATTTAGCAGACGGCAAACCTGCGTCATATTTTAGTCACGATTAAGGGTCAATTCAGACCGCAACGTGACGCGTAGATGCATTTCTAAATTTGTGTGGATTTGAAAGATTTCAATTGTGTGAGACGTCTTGCAAATCTGTCAAATCCATACAAATTAATAAATGCATCTACGCGTCGAGTTGCGGTCTGAATTGACCCTATACATTGGCCTATGAATCGCTTTCTCTGATGGTACATGAACCCGTTTCTATTTTAAAATATTAGGAACCGCTCGACTTTACTCTGACCACTTAAAGCGCGACTCTCGTAGCATACATTTAGTATGCTACGAGGGTCGCGACTCGCGCTTGAACTGGACATACTACATGGTAACTATGAAATGCAAGTAACACTGCAAAACCAGTATTTTGTTTCAAATAAAATTGTAATCTATATCATCTATATCATTATAATATAAAAGGCTTTGTCCTGAATGACATGAAAATGGAATCACGCTACGGCCGAAACCAGTAATTGTAGATACTTGAAATTTGGAGGGAGTATTCTTCGTATGACGTAGGCGTGCGATAAGAAGGGATTTTTAGAAATTCCTCTCCTAAGGGTGTGCAAAGAGGGGATGAAGTTAGTATGGGACAACTCGATTCCTTAGTCTAATCTGCTCGAAAATTAGCATCATTATTAATTGATGTATTTTATGGAAGATGTAATTCATAGTTTGTTGAAATTTATCCTTAAAATTCGTTAAAAAGCATGAACAGTTTACAGCGCTTTAGAGCGTTTAGCAGCGGCTTCCAGCGACGCAGGGAGTTAGAGACGCCAATCATTGCTTTTTGCCACAAGAGACATAATCTGTGGCAAAAGTTACCGGGGTATGTTATGGCTGTTTTACACGTAGCCTGCATGCAGGAGTCACAATAAAATAATATTATTGAACGAAAGTAGCTCAGTTAACTCATACTCAAATACTCTTATTGAAAACACCTCTATTTTCTCTTAATATTCTTTATTTACTTTTACTCATATTTTCTCTATAACTCTTAAACTCTTATAACACAATAAACTCTAACACAATACACATTATTTTACTCTAAACTCTTTCTCAGTACACCATTTTTCATACACAATTTTCTCTACGCAAGTCACATCTCAGAATATGTCATATTTAAAATATGAAGAAAAATAAACTTCCAAAAAGGTCAAAAACGTTTTAAACAATTATCGTAATCAATTAGTTGTTAAATGTAAATATTAACTAGCCAGCCAGCCAGGGAGCCACCCTTAAATATTTAATTTATTTTGTTTTTAGTATTTGTTGTTATAGCGGCAAAAGAAATACATAATCTGTGAAAATTTCAACTCTCTAGCTATTACCTTTCTTGAGTTACAGCCCGGAGACAGAAAGACGGACAGACGGACAGACATCATTATTTTTTGTACTTATTCAGTAAAAAAGTATTTTTTACTGAATATGGGAAGGAAAACTTTCATCCGTCATTAAATATGCTAACATTTGCTTAGAATTTGCCAAAGTCAATAAACTTAGCTGATGACGTGCAGCAAATACCTGAACGCTTTGTTTTATGGCATTCTTTGCAAAAAATTCTTGTTTAGAAACACTAGAATTCAGATTACATGTCCATTAGCGAAAATAAGTTAATTGAGATGTTATTTCATGTGAAATATTTTTTTGGCTTGACACCTACCTTGACACTAATTGACAGTAATAATAATGATGATAAAATATGACATGCATATTGCATGTAACGTAATATAATCTATATCTTCTTGTATATAAAATTCTCGTGTCACAATGTTAGTCAGCGAACTCCTCCGAAACGGCTTTACTGATTTTTACCAAATTTTATATGCATATTCAGTAGGTCTGAGAATCGGCTACTGGGTACTTTATATATTGATAAGTGTATTTGTTGAATATATAATATTAAATTATTACAACCTGAGTATTGTGGACTGTATGACATTTGTTGATATTTGAGTTTTGATGACTTTAATTAAATCACTTTTAACTATTTACTTTGTTTATTAACTTTAAATTAGAACTAGACTATTCACTATGTGCACTGTACCAATGCAAAGGGCAGACAGATATTCGTCAAAGTTTCTGAAGCTGCAGTAGCCGTATGAGTCCTATGCCCAAATCTAATCACAACGTGTAACGCAACGCCCCGTCTTGACCGCTGACCGGCCAATTTATACCTCTAAGCTTCACTCCCGCCATGCGCTAGCGCAGAGGGAGAAGACCCCGCCCACTTATCCCGGTGCGGGGATATACGCAGAATCCCGCCTTGTTTCTATCGCGCGGAGATACCATTTCAGCGTACTGCGTACATCTATCTCTTTTCTACTCATTGCGATGGCACTGTGCACTACACAATTACAAATTACATAGACAATAATAAGTAATTATTCAATACATATACAACAGTTTCAATTCCATGATATTATGTTCTTAATGTACAAAATTATAATATCATAATTCACATTTATTTGTACAAGTTCCACAATATAATCTATTTTCAAAGACACATAACCAAATATAAAATCCTTACTCGTATTTCTTGCCCTTATCTCAAACGTGTGGATTACATAATAATTATTATTATATCATGGCAAGGAATACTCGTGTCCACAACTGTAGCGGAAATCAAAACGCAACAATCATCAAGTTTTATTAGACTCAAAACTTATAGCTAGATACTTCAGCACACATTCGTACCTAACCCCAAAGATGTCCCATATATACGATAGCACAGACTTTATTTATTTGTAGTTTACACATATTCCAAAACTCATAATCAAGTACATAAACCTATCGTAGACAATGTGCCAAGATGCAAGCATCTGATAGCTTTCTCCAAACCCATTCTCACGCTAGTTTCCTATTCATTATTCTGACGGTCCATTGAAATCTTAAAACAAAACTTTATTACTTTTTAGAAAGAAACATCTCAATACAAAGTTCTAGGGAACACAATAATTACGTATTTTAACTAATAAACCCAATACAGTCAAAAGGACCAAACATGAAGCGATTTCACTTTAACAGTGTCTTAGAAATACGCTACTTAACTTTCTAAAATATGTTCGCCGCCCTTGTCACCGTTGTGTCCACAACACTGAGACTGACGGCGACCATTGTTTGTGCGACGGAATAGCGATCGACGTTGCCATGGCGACATACTTATTTAGTCACTTCAATAAAATAATATGGCAAATATATTATGGCAAAGCAACGTTTGCCGGGACAGCTAATATTATAATAATGATATTGTGACGTATCTTTCTCTACAAAAGTTCTTTTGCCGGGACAGCTAGTATTATTATAATGATATTGTGACGTATTTTTCTCTACGAAAGTTCTAGTAAACAATATTAGATGGTTCTTATGCAAAGGAATCTAACATTAGTGTAATTAGGTGTGGCAAATAGTTTAGGTTCTAAATACAGACAGATTATTTTTTATCATAAAAGATATACAGTTATCGTAGCATAATGCATGTTACAATAGCTAGTCAATATAATAGTTGTTTATCAGCCGCACTTAGAGGCATTTAAATTATTATTTACTAGATGACGCCCGCAACTCTTATGGGATAAATTTCGTTTATCGCGCGGGAACCGTATATTTTCCGGGATAAAAAGTGTCCTTTTTCCTGGGAAAGCCTAGGACTCAAAGTATCTACATACCTTTCAGCAAAATAGATTTTGCGGCTGAAGCGTGAAGAGGTAAAACACAGACACACTTTCGCGTTTGTAATATTAGTATGGATTACCGAGACTGACATAGCATTTAAATGTGTCTTGCAACTCTTGCTTGATTAATAAACATCACTTATGGCCTGTTTCACTACTTTCTGATAAAGTGCCAATAATAGGCTATTCACAGCTTTTTTTGACAGATGTCAAGTTAAGTTGTGGATAGCTAAAGTTCAACTACGATAATATGGCGCGCCCCTCCAAAATTCAAAACGTTTGAAATGCGTTGTCAAAACGTTTGAAGTGCGTTGTCTTGCGCGGTCGGCTAGTTATGATTAGTCAACAAATCATAGTAATAAGTGACATTAACAGAAATATTACGTGTACTGTGATTGGTTGAATACTTACTACATACAAACTCTTTCATAAGGATGTGACTACACACATTGAAACAGTCATTTGGAGGGGCGCGCCATGTTATCGTAGTTGATCTCTACTCGGCACCTATCAGGAAGTGGTGAAACAGGCCCTTACTGAATACTTAGCTCATAGCAACTGCGTCTGAATTTTCTCACTTGTATACGTTGAACTAAGTTACCTGTCCCTGGCACCCTGCCCGCTTTGAAGCGCTCTTCAATGGAGATACTAACAGATACAGTGCAGTTATTTTTAAATATTTCCATGTTTGTTTGTTTTGTTTAATTACTGAAAACCCATTTTTCTAATGGAAATGCGATGTAAAACGATTACATAATAACACAAGCAATTGAAGACAAGAGTGGATTAAGCAGGTTAAAAAAACGCGTTTTTTTCCATAAATGGAGGCTTTAGGGCCGGGTAAATGATTTGAAAAAAAAAAACTGTGCATTGTATATTATTAGCCAGATGATGAAGTAGGTAAGTTACAAGGTTTGTTTAAATTATAAGGGAAAAATGAGTTATATAGTTACAAAATGTTACTAATCTGGTTCTTCCACTCGCGTCTTTAATTATTGTTTTAAGTCGACGTCAGCTTTTAGCTGAAAGAAAGAGCAATCTGCTTCTGGAGGGTGTGCCAAAATGTTTTCCTTTTCGCTTCGTTATAGAATCGCCGATGAAAATGTATGGAATTGACATAAGCGCTCGTTAATATGACGTTGACGTTCGACTCGCCTTATGTCAATTCCATACATTTTGATTGGCGATTCTATAATGAAGCGAAAACAAAAAAGTTTCGGCTAAATGGCCAGGTCAAATAAGATATTTTTTATACTGAAAAATGTAAGGTTTCCGCGCGATAAACTAAATTTGACGCAACGGAGTCTGTTTATAAAAAGTTAAGTACTTAGAGCAAGGAGAATATATTATTATAGTAGCTATGTAGAGTATATTTTTTATTTAAAAAAAGTCACAAGCGGTATTCAGTTTCATCAATTCATGTTACTTTGTAACTTTCATCAGCAAAAGTTTTATACAACGGTCTTCGACATTCAAATCAATAAGAAGACAATCTTTGGGATTTTTCGATAAAACCCGGTTCGGTCGTATGACGCAAAGTTCATGAAGATTTATTTCAAATACTTTTTTGTATTATTTATCTTTTGTAATACAGTTTTATCAGTTTTTTGTTTGTGTACTTCAGTTGAAAGTGGTAAGTATAAGAATAAGAAACGTATATGTTGCACATCACAAAACAAAATATTTACAAACGGACTAAATAACAAGGACACAAAATAATCTAGCAATTATATTGTGTGAATTGTGATGCCAAAAATGGACCCCAGCTCAGCATTAGCAGCGAGTTGCTGCGCTGATTTTGATGATGATGATGACGTCACATTAATATAGTACTTAATGGCAATACAATCACAAAACAAATAGCATACTAAATTAAATTAATAATCTAAAGGTATTTCATCGCTTCACTAAATAGATGTATCGCACAACTTTGGACGCGAAGAAATAATTTTAATCGCAACCGAACCATGCATGTTTTGGGACAAAATCCTTCCTTTACCGTGACTCAATGTATCTCCGTACCAGATATCAAAGTCGGTTGGGCGATTTTAGCGTGAAATTTATATTGTATTTGGTAATCTATACCTCCATATCGATAATAATATTATAAATGCGAAAATCTGTCTGTCTCTTTGTTACCTCCTTATGACCAAACCGCTGAACCGATCGTGCTGAAATTTAGTATGTAGATACTTTGAATCCCACGAAAGGACATACGATACTTTTTATCCCGGAAAAATGTACGGTTCTCGCACGATAACTAATTTTTGGCGCAACGGAGAGATCATCTAGTTGCGTTATATACTAATGAAATCTATTTTTTCTTATATAGGCAGTATGTCTATTTTGCAGTATATACTATCGTGACTCTGTAGTAAATATGAATTTAATGAAGACGGTAATTTGGGTCACCGTGGTCAGAGGTTTCGGTCGAATGGCGTACCAAACTTTGTATGGAAATTACGGTAAAAATATTACCAGTCAATATATCTGTTAAGTGACGATAAGTGATTACTTTTGGGATACTCATCAGTGATGAGTGTCCCAAAAACTTAATCATTAGACGCCCGCAACCGTCCATTTTTTCGGGATAAAAAGAATCCAATGTCCTTTCCCGGGACTCAAAGTATCACCATACAAAATTTCGGCAAAATCGGTTCAGCGGCTTGGGCGTGAAGAGGTAACTGACAGACAGATAGACAGATAGACAGCCAGAAACACTTTTGCAATCATAATATTAGTATCGACTTGATTACTTTTCACCAGGCCATAGCTTATTTATGATTTTTTTTTATTTTTTGCTTACAAAATCTAATTGTTTTTTGACAAAATATTAAGCAACTGTAACCAACAATAGTTTCTGAATATGATTAATTATTGACTAAAATACACTCGTACTCGTTATCCGTAATATTATGATCATTATGATAGAAACGGTGAAATCGATAAAATACTCAATGGGTAAGTATTCTTCATTGTCTGTGAATAAACATTAATGTAGGGTAGCCATAATAGCCGTAGCTAATAATAAAATTACAGACAATTACATCATACCGAGTTTCATATAACGACAAGCGTTGTCTTGTACACACGTCACGTATCAAATAGAAACTTTTTAAATAACCTCCAATGTAATATTATAACGCGGAGGTCGGAGCAGAGGCCGCTACTAGTACATACAGTAAAATATGATACGACCAAACCGGAATATATTACCATATCAGAATATCGACCAAAACGTTGTCAAACGTCGAACAAAAATTTTTTTACGGTCGACGCTGGTGCTGCCTCTATTGTGAAAATATTGCAATACCGTATATAATAATTAATTCTCTTGAACCATACCAACATCTGAAAAATAACATTCACGTAAATTGTGAATCTAAAATTCTTAACCATTCTCGATCCCACTTGCACACAATCGAATGAAGTAAAGGAAATAATAATAAGTGTATCACAATAATATGTTATAATAAATTTAATAATAAGAAAATGTCATAGAGTCCAGTCGCTGAATAGAGAGGGAATGAATATAACTAATAAAGTATCTCGTTCCTACGCACACGTTACATCAGCAGAATACTAAAAATTTCATATGCGTGCGAAGAATACAAGCAACTTTTGGTCAATGGAAGAATTTCTCTGACGAAATATCCGACGACCAAACCTAAAAGAAATGGTGACCCTAATCGTATGATGAAACTAATTTTTCACTGTGTATCATTTTGGAAGTGTAACTTTGTATATTATAATATACAAGCATTAGTTTTGGTATATTTAAAGCAATAATCATTGCTAATTGTACCATCGAGAAAATTGATTCCTAGGCAGTTGACGGACCTACGTCAACGAATTATATCAATTCAATGTTAGAGATCAACTACGATAACATGGCGCGCCCCTCCAAATGACTGTTTCAATGTGTGTAGTCACATCCTTATGAAAGAGTCACAGTACACGTAATATTTCTAATGTCACTTATTACCAAGATTTGTTCGTCAACTAATCATAACTAGCCTACCGCGCAAGACAACGCACTTCAAACGTTTTGAATTTTGGAGGGGCGCGCCATGTTATCGTAGTTGATCTCTAACATTGAATTGACATAATTCGTTGACGTATGTTATCTGTTTGCTGGGTTTGACGTAACGTGACCAAACTACGTTGGCCCCCCGTTTGAATAGGAATCAATTTCTCTGATTGTACATCTACTTCTTTTGTGTCAAATAAAATAAGCAAAAGTTAAAGTGCTAGCTGTTTAAACTATACTTAATAGTTTCGTTGATATTTATTTTCAAAAATACTCAAAGTAATGTCGAAGTGAACAAAACAGCGCATAAATCTGAATCGCGCTATAGACGTTTGTGTGAAAGTTGAAGGCATTGATAATTTCTCGTTCGGCAGGTCGGCAGGTTTTTCTTTGAAGCTCTCGAGCGTAATACTTCGATCGTGAGAATCGCAGACACAATATATTTTCAATTTTTATGCGACAGCCGGCTGCCGCTACGGGATTGATGGGATATTAAACTATAAAGTACTAGAGGCCCGGTACGTGCTTTGCTACGTACAAAGTGAAGTAAGTAATGTATAATAGTGATCGAAGGAAATAATACAAAAATCAGTTAGAACATCGATCCATTTCTTAAAAGAATATATTACTTAATTGCTAGCTATTTAAAAACTTAATCCAAAGACCAAAACATTTGGATAAACAATATTTTTTGTTTTTCTATTTTGAGTGCGAATTACTTTCCACTTCCACTTACGTTCCAGAGTGGGTACACCCCCAAACGGCTGGGGGTACCCACTCTGGAACAGGCAACATAAAGTTGGCCATGTGAAAAACATGATTCTTCCAAATTCACACCACAAACATTAATTGTGATTATCAGCTGATGGCATACGATCGAGAGCAATTTAAAACAATTGAACTAATGCGTGACAGCCATGCCACACGACGCGGTGCGGCGCCGCACCGGAGGCCATCTCGCCGGACTACCGGCCATATGGTGAGTGCGGCGCCACAACGTTTTGCAGTACTGTAGCAGAGAAGGACTCGAGCTCCACCAATACATACACCCCTACCCGCCGGTGTCGGACCGTCAGAACTCGGAGCGCACCGGACGGTGCCGTATGCCATACCTTACATTTTTATATGTAGGAAACCGGAACGGAAATGGTCAGGCGCTGCGCCGCCCCCGCACCGCATCATGTGGCATGGCACTTAATATGCTGATGGAAAAACCATTGTAGCTCATATATAATTTCTCGTCTTGTATTAGAAATAATTGCACAACGTTGATCCAATTCACGATTTTCATCATCAATAAAATAAATTTGCAAAAATTGATGATCAGCGTCGGGTTACGGCAATAATGAATCAATTGATGATAATAAATCTGGCCCCAAATCTGTGACATGTATGCAATTTTTGGTTGTTGGATAAGAATTTTTAAAACTATCGAATACTTTATGATTAAGATTGTTATTTAAACATGGGATAATCCAGTTGAAAAAAAATAATTTCATTCTTTTAAGATAGTTATATAAGGCTTTCTGTTAAGACTTATGTGACCTGTTTAGTGACTTTGGATCCAGGATACACCTTCATAATACGAAAACTCATAATTTCAGCTGACTTCACTACCACCACTTAGTAACCGCAACACTAAGCGTCAATTTATACTACTCGTAAGTCGAAGCGCATCGAAGCGACTCACTAATATTGAACATAACAATTAATTTAACGTCAACTCTAGAACGTAACGCACACAGTCACGTGACATTGGTGACCCTGATGTGGTAGTGATGATGATGGTGATGATGATGATGAATGTAATTTGCACAGTAGCATATGCTTACAGTTCTTAAAGCAGCGCCCCAACCCCCAAACTTGTATCCATAAGGGGTTCGGAGTTCTTTTCATAACCTTCGAACCATGGTTTATCATGGTGCAAAATCTTACTTTTGGTAACATGTGCCTGGAATACTTCATACAAAAGCAAAATCGGCATATGTTTCCATTTAAATTTTGAGGAGTTCCCTCGATTACTCCTGGATCCCATCATCAGATCACCACTTTTATGAACATGGTACCAATCACGATCATACCCTATACAACAAAACAAAAAATATTTCCCCGTCTAAAAAAAATCTAACCATTTATTGAATTCATTTGTCACAAAAATGTGATAAATGAAGAACCACTTGACCGATTTTGTGCAAACTTCACATAAACCATCTACTAAGTAGTCCGAACAAACCCTGAAAATTACTTTATTTACGTGTACGGTAAAATAACACTTAATTATTAATAATAATTTAATAACAAATAACAGGTGTACTCGGTCTCGGTCAGGCTTCGTTCACGGTATGCTGCGCGCGCGTCCCTTATCTCGTCGCTATGTAGCTCAGTCGCCAGCCGGGCGCCACTTGTTTTGATCTATGACGTGACGTCATATTATAGATGGGATGAAAGGGAATTCTTATATTTACACTATTTTATTTTTACACTATAAAATGTGTGTATATATATATATATATATATATATATATATATATATATATATATATATGCATAATATGCCTATTAAATATGTACATGTTCTTTCACATCATTTTTAGGTTTATCTACTTATTTATTTTTTATAATGTAAGTATTTATAAAGTTTTTTTTTTTACTATCTTATTGTTCACTTTGCGCTGGCGCCAGTGTGCATCTGTCGAGCGATTGGCAATAAGGCCCCACAGAACACCAGGGATCGCGGTGTAGGTACTATACTGTGATCATCACCTGAGTGGGGTCCTTTTCGGTGGAATACGCATTACACTGCATTGTAGTTTGCTATCTCTACCCAAATATACACCTACCTACAGTATATTATGTCCATCTGGCACTTATTTGCTAATGTTCCTTTTTCATATTATTTTTGTTTTTTATTTTATGCTTATTGTCTTTTTTGTGAAATGTTTATTGTAATGTGGTGTAATGTGTTTGTACTGAATAAATGTTTATTATTATTATTATTAAAATTTTGTTTGGATAGGTGAGCCCGTTCTTGAGTTATAAAGTGACAACGAAAACTGCCACTTATTTTTAAATATATACTAGCTGTCCCGGCAAACGTTTCTTTGCCATATTATATTAAGTAATCGCCCGTATTATTTTATTGAATTAGTGACTAAAATATAAGTATGTCACCATGGCAACGTCCATCGCTATCCCGTGACCCGCGTCGCATAAACAATGGTCGCTCTTTATAGACAAATAATTTGCAATAAAATAAAATTGCGACTATAATTAAAGATCTAAGCTATCCTGTCTCTCAAGTTGGAAAAAAGCACACATTAAAAAACAAAAAACATTAAAATCGGTTAAGTAGTTTAGGAACCCATCGCGGACAAACATCGTGACAGGAGATTTATATATATTAGATATGTATATATATATGGCAAAACTGCTTTTTCCTGGTCAAAACACTGTTGTCACTAGTATTTATCGGTACTTCTCATCAAACATTATAATATGGAAACAATGGAACACTTTTAAAAAACTTACCAACGTGGTAACGTAACTCAATAACATTCGTATATCGAGTCTGGTAAGTCGAAGGGCATACATACAATGGTAAGTAGGCCGCGACTGAAGTTCACCAATGATCATCAGATTTACATTCATTTGGTATCATGTCATAATAATTTATTTATTTATTATTTTAACCCTTCAGTTTTATCATAATTATCTGACAAAAAGTAATTTATAGTATTGACAAGTTTGCTGTTCGAAAATCGTTTATTACTTACAAAAGAACCAAAAGGATGTAATACTGAGTTTATACATTGGACTGAAAAACTTTATAAATCCTTAGCTACTAATATTTAATGACATAATAATTTAGCTTTCAGGAATGTAAAATAATAACTTCACTAGGGCATAGCGTATTTAAAATATTTTGATTATTTGGATAATTTGGATTCTGGTTAGTAGATGTTAAATTAGCTATTATAGTTTATGCCGTGAATAAAATTTAGGGTTTCTGCGCAAAAAAACGCAGTTTTAGGTTGTATTTACTACACCAGAAGGTACAAATTAACTTGACATTCGCCGCGAGTTTAGGCTGGCAATTCCTATTTTTAACGACTCATTTAAAAATGCATCGCATCGACTAGTTTAGTTGTCAGACCATAACGTGTCCAATGCTTTTCACTCAATGATTGCTTTTGTTCGATTAAATTCATTTGAATTTTAAAGAAGGCAGGTAATTTGATATATCAACAAGTTCATTTACATTTATTAAGCCGTAAATGAATGAACTATAGCCCTGATTCTGCTGTTTAAAATCCCTATTAATATAGCTTTAATAAATTAAAAGTATAACTTACCTGTCAATGTCAATCATAAAATTAACTAGTTGAACAAAAATCCAAAAACTACCCGTAATAATACAGGCCGTATTCACTTTGATTGATAAGTGAAGGTGATTATTGCAGGTGACTCGTAATCAAGAGAAAGATTACCTGTACTCGCACTAGTCAAATTGAAAAATAGTCAAATACAGGCCACGTCTTTTTGTTAATAATTCCTATCATAAACAGCGTGTTTTAGTTGCAGACGTCACTATACTCTGTCTATCTATATTATGTCTGCGCGTAGCAGTGTAGTATCCAGACAGGTGGGCCAATTATGTTTTTATATCTGTTTCTGATATGATCGAGAGAGGTCTTAGCCATAATCCATTATCGTCAGCTTGATCACGGCTTCGTCAAAATTATCTTGATAGAGCAAAGCATCAAGGCAATTGACAGCAGATATTGTAAATGTTCACCCAACCGGACTACATTTAGTCAAGAAAGTATCGGGAATGTGTTTATGATTCTAAAGTAAATTTTTAATTTTTTTGTTGTTGTAAGATTGGCACAACTGTTTTCTATAATGGCACAAAGTTTAAGTTGCATCTGTTATTTATATTAAATAAAATACTGTTTTAGTTACATCATATTATCTAGTGTGTTTTGCGAATTTCATAATGGGCAAAAACATCGAACAAAGAGTTTGTCTTAAATTTTGCATCGCCATTGGAACTTTCGTGTTTGGAATCACTAAAAATGTTACGGAAGGCTTACGGTTAATCAACTGTATCAAAAACACTTATTTATGAGTGGTAAAAAGCGTTCAAAAGCGGTCGAAATGTGATGGAAGTTTTGCCTCGCTCTGGTACACAAGTGAAGGAAGTAATGACCTGTTTCAGCCTGTTTGCACTCGAAATTTTTGCCGGAAGGTCAAACTGACTGACTGACTGACAAATGAAGAGTATAATTTGAGAATTATGCGGCATTTAAGAGATTAAATTCGACGAAAAAGGCCATATTTGTGGAAAAAAATTCTTGGATCTTACACCACGGTAATGCGCCTCCGCACAAGGCTACCATTTTGAACGAATTTTGGACCAAACACTCACAAATACCATCGAGCACCCACCTTAATCCTTATTTACCAGATATGGCTCCAGCCAACTTCTTTCTTTTTCCGAAACTCAAATTACCACTTCGTGGCACCCGTTTTCAATCGGCAGAAGACATAAAGGAGAATTCGCGGCGAGAACTGAACTCAATTCCGGAAACAGCGTTTAAAAAATGTTTTGATGATTAGATTATTCGTTGGCGTCAGTGTATCGTTTCTGAAGGAGCATACTTTGAAGGTGATAAAATAAATTTGGATGAATAACAAACAGTTTGTGTATTATGGATCTTTTCCCGGTACTTTCTTGACAGAGTAGTATATCGAAGCTGTACTAATATCGAACTAGGAGAATCAGGGTATTAATAACCGTATCGAGCTGTGGATACAGATTACAGTTGTGTACACTCGTTAACGTTAAACGTTCACTTAACGAGTTGTTTGACGGGGGGATATTCTTTACATAGCATTGCCAGTCTAGATTAAAGTTAATCGTTGATTAGCATGTTGTGTCTTTCAGTTTAGGCACATATTTAAGAGAAATATGATATTTTGATAAAAAATCAGCTAAGTGTGTGCAGGACACGCGCACAAGGGGTCCCTTACCATTATAGAGTAGGCAAAAAATGATGCTTTTGTATAGGAATTTGACTATTTTAATATTATAATTTTACTAGCTGTCCCGGCAAATGTTGCTTTACCATACTATAAAGTACCTATTTCGCCCATATTATTTTTGAAGTTACTAAATAAGTATGTTACCATAGCTATCCCGTCGCACAAACAATGGCCGCCCTCAGTCTCGAGTTGTAATAATTTACTATTATTTATTCAACAAATGCACTTATCAATATATAAAATACCCAGTAGCCGATTCTCAGACCCACTGAATATGCATATAAAATTTGGTAAAAATCAGTAAAGCCGTTTCGGAGGAGTTCGTGGACTAACACAGTGACACGAGAATTTTATATATAAAATTATAAAGTATTAAAATTCAAATACCATTTAGTATTTTGTGAATATTTTAAGTGTCTGCCTATTCCCAGCATTGATATCGAGCATAAAAGGCCAAAAAATCGCTTTTGTTGTATGGAAGCTCCCTTTAGATAATAATTTAATTTATTTTTTGGTATTTTTTGTAATAGCGGTAGGAAAAGCACTAAAGCTAGACAGCTGAAAATTTCAGCTGTCTAGCCATCGTATTTCTCAAAATACAGCCTGGAGACGGACAGACAGCGAAGTCTTACTAATAGAGGTCCCGTCTTTACTTTTTGGGTACGGAACCCTAAGAAGTAAAATGGTACTTGTCCACGCACTCGAAACAAATTTAAATATGATAAGTACGGCTTAGCTATAGTTGTTTTATAGGCAATACTTGTTTATTTTGGTACAAAAAAGTAACAGATTTTTCTACAAAATATGTCAGCCGATTATATAGAAAATTCTAAGTATTTATAAGTAGCAAACTCAAAGTATTCGGTACGATCTAGGTTAGTTCGTAGTATTATATTGTAGCGGCGTCAATTGTCCTACTTACAATCAACTGCCTCCAGAGACCGGGCCTATTCTGCGAAGTTCAACCGGCTGGAACTCAGGACTTACACCGTACACGGTCCAGTTTGCTTGTTATTTGCCGTGTCTATTTTTGTGTTATAACGTTGTAATGTTGTGGATTTACCGGAGTAGTAGTAGTTAGTAAATTACATAAATTATTTTAAACCTTGCTATAATAATTTATTGTATTATTTTTAGATTATTTAGATCAAATTTTGATTCCTTCTGTCTCCTGATTTATCTAAAAGCCATGCCCAATTGGTAATTCTTACTAATAATTGAAAGTCTGTTTGTCTGTCAAAAGTCCATGAAAACATGTAAAGTTATAAGTAACGCGTCCAATAACAACAATGTTCTTATTCTTCACTTGTCGTCCGAACTCCGAATGTACACTATCTGGTTACTTTCATCTAAAAGTAGCCAGTGCAGGCAATTTGTAGCTTCTAACAAGTTCTTTTTATGAAATACTAGATGATGCCCGTAACTCCGTTGCGCCAAAATTCGTTTATCGTGCGGGAACCGTATATTTTCCGGGAAAAAAAGTTTAGAGCTTGAAGGGGTAACAGACAGGCAGACACACTTTCGCATTTATAATATTAGTATGGAGGTATGGATGTTTTATTGAAGTGAAACTTCATAAGGCGAGATTTTAGTTAAACATTTTTCATGACTTTTAAATTTCAACCCTCTTTTGAGGTTTTGGACAGAAGTCTGTCACTTCTGAGTTCTGACTCGTGTACTCTGTACACACTCTCTTTTTCATGAAGGGTGTAAGGATATAAAATATGAAAAATGCCAGTATCCTAGCATCAAGTGACAAAAAAGGATCAATTACATTAGGTCAGCGCGGTCGCGTGCGGCCCCGCCCGCAGCCCTCTATTATGTTAATGATCGTTGCGTTTATTTTTAACAGAAATTGTTAAAAATAAAAATATATTATATATTTTTGCATAAGTACTAATAAAGTCGAACATTGTGTACTTTGGTCTCAAAATGGCACTTCTTCATATTTATAGGCCTTTTTAAGACGGCCGCAAGACCGTCTATTTTATTGCCCAATATTATGAATTATTATGTAGTGTTATTGAAGGTTTAGCGTTAATATTACTTAGTAAAACATATCCACTATTTGATTTTCACAGAACTATAAAATATTGTAAAAGAATACCACTACTTTTCTTGAGTTGGAAAAGGTTTACTATTACATTTATTGAACAGTCTGTAAAATAATAAAGATATCGCAAACCTTTAACAAGATCGTCAGTCGTCACAAACCTTTTTATTAGGATGTTATTGGGGTCGTTCCACATTGGTAGGTAAAATATAGTAGCCAATAAGGGCGAGAACAAATCCACTTATATTACAATAGGTCTTCCCTTACCGTCCGTGACTTGTTTGAAAATAGAGCCCTGATTCTGCTTTTGTAATTCAACATTGATACAGCTTCGTTTGAACCAGTCTGTTTCCTATTTACTACAAATTGTTATTCTCAAAAATATCATGCAGGTATAGTGAACATCATGGTCAATGGTCATAATATAATATATTATTATAGTTCTTTGTATATTTTTTGGACAAAAAAAATGTACAAAAAATTTTACTTTCAAATAATATTATGGTTTCTGGGTATTGGGCTTATTTTATAATACTTTTCAACATTTTGTAGTGATAAGAAGGGATTTTTGAAAGTAGATAATAATTAAAACTTAGGGCCTGATTCACCACTTCCTGATAAGTGCCGGATAGGCTATCCACCATTTAGCTTGATAGAGTATGGAGAATCTGTCAATTAAGTTGTGGATATCTGTCAATAATTAAGCCTTGGTATGAGGAAGTGGTGAAACGGACCCTTAATATCCTATTTATAAAATATTATTAAAACTGATAAACAAACTAGTTTGTGGCATACCTACTTACATTTTTCTACAAAATCAAAATTACAGATACGAAATCATAATCATAAACAATATGTTTGCGTATATTTTCGACAGATAAAACTACTATAATATAATATAGAGACAAGTAAACACAAATAGAAAAAAATAATAGTTTAAAATTTTTTTAAAAACACGCTTTTAGCACGCACTAAAAATTACAAAATAATTCGGCTGAATTTCAAGTAGCCAATCCGCCACCTTGGGACGGCCGCCATGTTGGATTTAGGTCACGTGATTATTTTTTCGTATCCCATTCAGATCATGGGGGTGCATTTCAAATAGCCAATCTGCCATCTTGGGTGTCCGCCATGTTGGATTTAAGCCGCGTGACTATTTTCGTATTCCTGTCAGCAAACTCTTTCATTTGATACCCATATCGTTTGGGTTTCAAGTAGCATGTCCACCATCTTGGGGAGGCTGCCATATTGGATTTGTAATGATGTTTCTTAGTTAGTCATGTATTCAGAACTCAGAGCGTGTGCTCTGACAAGTGTGTATTCTAATCGAAGACCGGGAAGTGGGTCAAATTAAGATATAATTTAAAAGAGTGTAAAAACAATGAGAAGGTTAAAGACGCTACAACAATTTCTCACGAATACCCACTAGGTTATGTTTCATGAACCATTACACCATTTAAATTACAAATATATTACGGAAACAATCGAATGGGCGTACTGCGAAAACCTGAGCCAAAAGAGGCGTGGCCGATCGTAAAAGTACTCTGATAAATTGCCATTTGCCTAGTATTATAATAATCAAAAACCAAGATCTATAAATTTTACTAGTGCAGTGTTACATAATGCTGACGTATAAAATCTAACTATAGGGGTTGTTGATAATATTTTAATTCGACGAATACTTCTATAATATAGGTGGGTGATTATGTATCTCGCAACAGCAAAACAGGCAAAAATTCCTGTCGCAAAATTTTAATTGCCAGTAACACACAGAGCCATCATCAGCTGCCAAGGCTTTAATTCAAAGCTTCAAAAGAGACCATCACATTTGACAAGCACTACCAAAGTCCAAATTTCACCTCACTTGACTATTTATACAGGGTGTAGCAAAACTAAGTGATAATACTTAAATGTGTACAATGTGCATGTGTCCCTTGTAGTTTACAGCGAACTCTATATAGGGGACTCATACACACCCTAAAGTTTTGTCACTTAGGGCCTGTTTCACTACTTTCTGATGAAGTGCCCAACAGGCTATCAACAACTTTTTTGATAGATTCTACATACTTTATCTGTCAAGTATGTGGTGAATGGCCTATTCGTCACTTATCAGGAAGTGGTGAAACAGGCCCTTAGTTTTGTTAACTCTGTAGATAGCTTCGCAAATCGCAATCATGATGTTAATCATGGTTATTCATCACGACCCTAGAGAAGGGCGTTAGAAAAACTCTTGTAGAGTCTTACTCTTCGCTCTACGTTTGAACTGGATTCTTGTCGACCGAGATATTCTAGTCTAGACTTAATCAGGGAGGTGATCATGATGTTGTTCATGTTGATGTTCACTATTTGTATGTGCTATCAAACCCCTGTTGTTTACCTATAACAAGATACATAAACACCCTGGTAGGAGATGATGACTATTCTCAATTTACAAACTACCTCCGACCTCACTGGCAATATTTTGACAACGTACCTAATTGCTTCTACTAAAATACTAGCGACCCCCTCACCAAAATTGATAAATAAAAAAAGAATGCATCAAAATTGGAAACAAATAAAGTACATTATTTAAAGCCTTCGAAGGCTCCCGATAGTATTATTTTGTTGTCATTCCGCAGGGCTCACGTTTTTTTGTTATCAATACGCAGATATATATTATAATGTAAAAGCTAAGCTAAAGCTCTCTTATTTTGCCTTTGGGTGGCGTGAAAATTTTGCTGTCAAAACCCCAATCTCACATTTTTGTTGTCAGTTCCCAGCTATGCCCGAAGTAGATGCAGGACCTATGGCACTCTGTTTTTCCCAGTGCGCCGGGCTCTCATTTTTGTCGTCAGTGCCAGCTATGTCCAATACAAGAATATTCAGAGCCTATGGCTAATTATCTTCTTTGGTTGTCACTGCGCCAGGCTCAACATTTTTGTTATCAAAATTCACTGACCTCCATTATACAAGTACGCTGGACTTATGATACCCTTTGAAATGACAACTATTTTTTGTGCCTATTTGAAACAGAATCAGCGCCCCCCAATGAGGGGGAAGAGAACTAAATCTGACGTAAAAATGACGTTTGAAAGTCACCATATTGGCGCTGATAGCAATAGTGGGAGTACTTGGAACTAATACTAGTTTCTACAACCAATAGCGACTAAGCGGCCATTTGCAAGTTACGTTAGATTTAGTTCTCTTCCTCCACATTGGGGGCACTGATTCCGCTTCAAATAGGCACAAAAATCAGTTGAGTATCATAAGTCCAGCGTACTTGTATAATGGAGGTCAGAGTCAAAACCCCAATATATATATAATATATTTTTTGTCGTCAGTGCCCAGCTATGTCATAAAAGATGAAATCTTTGACTTTGTCAGTATCCCTATTATGCAGGACCTATGGGCTTATGTTCTCTCTTGTTCCCAGTGCGCAGCGGGGCGCGCGGCGTGGCAGGAGGCGGCGGCGCTGTCTATCGGCGGCGGCGGAGCGGGCGCGGGCGGCGCAGCGCGGCGCTGTTCCGTGCTGGGCGACCACCCCGGCGCGAGACGGGACCCACGCGCCAAGTGGCATCGCACCAACCGGGTAAGTGACTGAAATACTTCCTTATCTATAATCTTTCTTCTGATTAATTTCTTTATGGCGGGCCTCAAGACAGTTAAGTACGTCCTTTGGGGCTCCCACTGTCGATCCTGGCTGGTGTGGTGGGGTACTTATTCAATGTTAAAAAAAAAGGATAAGTGAACCGGATCAATTGTAATTTGTACCAATCAACTACCGGATGAGTGACCCTGATCAAGTGTAAGAGACAGTAAAAGCTTGCGTTTTAGGTTTTTCTTGGGGAACAAACCAACCAACCAACCAAAGCATAGGAAAGCTTATCTTGGGGTAGTTAACATGGCATGGCTAAACGATGTTGCCAATTTCAAGTAAATGCATTATACGAGTAACAGCGAACATGAGCAGAGATCGGTTCTATGGCAGGATTTACATGCGCCCGCCCAAACTGACATGACAGTGCGTGAGTGCGTGAGTGCGTGAGTCCATGCTGCTATTTGAAATATAGTCTGTCAAGAAAGTGAAGAAATTAAAATGTGGCAACATCGTAGTATCATCCTTTTTAAATCAATCTAAGAAAAAAGCATAAACATTAAACATATTATAATGCAGAAAAAAGGGACGACACTACAATGTTACCACTTTTTAATTTCTTCACTTTCTTGACGGACTATAAATCGTTACATTAATTAATATATTTGGTATTATATTCTATACTGTTACAATTTGTGTTACATTAAGCCCATTGTTTGGTGTTCTCTAGAATTCTTAAACCTTAAATTTCTAAGAGCTAAGAAGGTAACAAAGTTGTACCTAAGTAGTAAGTAAAACAATACCTTTACTTGTTAGGAACTTTTAGACTTAGGTACTGAAATTGTGTACAAAATTGTGAAACAAATAAAGTTATAAGTAAGGTAGATTTGTTACTCTGTAGATTTCATTTTGGCTACGAACACTTATTTACGACAGATTCTTATTTCTTGGACATTACAGATATATTTTATTTGATTTAGGTAGCAAGTGCCATTTTCGTCAAAACCTGATCTCATGCACCGAAAATTCTGATTTTGGGCTCATTCGATTCGGAATACCATCTAAAACATTCTATCAAAATTCCAAGAGGGGCTGAAAAAAAATGCAATAGTTATAAACAATTAAGTCAACATAAAAAGAAGGGTTTGGATTTTTTTTAATATCTCGAAAACTATTTGAGATAATCAAAATTTGAAAATAGATCCTTAAAGAACAGGAAATTTCCTAAAAAAAATCTTAGATCCTGGAACCTTACCAATAATCCTTATAGCTTTAAATGAGCGGCGAAAGTAAAGGTAAAAACGCGTAGTTTGGGTTTCGCGTGAATTGCCGCAATCTGCCACGCGAACTAAAAAATATATTTTAACTGATTAAATATTAATATAAAGAAATAAAAAAAAATGGGTACTAAGTAGACATATCAATAAACAATAATCCGTCAACAAAAATAAATTATCACAATTTGTTTAGTTATTATGTTTTTCTTAATTTGTTAATAGCCACCATTTTAATGTTAACATAAAAACGCTGATTATTTCTAAACAAGAAATCTAGAAATTTTTATTATTCTTTTGAGCTAATCTTAAAAGGGCTTAGAAGAGATATCCGGTGGAAAATTTCAATAATTTTGATTTTTCACTTTTTCATGAACAATCAAAGGCATTCATGAAATTTTCATGTAAATAAAACAATTAGGGTTTTTTCATCAATAAAAATGATTATTTAAATTTTATTAGTTATAAATATAAAAATATATATTGTTAACTGACTTCTAACAATAACAAAACAAAATAATAACAATAATTGGATATAAAAGTACCGTGATTGCTTTATTTACATAAATAATTTTGGAATGCTTTTGAATGTTAATAAAAAAGTGAAAAATAAAATAAAATGAATTTTGTCAACGTTGACTATTAACAAATTAAGAAAAACATAATAACTAAACAAATTGTGATAATTTATTTTTGTTAACGGATTATTGTTTATTGATATGTCTACTTAGTACCCAATTTTTTTTATTCCGTAATATTAATATTTAATCACTTAAAATATTTTTTTAGTTCACGTAGCAGATTGCGGCAAATCACGCGAAACCCGAACCACGCTGTTTTACTGTTACTTTCGCCGCTCAATTAAAGCTATAAGGATTATGGGTAAGATTACAGGATCTAGGATTTTTTTTAGGAAATTTTCTGCTCTCTAAGGATCTATTTTCAAATTTTGATTATCTCAAATAGTTTTTGAAATATTTAAAAAAACCAAACCCTTATTTTTATGTTTACTTAATTGTTTATAACTTTTGCATTTTTTTAGCCCGTCTTGGAATTTTGATAGAATGTTCTAGATGGTATTCCGAATCGAATGAGATCAAAATCATAATTTTCGGTGCATGAGATCAGGTTTTGACGAAAATGGCACTTGTTTACCAGAGTATTACTTATTTATTTTATTTTTCTTCTGTCAAAAAGGAGAATATTTGATTTATAACATTGCGAATAACCTTGCCCAAATTACAGTTGATATTATTTACAAAATATAAAGTGAATACGTTGCAATTAAGGGATAATTTTGGTTACGGTCACTCCAAAAATTCGGATACAGTTACCCCACACATTCGATTACGGTTAGGTACTTCACACATTCGGTTGCGGTTACGGTTTCAGGTGCGGGACGCCTCATACGGTTCATCATCGGAGTCGGAGGAGGACGGCGCGGACGGGTGGGGCGTGGCGCGGCTGTTATACGCAGGCCTGGTCACGCTCGCGGTCGGCCTCGTCGTGTACTTCGTCGGCACTGGAGACAAGGTGAGAAAGAGAGAGAAATAGATAAAGAATGAAGGAAATATGAAGCAGAAAGAGGATGGCAAGGCCTTGATCTGACTAAGAAAGAGAAAGAAATAGAGTAAGCTGCTGATCTAGTGATTGAATTCCTCTAGAAGTAAAGAAAAACAATGCTTGTAGAGAAAACTATCAAACTTTGTTGTTGTTGCAATTTCTTTGCACTAACTGATTACCAGAGGCTACGGGGAAGTAAATTATATCAGTCATCTTTAACCAGTGACATTCTTAATCCTAATTTCTTACTATAAAGATGTATAAGTACCGTTATTCATTTTTTATTTCGTACACCATTATTATCACATTAAACTAACTGCTACACATTTTAATACATTTCTTCCCATGTTTCAGGGTTTCAAAACGCCGGCGCTGCGGCTGGTGGGCCCGTCACTTATCGTGGCCGGCCTCGCCTGCTGCCTGCTCCGTATCATGTTCTGCATCTTCGCCAAGCCCTGTTGCCGGCGACGGACCAACCACAAGGAGAACAGAAGGTGAGGTGATTAATTTTTAAAGTCACGACTGAGAAACCAAAAGGTGGTTTATTGAATTTGTAATATGTGTGACGTGTGTATTTGTAAGTTTGGTAGAACCAAACTCAATGTTAAATTTAACCAGTACGGAAGGTATTTGATATAAACTAACACTTGCCATAATAATCATACTTTTTAAACTTTTTATTCGTAGAACTTACACAAAGAACGTTATACACACCCTCGCTTCCGTAACCCTATCTGTAATCGTATCCGTAACCGTATCCGTAACTATTTCCGAAATGGTAACCGTAATCGCATCCGAAAATTCCAGACTGTCCGGGTGCGCGGAGGGCGAGGAGCTACCGCTGGCGGGTCGCGGGCCGGCGCAGTGCTCCCCCGCGCGCCGCCTCGACTCCTCCTGCGACGTGTCCAGCCTGTCCAGCGGCGAGGAGGACGAGCGCCTGCGCCGGTATCGCACTGCCGCACCACATCCGCAACCGCAGCCGCAGCCGCAACCGCAACCGCACTCGGTTCTCGTGCAACCGGTAGGAAATAGTTTGTTGGTGCACAAGATAAGAATTTTATAGGCGAATGGAGGAAACCCACATTGCTTGGCCCAGTAACATCATATTATAATGTATCCAAAACATAAGATAACAACATAGGCCGTGTGCTATATTTGCAATAATCACATCCCTACAAAGCACTGCCAAAATAATTCGAATCCAATCAACCGTGCGGCTTCGGTTTTTGACGACGTGGGCACTAGTGTGTGTGTGCTAGGTTGTATGTAACACAAGAAAATAAGGGTAGTAAGGGTCAATTCAGACCACATCGCGACGCCTAGATGTATTTCTAAATTTGTATTGAATTGACAGACTCCAATTGCGTGCGGTTCATGCAAATCTTTCAAATCCATCTGAATTGACCCTTAGTAAGAGCCAGTCTACACGGCACGTTGCGTCGACACAGCGCTGCCGTTGCGTTGTTTTACATACAAATAACCAAGGTGTTCACACGGCGCGCTGCGTCAGCCCCCGAGACGAAGCGGGGTGTTGACGTTAAGTCTGCTTCGTAATAACGCTGCGATGGCGCAGCGCCCGTGTGGCCGGATATGCGTCAAAATGTTTGCGTTGCGACGACACAACGCAACGCAATGCGCCGTGTGGACCGGCTCTAACACATAAAAAATATAACTATCATTTATAATATTCCAGGCGATCTCCCAAAAGGCGTCATCGTCGGGCTTGCGGCAGGAGGGGCGGCGCCCCCCGCCCCGCACCGTGTCCTTCGCGGGCCCCGGCGAGCTCCTACTCAGCCCGGCGCAGCTGCGCTCCTAACACACACCCGACCGCAATCTTGTACTGTGAAGTGAAGTGACAGTGTCTAGTTTGTAGTTGAGTGTACTAGTCCCATCTGTCTGCGATCGGTGCGGTTCTTTGATAGAAATCCGTGTTCTTCTTTAAAAATGGCCTCCCAATAGCCAGTGTCAGTAATTTGATGAGGTAAAAAAGAGACTTTGTTGTCAGTGGTAGTGTTGATAGAACTTTAGGGCGAAGCCAAACGAGCGTAATTTTGTGAGTCGTGAGCCGCAGAATTTCTACCGGGCAGAATTTTTTTCATACAAATGACAACTCATTTTGAGTCGCCGTGTGAATCAAACATGACTCTTGTATGAAACTGAATGCAGCAGAATTCTGCCCGACAGAAATTCTGCGACTCACAACTCACAAATTACGCTCGTTTAGCTTCGCCTTTAAAGTTGACAAATATTTGTGTTGACAGTTTTTAGAATTGACAAATATCCGTGTTGACAGTTTTTTACTGCAATTTTTCACGCTAGACGGCAGCACCAGCACAGACAGTAAGTAAACAAAAAGTTTTGTTCGACGTTCGAAAACGTGTTAGATGTCTGATATGGTGCAACATGTCAGATCTTGGTCGGAGCATTATCTGTGTGTGCTAGTAGCGCCCTCTGCTCCGACCGGCGAGTAATATTCCTTATCCTAGTTAAGAGCCCGGGCTACCCTCGAAATTCTATACATACGTAATACCAAAATCATTTTTTCATACGAAAATGTTTAACATGTTTGAGTTATTTTTCAGCTTAAAATAGTAATTACCTAGGTTCCTGTACAACAATTACCTTCAAAATATTTAAACACAAAATATTTATTTACATATTTTTTAGTGTTTTACTCTATTTTTAGTGTTTAAATATTTAGTAGTAAATTTAGTAAAAAAAAAAATTATACACAAAAAAAATTTTTTAGTGTTTAAATATTTTGAAGTTATTTTTTGTACAGGAACCTAGGCAATTACTATTTTAAGCTGAAAAATTATTCAAACATTTTAAATATTTTCGTATGAGAAAGTGATTTTGGTATTACGTATGTATGAGAATTTCGAGGATAGCCCGGCCCCTTAACAGTTGATAATTATTGACAGATATCCGTATTGAAATTTAATAATTGACAGCTTGTCCTTGAGGCTATGAATTTTGATATAAGTACATGGAATCCGTGATGGAATCCGCAAAACCAAGTAATATTTTATTGATCTCTGGGTTAATTGAATGGCAGAGTAGATGGCAGATCTTTTCAAATGCTCTATATTTTTTCTCAGCGTTTCAGATTCAAGATAATATTATAGCAGCCTAGAGATCAACTACGATAACATGGCGCGCCCCTCCAAATTACTGTTTCAATGTGTGTAATCACATCCTTATGAAAGAGTTTGTATGTAGTAAGTATTCAACCAATCACAGTACACGTAATATTTCAGTTAATGTCACTTATTACCAAGATTTGTTGGTCAACTAATCATAACTAGCCGACCGCGCAAGACAACGCACTTCAAACGTTTTGACAACGCACTTCAAAGTTGTTTTGAATTTTGGAGGGGCGCGCCATATTATCGTAGTTAATCTCTACATTACTAGATACTTATGACTTAACTACTTGTGATACACTTTAGTCATAGTGTATGAAGTGTATTATCATAAGTTATAGTGTGCAAATACAAAAGATACATACTTATAAGGATTTTGATTATAAAATCGTACATAAAATAAAACTTTTATAAAAATTTAAAGCTACGTAAACTTGGAAATATAAATTTTTAATGGTATTTTGCCACAACACAAGAGTTTAGAAATGAGCTTATTAGTAAGGACAATTTATAAATGAGTAAGTTTTGAATGTCTGTTTTCAAGTCTCACAATTATTGTTCTTTTTGATAACACAACTATAAATATAACAACGTTATCCCAAATGCACAATCACACATCCTTTATAAATTCATTATATGATAAACTTATTTATCGAAAAAACTTTTCTAAGATGAAATCATTAAAAAAATCTTTTTTTGATGATCACCAGAAGTGAAACTTTTACCTACAATGGTAACAACGTCGTCAAGCAATAATAAAATTATGTTTTTTCACTAGGTGACCTTGAAATTTCACTCTCAACGCGCCCAAAGAAGTTTTACTTCAAAATATTCTCATAAAAGTCCATAAAGAACCGTACCGAGGCACACCATCCTGTATAGAGTATAACGATTATGTTAAAACTGCCTACTTAATAGTCGCGAATTTATATTAAATATAAAATACATAAAAATATATTTATAACTGACAATAATGATTGTTAACTGATGGTTAAAGTGTTATGTGTTAATTTTATTTGACGTCATATTTATGTGTAGTTCATACGCCGAAAACATATTATCACGTTATGAGTAAAAAAGTTTATTTATATTACTAGTCATTTTGTTAATTAATATAAATTAACAAAGTATTTAAAATTTTACTTTATAGTATATATAATAGTAATAACTTGATAGAAAATTATATGGTATCTTTTACGGGATTCCTACTACTTTAAATTTTATTATATTTACTATATCATACAATACTCTCTAATTATATAGCAATAAATTATAATTTTTCGTCTACTACGCAGCTCGTAAACCAGGGCTACGCCACGCGTAGACCGTCTACGACGATTCGTAGCACTATCTTTTCTAATCTTTTGTAGACTATTTCTATGATCTATGATTATATTATAGATTTTATTTCAATATAATTAAACCCGTACCTGCAACTCCTAAGCTTTACCTACACAATAATTGCAGAAACAAAATCCTATTATATTCAAAATATTATATTAATGTTAAATAATATTAAAAGTAATTGATCTTGATTATAGTATAGTTTCTATTAAAAAGTTATTATATTGTCTATGTCACAGCCATCTAGTTGTAGCTAGCCAACTCGATGCTTAGGCAGATCATGAGCGTCATAGAAAACAAAAATGTTAAAACAATCAAGAATCTTAACAAAATTACATGTATCTAGTTTTTAAAAGCGAACCTATTTTAAGTATTAAAAAATGTAAATTCATTTTAATACTCCTAGGCGTCGAGTTGCCTAGCCGATTCATCTAAATGTCTGCGACTAATATAAAGACTTTTGTTCAGAGTAATAAATAATTTTAATTAAGTATAATAAAGATTATTTTGGCGTGTGAACTACTGGAAGACACCAAGTTATAGATAGCTAACATATTGATGTATAGTACTGTGTAACAGTGACGTTGTTATAAGTGTGTGTTAAGCGTGCGTTGTATTTTGCACTATATAGTCGAACTGTTTATATAACTATACCTATATTTTAGAAATATTTGCACCTTAGACTATTCTATATCTGCAGGTCTAGTATAGCTTAACACGGTTTTCGGAGTTCATAATTCGAATGTACATTTGTTTATACATCAAGTTCAGTAAATAGTGCTACACGTGTAACGTTTCGTGTTACAAATGTATTATTAAGTAACCTGTATCATTTTATGCGCAAATAACACATTTTGTTGTAAATAACAAATGTAATAATGCATAAGTTCAAATATTACCAAAGTAACACGTTATAATACAAATTCTGTTTTATTATGTAAATTTTTAAACGTATTTTGATTGCAAAATAGAATTACTACTTCTTGTAATAGTTTTTTTTTTCTATTTACTGAACTCAATGTTTATATTATAGTTTTTGTCAATTATAAACATACAAAAATGAACGTAGTTATTTTGTATGATTTATATCTAAGAATCGTCAATTACTTATTTTTGAAGTAAGATTTAAAATTGGCTTTTTTCGTCATGTCGTGAATATTTTTTAAGCTTATACTATTTCGATATTATTAGTATTGTCATTTATTTCTTAGAATTAAAATTTTCGTAAGTCCGAAAGTTGCTTTTGTGTGTAGCAAATATTATACGCTACTACTACAGTAATGACATAATAATCAGAAATATTGTACGTAATTTACCTAGGAACCAAATGAATTTTCACTTATATAGTACTTACCAAAAAACCTATTGAGAATAATATTATTATCGAAAAAAGACAGCGAATTCCACTGTAGAAGATCTAAATTATAAATCTAATTGATATTTCAATTTTACAACGTAATATTGTCATCAAAAAAGTTTATAATGCTATAAAGGACATCAGGCATTCTGGTCTAAAATATTTCCAATACTTAGCTAGGTTATTTATACCTTAAACTAATGAATTTAACACTGTTACTATGTTTTTTTTTGTAGTTATTTAAGTTTCCGTACGTAGGTAACTCATAATAATAATAAATAATATATAAAATGCAGTTACAGTCAATATATATTTTTTAGTTCTTAATATCGCCAAGCTATTTTTAAATAATCCTAGGTCTGGCCAAACAGCTTTTTTTAGACAAACATTGTATGGAAATTGCCTGATGTCCTTTGTTATTCAAAATTCATTACAGAGAACTATAAAAGTGAAAATTTCGATCAATCGAAAACCGACATAAAATAGACGTTAAGGGAATAATGAGCTTCATTTAGACTTACTGGCTTGTCTAGTGTGGTGTACAAAATTCCATACTCCATCTATTTCTTTCGATCTATGCAGTCCGAAAAAATTTAGTTTAGCAGACTAGTCATCCCCACTTTTGTACGAATAAAAATGACGTTGCTGTAGTACTTAATTACGTACAACTGAGAAATAGTAATACGACCAATTACAGAAGTACATAACCATAAACTTAAATTTTTTGCGACTGTTTTATAGATTTTACAGCTATAATTTCATATCTATAAATACGCATATTATATTCAGGTGACAGGGTTACGAATCAAAAATTTTGTATTCGCCATAACGAAAATCGCTTTCGAAATTAGCATTTTATAAGTTACATAATATTACAGCTGTAACGTAACTTCATTTAATTAATACATCGAGTTTTAATAGTTTAAAGTAATATAACTCCTGTATTACCAAGTTTATTCAATATTGACGCTATTACTGACAAATAGTTTATTATAAATTATTATTATTATAGTTTACTGTCTAAATAACTCATATGGTTTTAAAATCTTATTAGGTATATAGGTTCTTAAACTTAAAAAAAAACTATATTTTATAGTTTTTTATACCTACGAACTTAGTTACCTGATTAGTGATTCTTTTCTAATTCTCTTATTATCTTTATTAACCACTCTAGTTTCTACAGTTAGCATTAATTATTCTAAAAAGTAAAATTCCTTGAAACTTTTGACAAACATACTTGTAGTCGTTTATTTTCTTCTGTATTTATCTTAATATTCTCGTGATTATAGCATTATTTCATAAGAGTATGAGAATACAAATCGATGCATTTTATTTTGTATTTCGTAAGTAATAATTGAATAGAAAGACGATTTTCACACCTTCTAACATTCATTCCTGAGCCCCTATAGTCAAAGCGCTTTCTTTACCGCTTCTTTATGAAATCGCCAATCAAAATGTATAGAATTGACAGTCTTGTCCAGTCTTGAAGAAGAAGAAAAGATTTAAGGCGGATAATAGTATGAACATAAGAGATCTGTATAGATCTGTTACGTTCATACTATTTTCCGGCTTAAATCTCTTCCGAATAATTTTCAAATTCAAAATTGGACACATCGACAAATTTGACGGATAAGTGAAATAAAAGATACGAAATGCCATTTACATAAAAGAGACAGTTCTATTTTTTAACGTCAAACTGCAAAGTTTCTTGTGCGTAGAGAGTAACATAAGACTAAGTAAAAGATGACCCAATTGGGCCGTTTTTGAATCTTCACAACGCGCGCGGTAGTAACATATCTGCTTTGAGTTTTTCATATAATATCGTTGCATGACTTCATATTATCGAACGCTTATGTCAATTCCATACATTTTTGGTCGGCGATTCTATAAAGAAGTTATAAAGAAAACATCTTGGCCAAAGGGCCCGATCTCTTATTTTCAATAGGTACGGAGTTTTATGCAATTTGTAATAGAGCTATTTACATTTTCAGATACTATTGAACAGAATACTTTTAATATTCATAAACGAAATACTTAACATTATTTTTAGAAACTATACCTAGATATATTATCTGCTTATATCGATTCTATCTCGGTTCACCAATATACAATTCTTAAATAACATTCATCAAGTAACATAAAAATCTTTGGCAGCATTTATTTTGCATAACATTTTAAGTTTTAGGATAAAATCTATGCTTATTATTTTATTTAAATGTGTTACGAAAATACTTATTTAATTTTTAAAAATATGAGTTTTATCGAAATTGGAAATTTGTTTTTAAGACTGCTTTGTTTGTTTGGATGATTCTTAATCGTTTAGGCATGTGCTTCCAAGTGTCGCTTCTAGTGGTTTCGCTATTCGTTCCATAATTTGGCCTAAATTCTAGATTAAAGCTGTATATACTTTGATTAATTTCAGCAATAATATTAATATAGTCACCGTACCATTGATGTGCTATACCTAAGGACGACTCATAGCAGCATGACAGAAATGCTACAGTGTGTGCTATCCACGAATATACATAAAAACAAAACGCTGTAGTGGTTTCGTCAAGTTTAAATTGTTTTCAACGATTTCACAGGTTTCTTGGCAAACCTGTGGTATTAGTACCAACGTATTCAACATTTTCTTACACACATTTTCACGTATGTTCGTGGATGGTACTATGTATACTGTGCGTCGATTTTCAAAAGAAAATTGTATATTATGAAGCTAGAGATCCATAAATATGGTATATCAATGCACAGTTTGAGTTGCACGTACCGAGTTGTTCATATTTAATTGTAAGGTTTTAAGATTATTATAAATGACGTTCCTTTAACATTGAAATAGTCTTAAGTGTAGACTAGCTTAACATTTTTTTACTGATACGCCAGCAAGATTAGCGGAAAACGATTTTCCAATGTAGATTTACCGCCCCCTTTTTTGGAAGTCGGTTGAAAATGTCTGCTTTGGAAGAACGACTAGTAATTGTTAGCATTTGCTGGATTCGAAGTGGGCTATACACTAAATTATAAATTTTACTGTGTGACTAAAATGCGGTTGCTGAACACGTAGTTTAGTTCATTCTGTCTCTTTTTCGCACGAATATTCAGTACGTCAAAGGTATTGTTACATAATAGTAACTCCACTTTTGAAATGTACCACATGGAAATATAATGCGAAAACGAATTACATTTTTAAGACTTTAAGTCTTATATTACATCTATAAGAATTAAATCGTTTAAAAGCCAATCATCCAAAACTCATTAGGTAGAGGACCACACACCAAGAACAGGAATGAAACAGAATTTTTCTATGTGATCAGCGACCGCACTTTAGAAAGTTTTGCTATTTCTTTATCTCGTAAATCCTAAAATAGTCTAATTTCCAAACTTCACTTTCAAGATGTCAAATACTTTCTGCTCTCTGATACTCTTCTTCTCTTGTGGCTTTCCAGAATAATATTTAGTTCAACTGGGAATACAAAACAAATCTTGTCGTTACATCACAAAAATTCCATACGTACTCAGTTAAACAAAACTTTAAAAAAGTACATATTTATAATCAGGCGGGTATTTACAATTCCCGTTAGACCAGAACTCAAAAAGCTGACCGCATGTTTATTGGTCAACGCTAGACGCAGCGCGAGTTGATTGGCAGTCGCGCAGGGAAGCTGTAGAATCCGAGTCTAGTCATGCATTGTGAAACAGACTCCTGATGAAAATACTCTCCATCTCTTTCTAAAGTGCACCCCTTTGTATTATTCTGGAAAACCATAGTGCAGTCGTTGGCTCGATGTCTGCGAAGCGCTGTGAGCGCACGGTCCATTCAGAATCATTTTATCTCTGATAAGATCTTTATGCCAACGGCATAAGGGTCACTTTACCACAAAGGTAAAATAACTGTGAACGGACTAAAGACTGTGATTTGATGTTGAGGATATAGATGGCGCGAGTGTCGTGATACATCTACCCACAATACCAAGAGACTATAAAAAAGAAAAATACAAAACATTTTTTGATTTTCTTGTGTGTCAAAAAATTATGTACCATTTAACTAATTGTTAGATTAATAACATGTTATTAATGAAAATTCTTTTTACCTCCAAAATAACATACAAAAATTACACAGCAAAATGTTCATGTAGGTTCTATTAAAGAGACGTTCTGTCTTCTGAAATTGTTATTTTATCCTTGTCTCCAAAGCGATTAGTCCAACGCATCAGACAAATACAAAAAACACCATCTGACAAAGAAGTTATGAAATCGATGTTTGGTCATTGCTTGTCAAACATTACAGCATATTTGCAAAGACAATTTAAAAAAGTTACTTTTTTATGTGGGTAGTTATAAAACAGCAAAGGTATTGTGCGTAGAGGTTATCACAAGTGGCCAAGTCCACGATTTGTGATTCGCTCAATAAGTTGTCATGTTGTTCACTGACATATTTGTTGTAAATATTTATTTTGTACCCGTGATCATTTGTATTATTTATAGGCATTGGTGCATATCATGTGTATAGGGCAGATGATTAATCAAATAAATTAGAACATTAAATTATTGTTTGTTTGCTTACCCTGAACCTCCTAATTTTCCCCTTATTTGAATTATAAACTAGCTAAACCGTTTTTTCCGGGATAGAAAGTATCCTATGTCCTTTCCTGGGACTCAAAGTATTCCCATATTAAATTTCACAAAAAGCAGTTTGGGCGTGAAGAAGTAACAGACAGACACACAGTCAGACACACTTTCGCATTACATTATGCGCTCCTAGTACTTCACAGTTTAAAACAAATGGGCTACCCCTAATTATTTGTCAATTCAAAATAATTAGATCAAAATATTGGGGGTAGTCACAAGAAAAATCTTAGAATTAGTGGGTAGGTCGAAAAATTGAACTCAAACACCTCTTCATACGTTATGCGCTCCTGGTACTTAATAGCCTAAAAGTTAAAACAAATGGGATACCTGTACTATTGGTACATTATCGTTGAAGGAGTAAATTAAACACAGAATACTGTATTACTGAACGCTCTAGGTGGTGGCTCGGTAAGAAGTGGACGACAGCTCTGACGTCTGGCGGCCATATTCTCCAAGCCCATACTCATAGGTAGTGCGGCCATCTTTATTTATCAATACACTACACTACCCCTATTAATTTGTCAATTCACAAAAATTGAAACAAAACATTGGAGGTAGTCACAAGAAAAATCTTAGAATTAGTGGGTAGGTCGAAAAATTTAACGCAAACGTTATGCGCTCCTGGTACTTCATAGAATCAAAATAATGCTTACTATTTTTTATTTATTTGCTAACTTTTAACCATAATGATATTTGCAATAAAACAACAAATTGTATAACGTTTTATATTTTCCAACTCCATATTTAAATGTTAAATATCTATTATTTACATTTAAAATCTTATAGACAAAAACAGAAATACGACACCATTATAATACACATTTAATATTTCAATCATACGAAATTCAAGGTAACATAACTACATATTACTTACATACAAAAATATTAATGTAACATTGACTTATTAAATCAACGGATCGCATTATACAGAATGTAACCAAACTAATTGATAATACTTTAGGCTGTGTATGTGTCTCTTATTAATTATAGAGTTTACTGTGAAAGTAGCAGCGCTGAGAGAGTAATTTTTCTTAACTTATGTATGGGAAAATTCATGACGCTCGGGCGGTTGCCCACACAAATGACAAAAAATCTTTTTCAGCGCTGCTACTTTCACAGTGAACTCTATATAAGGGACACACACTAAAGTAATATATCAAGAGAAAGTATGCCAGGTATCTTGTTATCTCTTTTTTTCGTATTGATGAAAGAGTTGGCATGATATTTTGACAAACGATTAAGCGAGTGTGCCTTAGTAATTCTACGAGGTTTTTTGTTAGTTCAAAGTAAAATTGAAGATATTTTGGACGTATTTGAACTACACCTACTGGAGAGAGTATGCAATATTAATTAGAATATAAAGAGGACTATCATGTACTATTATAAAATCTATGTAGGTTAAAATACAATGGACATTTATTTAAGTTTCACTCAAAATATTAATATCTATAAGAATTAGATTTATACAAAATTTTATATCAAAGATAATAATTGTTCAATTATAGCCTGACCAGAAAAGTAAAAAACTTTATGACTCAAGGTTTTTTCATATCAACAACATAAAAGTTAGGTATTGGTTGCATAGATTTAAATCTATGATTGGTTGTTTTAATTGATTTGACATCACTGACTATTCAATTATAATTTTATACTTTTCTCGTCATGCCATGCTAAATTGTCTACCTAATACTGTCCCACAATTATACATACAAAAAAAAATAAAAAAATTTAGCTAGTGGCCTACACTATGTTTATTTTTTCAGCTCACAATAGGATATATTATTGCAATGTTTTCACGCTAGAGGCAGCAACAGCATAGACAGTAAACAAAGGTTTTGTTCGACGTTTGACAACGTTTCTGTCAATATTCTGATAGGACGTGTGCAGCATGTCGAATTTTGGTAGGATTATTTACTGTATGTGCTAGTAGAGATCAACTACGATGACATGGCCCCTCAAAATGACTGTTTCAATGTGTGTAGTCACATCCTTATGAAAGAATTTGTATGTAGTTTAAGTATTCTACCAATCACAGTACACGTAATATTTCACTTAATGTCATTAATTATTACCAAGATTTGTTGGTCAACTAATCATAACTAGCCGACCGCGCAAGACAACGCACTTCAAACGTTTTGAATTTTGGAGGGGCGCGCCATGTTATCGTAGTTGATCTCTAGCGCCCTTTGCTTCGACTTTTGCGTAATCCCTTTGCGTATTATGCCTGAACATTGAAATAAAAAAGTTCTTAACCTAAAATTTTGCACATCTACTATTGAAGCTATAAAGTGTCTAGAAATAAAACAAAGTAAAATTACATTTATACCTGAAATATCGTTAATAAATGAGATCTAAATTTAAATATACACATTTATACTATACTATACATTCTATACATTTTTAATAAAATATTTCTTTAGCATCGGAAGATATAAAAATGTACTTTTATCTATTTGATTTTCTATTGTCGTGATAACAAAAATGGTAAGACACTTGATTGAAATAAATAAGGATCAGTTCAATTCTAGAATGATAATTGAACTGTAAAGGTGATTGCACATTTATCAGCACGCACGCGCCAAGCGCGCCACATTTTAGAATTCGTTGTATGAAATGATGTGAAACTTCGCACACTCGTCCGCACCGTACGCGCCGCATTTCGTGTACTATGCGGTGCGTTCGACGCGTACGCTGCAGACAAAAGTGCTATCAGATTTAAGCGGACCCTTGGACGAGCAATTGTACTGCGCAATATAATTTATTGCGTAATATTATTGACTGTCTATGGTTGATATTGAACATCGCACGCCTTCAATCTAATTGTTAAATTAGCTGTTCAATAAAATAGAAGCGTGATATTGACAATACAATTGATCGTCTAGGGGCCGGCTAAGATCGCTTATATTTTGTGTTCGGACTCAAAGAAAATATAATACATAATATGAAATCACAGCACTTATAAATAAAGCAGACTTTCGAATGTGTCATAACTTTAAAATAAAATACACAAGAGTTATCAATGTTTTTTAAACACTTTCTTAGTGTACGCACGACATTTTCACTTAAGGTACAAATAGGAAGCCGGCTACATGAAGTCGCAGCAGACGACGTGTCGTCGCGACACTCGCGACACTACTGGTTTCTATGTATTTCTATGAAATACCCTACGCACTGCGCAGCTAGCGACACTTATTCATAGAAATACCTAGAAACCACTAGTGTCGTGACGACACGTCGTCTGCTGCAACTTCATGTAGCCGGCTTTCAACTTGTACCTTTATTATGGTCGCAGCCAGCGCGACGCTAAATAAGGCCTACCCAAAAGTTTATTTTTAAGTTTTTTACATCATTTGTCAGCTTTGTTTGACACAATTGACACGTAATACCATATTCATAGCTCCACCTAGTGACAAATATTAGGTAGGAAAGTGTCGGGAAAATGTCATCAACAGTTTTAAAAAGGTGGCGCTTTTATGAGGCTATTTTTTTCAGCAAATAAAATATTAAAAAAAAACCCATCATAATCATTTTAAAGCCTCTGTATAGTATAGTTTTCACAGAGCCGGTACTGGCTGCCAATAAGACTGGCAGCCAGTATTGGCTTGGTATATGCCGCGTGTGAACAATTTTTCAAGCCAGGCCAAACTGTTCACACGCGGCATATACCAAGCCAATACTGGCTGCCAGTCTTATTAGCAGCCAGTACTGGCTATGTGAAAACTATACTTATGGTATGAAGAAATTGTGGCTTGTGGGCGTACACTTTATAATGGGCGTATTACCTTAAGGTCAACTGTTTTAATATGTCACATGACTTTACTAATAAGCTAGGTAAGGACAAAACTTTGTAAAGTAGTTATTCGCGGTGTAAGACGCTAGGATCACAATAAACAAAGCCGTGGTCACGTTTAAAAAATAAAATACTAGTCACAACACAGTCACCAAATCACAAAATATTATGAGATAACATAAAATAAATATACTTAAATATAAGTCAATTTCATTTGCTCACCACGATGGCGTATTAAATATTATTGCACATACTAAATAAACTTAATCTCAACTATCTCACAGGCATCGAATACCATAATATGGAAGTGTCACGAAATTCTCACCAAGGTGTACTTTATAGTCGTCATACTTAAATCGGTCAAACAAATTTTTTTTTTCTCACCTCCGGGCGGAAAACGACAACTTTCTTTCCGCTGCGCTTACCGATGTTGCCGTTTTCCGCCTCCGTCGATGAGGAAAATAGTATACGCACCATGGGCAGTAAATAAGAAAGCCTCAGATCACATTTCTTATTTTCCTGCCCTAGGTGCGTAATGTACTAATTCTCTAACTACGTTTTTATGATTGTTACTGGAGCAGTTTCAAGAGGTCATGTATAAGAGCTATCATTATACAGGTGTAACAAAATAAAGCGACAATACTTTAGTATGCATGTGTCCCTTGTATAGAGTTCACTGAAAATAGCAGCTCTGAAAGAGTATTTTATTTTTGTATGGGCAAGCACCTCAGTTATTAATTTGCCCAAACAAAAAAAGCGCTACTACTCTCATAGTAAACTATTAAGGGACTCATTCACATTTTTTAAAATGAAATAAGGGGGCAAACGAGCAAACGGGTCACCTGATGGAAAGCAACTTCCGTCGCTCATGGACACTCACAACATCAGAAGAGCTGCAGGTGCGTTGCCGGCCTTTTAAGAGGAAATAGGGTTATAGGGGAGGGTAGGGAAGGGAATAGGGTAGGGGATTGGGCCTCCGGTAAACTCACTCACTCGGCGAAACACAGCGCAAGCGCTGTTTCACGCCGGTTTTCTGTGAGAACGTGGCATTTCTCCAGTCGAACCGGCCCATTCGTGCCGAAGTATGACTTATGACGTATAAACCTGAATATCACATCCTGAAGTATTATCACTTTTTTTCACACCTGTATAGGATGGTATTTCAATGCGTGTATTTTAGTTTCTTTCTAAAATTATTGCTGGTTTAAACTAATATCAAATAGTCTCTACGATTCCTTTCCGTTTCTTCGGGTCGCTGGAGATAAATGACGTTTCCTCTGAAGAATTCTTCTTCATCATTTGGAAGGGACTGGGTACATTCTGAAATGTAAATACAATACAATGAGAACAGCTTCTTGCTTGCCGTATACTCGCGCCAGTTTGGGTCAAAGTGAGTTAAATATCATGTCGTATTTTTCGTATATTTTAAAGACATGAGTGGAGGAAATGGGTAGCTATCAATTTGAAAACCGATGTTTTTTGCATAAATGGAGGCTTTAGGACCGGGAAATTATTTGAAATAAAAATGTGTTCTATATGGTTCTATGTATAGTAAGTATGTTTAAAAGATTTGTTTAAACTATAAGGGGAAAAGTAATTGATTTATCGTATGTTTAAAATGTAAGTTACCCACTTTATCCAATCATGACTTCATATATGTATTTATAAAAGAGAAGGCACGATAAAACTGGCACAAGTGGGCAAAATAAAGAATAATAATATACAGCAAAATGAGTACAAAATTTATGAATATATTTTAAAGACCCAAAAGGCTTTGACAAATAAAACAAACGACAAAGTACTTGCCTTTAAAGCGGTAAATTAAAAAAAAACACTAACATTATTTTAATATATCATGCATATTATAATTTGTTAATTGTAAATGGAACTTTCGGTGACAGAAACTATTTTATATTTTCTATATTTTTAAGAGTTCAAAATACTTGAATGTATCAAGATTCTATTTCCTAAGCACAATGTTTTCACAGATTATTAAGTAAGGTTTTGTGGGTGAATTTTTTTTTAAATATTATTATAAAAAGATGATGTTAGAAATGTGTGTATCTTCTTACAAAAATGATGTATTGAGTTATGATGCATTCATAACTCAATACATCATTTTCGTAAGATAATTTTCTTTAGATCATTTAGATTTTAGAAACAAGGCTGCATTCATAACTCTACACCAAACTTTTTGTGGGTTAATACACAAAATATGCTTATCAGCGTTCAAATATAAAAAGCAGTGTAAGCTGAATGGTCGATGCTGTTTAGTGAGGTATATTATGATGTTATATGGATGCTTAAGCATTAGTGCTACCATGATTGTAGTAAATAGAACTATTGAGACATTTAGAAGTTGACATGGAATGACATGGATTCCTGTAACGAAGTATTAAAACAAAAACAAAAAAAAAAAATAATGAAGAATTTTTGCACTCTTTGCTTGATATTAATAGAATAAATTTGCAACAAAATTGCACAAAAAATGTAGTTGTTCTATGGGAGCTCCTTTAAATATTTATTTTGTTTTTAGTATTCGTTATTATAGCGGCAACACAAATACATAATTTGTGTTAATTTGAACTGTCAAGCTGTAGCGGTTATCTAGATACAGCCTGAAGACAGACTAGTAATTACAGGCTTTTACCCTTGTGTATTAAATTTTATAAAACATTTTTTTGCGTAGTCTCAAAAGTTCTATTTCCGGCGGAGTTATTATATTTTACCTCACTATCCAGCACCGCTTCATAGTTTCTGTAAAACGTACACTAGAGATAGAATACAAATATTGTTACCTAATACAACCATACTAATACAACCATAGGTTAAAATTATTATTACTTAGGCAAGTATGTAAATGAAAGACACCACACAAACACCAAAACAGACATGCGTATCAATTATTATTATTAACTTTTAATTGCATTAATAATTTTGCTGCCCTAAAACAATAAATCAAACATGGATTTAAAAAAAATACGGATAGAGCATTAACACTATAAAGAGGTGAAGCATGCAAGGTACGACAATTTCGTCACAATTTCGTTTATTGTACACGTGAACTAGGTACTACAACCCGCTGTCATTGTACATAGAGTGACGGCGCCAATGACACGCACACATCCTACACGGGCGGCCATTACTATGCTTCACTCGGGATTAGACAAGGTTACATCCGTATTTTTTTTTAAATCCGTGAAATCAAAATGGCCAAATCTTACAAATAAAAATATTAACGCAACATTTAACTATTCAACGTTGCTCGTCTTCATCTGACATATATTTTAGAAACGTTATAATATCGTCTAGTCATTTAGGGTCAATTCAGACCGCAACGCGACGCGTAGTAGCATTTTTCAGTAAGAAGACATCCCTCCACTTTAGGGTCGAACGTCTGCAGTCTCGCCACAAGGTCAACTTCAGTTCCTTTGTGGTGAGAGTACCGACGCATCTTTTGTCGATCTTTGAAGCGGAGGAATTCTGGCCGACTGATGTGGTCTACCGAAAGTTCCGGGGGAGACTCCGGAATGAAGCGCGCGTCACGTCACCGATAACTAAGTGACAAAGTGTAGTTATTTATTTATATGTATGTTAGGCATTAAGGTATATATTGTATGGGCCTATGTAGCCTGATATAAATAAATAAATAAAATAAAATTTTGTACTGAATCGATATATTTCAATTGCGTGAGACGTCTTGCAAATCTGTCAAATTCAAATTTAGAAATGCATCTACGCGTCACGTTGCGGTCTGAATTGACCTAAGGGCCAGACCACAATACTGCGTTGCGGCATCGCAACGCAAAAACAACGTTGCAATGTAGTTTTTTGTGATGCGACGCCGCAACGCAGTGTTGTGACCTGGCCCCACTGACCTCCATTATACAAGTACGCTGGACTGATGATACCCAGATATATTTTGTGCCTATTTGAAGCCGAATCAACTCCCCCAATATTCGGGAAGAGAACTAAATCTGACGTAACTTGCAAATGGCCACTCAATCGCTATTGGTTATAGAAACCACAGATAATAGTATACCTCCATGGTAGAAACTAGTATTAGTTCCAAGTACTCCCACTACTGCTATCAGCGCCAATATGGCGACTTTCATAAACATAAACATAATTTTTACATCAAATTTAGTTCTCTTCCCGAATATTGGGGGGAGCTGATTCCACTTCAAATAGGCACAAAAAATAGCTGTCATTTCAAAGGGTATCATTAGTCCAGCGTACTTGTTTAATGGAGGTCAGTGCCTGGCCCTAAGGAGGTCATTCACGATAACAATTACAGTTAATAGTTAGCGATTATCAAAATAAACTATCAGCCCAAGTACACCGTACCTTTTGCACGCTAGTGGAGGGAATGGCGGCGGCTAGGCCGGAAGTCCGGCGGATGTCCTCCATCGGGATCTCCTCAGAGCGCGCGCGCGGCGATCCATCGCGGGAACCGCTGCTACGGGACACGCTGCTGTAATGTACAGTTAACAAGGTTAGCTTTGAGTTATTGGGTGAAAATGAGTTAAAAAGACAAAAGATTTGAAAAGTGTGTTATACTAGTACAGTGACCAGCGGCATGGATTTTCCATAATTCCATTATTTTGTCTAAAATTTTTCGTCGGTTTTGTCTTAAATTTTAAAGATATCCATAATCCTAAATAATAAAGACAACCATCATTCATCATCATAAAGATACCCATCTAAATCCCTTCTTTACCACAACATTTTTTCTCTAAAGAATCATACTATTCTAGTGCAGGCATGGTAATTTAAATTTAATTCGTTTATCACAATATATCAGCACTTAGCATTTATTTTAAAACATAAGTTGATTTTATTTACTAAGTTAACCATACATATCACACATCTACATTATTCGAAAGTTAATATAATACATATAAAGGTGCAGAGTTGCATTATTGCCTAAGTTGCATCTAGGTAATAAGGCAACACACGCTGTACAGGCATTGACCCGTACAGTAGCTAAAAAATCAAGGTTATTTAAGTTTAGCCAAAAGAAAACCATATAAAACCATACAAACCTCTCTCTACTAGTAGTTCTCTCCCGGTAGACCACTACACCATCCTTCAGCACGTGCCCGCTCGGCCGCCGCAGTCTTCTGTCACTGTCATCGCCATCTATACCTGAAATGTTACAATAAACGTTATTTTATATTATATTTAACTAGCGACCCGCCCCGGCGTCGCACGGGTATAAAATATATAGCCACTGAAAAAATGATTAAAATGGATAGCCTATGATCCTTCACGTGGTCTACTTCTTATCTGTGCCAAATAACATAACAATTGCTCCAGTAGTTCGCGAGATAAGCCCTTTCAAATAATTTCCCCCGTTTTTTTCACATTGTCTTATTAGTCTTAGCGTGATAAAATATTGCCTATAGACTTCCTCAATAAATGGGCTATCTAACACTGAAAGAATTTTTCAAATCCGACCAGTAGTTTCTGAGATTAGCGCCTTCAAGTTAGCCCTTTCAAATAATTTTTCCCGTTTTTTCCCCATTTTCCTCTATTTCTTCGCTCCTATTAGTCTTAGCGTGATAAAATATAGCCTATAACCTTCCTCGATTAATTCGCTATCTAACACTGAAAGAATCATCAAAATCCGTTGCGTAGTTTTAAAGATTAAAGGGAACAAAGGAACATGAGGGAAAAAAAGCGACTTTGTTTTATAATAAGTATAGATAGTAACAGTAATACCTAATTAGTAATTAGTCATAAAAATAGTTACACAGGAATATACATTATGTTTTGTCCCGTTCTACCAAGCGTCTTTCCCAACGTATTACACAAGGACAAAACAATGTTCAAATATTGATCTTCTATCGCGTGTCAGTGCGTTTTCGAAAGAGATAGACAAACTGACACTGTGCTTCTCTCACTCGAACCTTTACATACCACCTCCAGTAGCCGCCTGATCTGCTGCATCTTATCGCGAGATATAGCATTCCCGAGAGAGACAGATGCACGTTCTGTCTCACTCACTCGTACCTTTCCGGCTCAGCGCGGGACAGGCGAAGAGCGGCGCGGCGCGGGTCGTCTGAGAGAGACTGACGCACGCTGTCTCCCTCGCTCGTGACCTTTCCGGCGCAGCGCGGGCGGGCGAAGAGCGGCGCGGCGCGGGTCGTCTTTGAGAGAGACAGACGCACGGTCTGTCTCCCTCACTCGTACCTTTCCGGCGCAGCGCGGGTCGGGCGAAGAGGGGCGCGGCGCGGGGCGCGGGGAGCGGCGCCGACACACCCGCCACCTCTAGCAGCCGCCCGATCTGCTGCATCTTCTTTTGGCGCGCCTTCGTACGCCCCTGAGAAAGTGAGACTATATTGCCAACGATTCCGTAGTCTAAGTTTTAGTTAGGTAACTATCGTGTTAACACTTTAAGTAAGTACCGTTGACGGTGTGTGACCCTCGCCCATGTCAAATTGATTGATCTTTATTGCTTCGTAAAATATTTTTATTGTGAAGGTAAGAGGCTTACATAATATTTTACAAAGCAATGACATTATAAAGGTACTAGATAGTGAATAAAGCGACTTTCGTGCAACTACAACTCTCTACAAGGTATTGTAATATATACAAACTGTCAAAATCCAGTAAAATATTAACGGCTAGGAAAATATGTAAAAAAATATAGTCAAGTGCCAGTCGGACTCGCGCACGAAGGGTTCCGTACCGATACAGAGCAAAAATAGGCTAAAAATTGTGTGGTTTTTGTATGGGAGCCTGCCTTAAATTTTTATTTTATTTTATTATTAAATATTAAAGTACACATATAACAAAATAATGTGTGAAATATTCAAGTGCCTACCTCTTGCCATTATTGATATTGAGCGAAAAAGACCGAAAAAATCACGTTTGTTGTATGTAAAAATTTCTTAAATATTAATTTTATTTTGTTTTCAGTATTTGTCCTGTGAAAATTTCAGAAGTCTAGCTATAGCAGTTCTTGACATACAGCGTGGAGACAGACAGACGGACAGACAGACGCACAGCCAGACGGACAGACAACGAAATCTTAGGAATAGAGTCCAGTTTTTACCCTTTGGGTACGGAACCCTAAAAATTAAGTATATAGTATTGCCACCCAACAATGATCATAATCACCTTAGTAAGCCGCTGTTTAGCCGCCATGCTGCGGATGTGGTCGTCAAACTTGAACTTCGCACGCAGCAGCACGGTGCGCGGCGCAGCACCGGCGCGCGGCTTGTGTACTGTCAGGTGGAGGCAACGAGGATCCTCTTTGTCGCCTTGGATCTAGAAAAAATATATTAATAAACAATGTTGATGAGTGCCATAGAAAACTTTTAAGCGCGATTATAAATTATAAACAAATTCCAGCATTTATCTAATATATAAAAATAAGTCGGGTTTTCCTTCCTGACACTATAACTTCAGAACGTACGAACCGATTTCCACGGTTTTGCATTCGTTGGAAAGGTCTCGGGCTCCGTGAGGTCTATAGAAAAATAAAATCAGAAAAAACTTCAAGAGAAAAGCAGGAAAACAGGGAAAAACATTTTTCACATACGCCATCTCTGATACATAGCATGTACTACAACGAGCCAGTACGTGTTGTGCGAGTATCCCTCACGAAAATAAATACGTTTCATTTTGAAGCGCGATATAACCGATATCCACGCGGGCGGAGCCGCGGGCGGAAAGCTAGTATATTATATTACATTAACGACCGTACTCAGAGACATTATACTCGGCCGGCCGGTACGCCGTACCTTGATCCCTATGACACTGACAGTTAATTTCACCACATAACATTGTAGTGGCGTCACCATTAAATTAGGATCAAATTGGAGGCGTCTAAAAATGCCATTTATAAATTTTACGTATCTTTATGCCATTACTTGAATGATATTCCGTTGGAATTTTTAACAATTCTTAACATTTACAAGAAATTACCTCAATCTGAACTTACGTTTACTGCTGCTGCAAAACTTACGTCGTGTGACATATTTTAATGGTGACGCCACTAGAACGTTGTGGTGAGATTAACTGTCAGTGTCATAGGGATCAAGTTTCGCCACGCCGAGTATATTAATAATTAATCGAATATATTAAAAATTAAAGAGTATATTAATAATAATGCAATGTACAATGTATTGTAATAAAATTAATTAAATTTGACAATTAAAGACAAATAATTCAATAAACATGCAATAAAATTAATTAAAATCTTTTATGACATAAATAATAACAAAAAAAAACTGACTTAGTATTTTCTATGTTACTTTAATTATTATTATTGTATAATTATTCAATTTAATATATATTTCTTCAATTGACAAATTATGTATAAAATTCTTTGTAAGATAAATATGATGTACTTATTAATTTTATTTACGTATATAAATTTAATTTAATTGCACGCCATGGCAGAATGTTAGAACTATAAGTAGTTAATTATAAGACCTGTATATGTACAACATTCATGCAATAAAGACATTTGAATTTAAATCATCATTAGATGATTATAAATTTCAATCGGATGAAAAAACAACCTTTCATAAAGTAAATAAACCGAGTATTTGTTATTTTTGTTAATGTACAAAAAATGGGCTTAGTTCTTTATTATCTTGAGTAACATTAATTAGTTAAAAAAATAGCAACATGTCCTATAGGACACATTGGTATTTAAAAAAAAAAATTTGAGGTATACCTCTAAATCCTGCAGACTGCCAACTAATTTAGCGACGCCCCATCCCAGTCGTTGTTTGTCGGGCTCCACCAATATTATCTGGATGCTGTCGACAGCCAAAAAGCGGTGCTGCCACGTCCCGTCCTTTTGGATTATGTCGCACGAAATGAGATCAGAGTCATCTGTAAAAAAAAACAAACTTATTTAAATGTGCTTTTGTAAGTAGATTTAATTAAGTATATTAGAAAGACATAATAATACAGGGTGCAATTAAACCTTCCTGCAAATTTTTTTCCAAGGCTTAGGTATCATTAGGAGTCCATTTAACAAAAAAAAAATGGGTGGTTTTTTTTTTAATGACATAATATTTTATCCCATTAGCCGGGTCCAAACGATCCATCTTGGAGCGGCGATCCCGCGATCCGCGATCCAGGATCGAGGAGCGTGGAGCGTGGAGCGCGTTAGATCGATCCTTGGAAACTGCGATCCTAATATACGCTCCAAGCGATCCGAAGGCGATCCGTTATTCAAGTCAGTCAGTATCTTGCACGATATGGAGTCACACGTACAGCGGCGGCGAATGGCCGTTGCAGCAGTAACCTTTGAAAAATAAATATTCCTTGATCTTACTGCATAAGTAGATTTGTTTTATTACCTGATCCAGTTATACGGCTTTGTTTCTCTCTGAATTTCTCCCTTCTGTATCCTCCCGCAAGAGACCGCATTTTTTTTTTTAGATTTTCTATTGGCTTGTTCCCGATTTTGCGACAAATCTGAGCCCAAGCATCGCCTCTTGCAACTCTATTCGTAAAATTAACATCTTTTGGGTTCCATAAACATATTTTAAACTCCTTATAGAGCGATATCAGACGACGACTTTGCGAAATATCCATGGTGTGATGGATCGCTCGGATCACATGCGAGGCACCTTTGAAGCGGGCAAGAAAACCGACAAATAACGGATCGCGAGCGCCAGGGAGCGCGCGCTCCAAAACTTGCGCTTGGATCGCGCGCGGCACGTCCACACCAAACGTTCCGTGCAACACGCTTCCTTCCGCGCGCGATCTAAGCGCGTTGGTGTGGACCTGGATATTTAAAATCGTAGCAGAACGGTCACTGGCGGCGCGGGGGAATGAACTTGGGTGACGTGGGATGAGGCGCGCGCGCGGGGTCACGTCACGCGCGGCCGACGCATCGTGTCCATTAATTGTAGTGTTTTTTAGGATAACTTTCGGAAGCTTTTTCTCAACATTTTAGTACTGAGTGAGTATAAAAGAAAAAATACGTGTATTTTTATTTTTGAAAAGGATCAATACATCAAAATTTGTCAGGAAGGTTTGATTGCATCCTGTATATTGACCAGACAAGCCGGATATACTTATACGTAAAAGGTGGATTCATCGAAAAAATACAAAGACTCGAAAGAAAACCGGCGTAGAAAAACGTTTCCTTCGTCTACCAGCTTTTACCCAAGCAAACAGAGGGTTTACCACGCCTTTCTTCTCTACTATTGCGCGTGACATCATCTACTCGCTTGACAATGAGTTGTTGAAACAGCGCACTATCTCGAATATCGCTATCGAAATTTCGGAGATCGACGGTTAAAAGAGATCGCACATTTATCAGCACGCACGCACCGTACGCGGCACATTTTAGAATTTGTTGTATGAAATAATGTGAAACCTCGCACATTCGTCTGCACCGTAAGTGTCGCATTTCGTGTACTATGCGGTGCGTTCGACGCGTATGGCGCGTACGCTGCGGACAAATGTGCGATCAGCTATTATAATGCAACTACCGATATGACGCCTGTGGGCTTCGGCCTAAACGGACATACAATTTCACTAAATCTTCATTTGAGGCACCCATGCATACGCATTCTACATTATACGCACTGAGGTCCAAAACTTCGCCAACTCGCTCGAACGGCGCGGGGTTGGTGAGCGGCAGCTGCGTCTTTTGTCCGCCAGCGCCAGGAACGCCGCGTGGATGAGGAAGAACGTGCGTATGGCGCAACGTGCACGCTCCATCTTGTTATACATCTTTGTAAATGACTATATTATACTCACTGAGGTCTAAAACATCTCCAACTCGCTCGAACGGCACGGGGTTGGTGAGCGGCAGCTGCATCTCAGGTTTGCCCGCCAGCGTCAGGTACGCCGCGCGGATGAGGAAGAACGTGCGTATGGCGCGACGTGCACGCTCCATCTTGTTATATATCTGTGTAAATGACTATATTATACTCACTGTGGTCCAGAACATCGCCAACTCGCTCGAACGGAGCGGGGTTGGTGAGCGGCAGCTGCGTCTCGGGTTTGCCCGCCAGTACCAGGTACGCCGCGTGGATAAGGAAGAACGTGCGTATGGCACGACGTGCACGATCCATATTGTTATATATCTTTGTAAATGACTATATTATACTCACTGAGGTCTAAAAAATCTCCAACTCGCTCGAACGGCGCGGGGTTGGTGAGCGGCAATTGCGTCTCGGGTTTGCCTGCCAGCGCCAGGTACGCCGCGCGGATGAGGAAGAACGTGCGTATGGCGCGACGTGCACGCTCCATCTTGTTATATATCTTTGTAAATGACTATATTATACTCACTGAGGTCTAAAACATCTCCAACTCGCTCGAACGGCGCGGGGTTGGTGAGCGGCAGCTGCGTCTCGGGTTTGCCCGCCAGCGCCAGGTACGCCGCGCGGATGAGGAAGAACGTGCGTATGGCGCGACGTGCTCGCTCCATCTGTAAGTCATAAAAATTATATAAGAGTAAGGCCACACTGCACTGGTGGTGCATTGTCAGCATGGTATAGCGGATAGTACGAATAGCTTCGTTAGGCAACGTACATAGTACGGGAGCCCTAGAACAATTTTTTTGTGATTACTAACAAGCTAATTTCTTGTGAGTAGCTACATTTTGATAAGACGAACAACATTTTTATTTTTGAAAAATCTACCCGTTCTTTTTAAGCGCTCGCGATAAAATTAAAATAGCAAGATTGTTTGACCTTTAGAAAACTCTGTGCAAAGCCTAATCTCCTTTATAACTTCTTCCCTAATATTCGTGAACGGCTATCCAAACATTGGATGGATAATATTGATCACTGCGTTTCTCAGTTCCTGACCGGTCATGGAAATTTTACTAGTAGCATCACCCATGTGCGAGTGCTCGACCGAAGGCAACATGTTTGAACAAACCGCGCATCATGTTCTCTGGGAGTGCAGTCTCTGGCAGGACGAAAGAACTACAATGCTAAATAACCTATTCTGTACATCTGGAGTCGCATACTACGGTGATCTCGTGGACAGCGCTAGGAACTTCCGTGCCTTCAAGCGTTTTTGCCACAATTATTATTGGCAACAGTCAAACACAATAAACTCCAATATTAACTTAGCTTTAGCTTAGGAGTCACAATTATTAACCTTATTTCCGTGGTGCTCCCCCTTGAGTTCTTTGACTTTCGGTCATTGCAACTTTGTGCTGTCTCCTGCTTTTATGGGGAGGGAAATTGGAATCTTCCTACTCCTCCTATTTTCTTCTGATTAATTTCGTTGCGGGTCCCAAGACAGTTTTAGCATGTCCCTCGGGCTCCCTGAGATCATATCAAAAGGTTTTCGTGGTTGGATACCGCTGTCGATCCTGGCGACACAGGAGATACAGTGGTGGGAATGTGTGGTGGGCCAAAGCCCGATGTAATTTCGAAAAATCTCGAAAGAGGTAACTAACAAAGATAGAAAGGATTTCATACTTTAATGACTTGATGGTCCTTAAATATGGATTGTTTTATTTGTAGAACAAGGTTACTCTTTAATTATATAACTATTAACTTACTGCCTACCTACAACTGTCCTTACAGACCTGTTATCTTACAGACTGTCAGACACTTCTCGCGACAGATAGAGATCAGCTACGATAACTTGGCGCGCCGCTCCAAAATTCAAAACGTTTGAAGTGCGTTGTCAAAACGACTTGAAGTGCGTTGTCTTGCGCAGTAGGCTAGTTATGATTAGTTGACCAACAAAACTGAAATATTACGTGTAGTGTGATTGATTGAATACTTACTACATACAAACTCTTTCATAAGGATGTGACTACACACATTGAAACAGTCATTTGGAGGGTCGCGCCATGTTATCGTAGTTGATCTCTACACTTGCAAGCTGCTGTCAGACACTTCTCGCGACAGTTACATTTGCAAGCTGCTGTCGGACAGACTGTCAGATACTTCTCGCGACAGTTACACTTGCAAGCTACTGTCAGACACTTCTCGCGACAGTTATACTTGCAAGCTGCTGTCAGACAGACTGTTTTATTTTATTTTATTTGGAAAACAAACAGTGATATAATACTAATTTACATATTAATAGTAGGTATCAGAACACCATTTATATGTTTTCACATACAGATAACTATATAATAAAGAGAAAACAAAAATAATTTGCAACTTAATACTATTAAATACAAAGCGAATTAGTGAATGATAATAAATTTAGTTGGAACAGGAGAAAAAGAAAGCAAAACTAAGCAGAGAATCAGAGAAACTCATCGAACCAGTGCTGTGTCAACTTTTGTTTCAAGGCAGAAGGTGAAATTAAAAACAACTAATCAAAATCAAGTTTTGGAGTATCATTCAAGCTGTTAATTAATTTTGAAGATCTAATGATAAAGGAGTTTCTTCGGTAATTTGTATTGCAGAATGGGACATACAAGGGAGTCTGGATTCGAGCTGACCTTGATGGTACTTTTAGAGAAATTTTAGAAAGGAGTAATGGGGTGTCAATTTTGTTTTGAATAGTTTTGAGTAGGAAAAGTATATCAGAGATACGGCGTCTTTCGAAAAGAGGGAGAAGGTGAAATCTTTTGGATCTCAATTCATATGAAGGATCGTATCTATTGCATTTAAATTGTAGATGTTGTAGATATGAACAGAGTATTGGGGATTCCAGATTTCAGAACAATATTCGAGGGAACTAAGAACAGAAAATAATTTTTAATATCTATTTTATTTTATTTTATTTTATTTTTATGAAGTCAGGAAGACCAACAGCTATCAATAAAAAAACAGTAAATAACTTAATCTAGAAAATAAGAAGCCAATTACAGGTCCTCACAAATAAATATACAGGATAAGTAATCTAAAAGTTCAGACATAGCAGGCGCCACATACTACTAAATAAATTACAATGTGTAAAGTGAGACTGAAGAGTCACAAATACTTAACATTAAACTTTAACGCTACACGTAAACATCTGTCACAAATAACAAACAACAAATAAAGCCTAAATATAAGTAACAGTTGTATGAACAAACATTACTGGAGCAAGTATTCATAAAGCAGTCGCTTGGCTGTTACAATGCTAGTTGCGAACAGGTCTAAGTCTACAGATTTAGAAATATTATTAAAGTTATTACCTGTGCGCAAGATAAACGAGTTCTTACGGTAGTTAGTCGAAACTACTGGTACAAATATAGGGGGGTTAAATCTAAAGATTCTAGAGGGTACATTTAAATTAAGTTTTTCTAAAATTACGGGGGAATCAATTTTATTGGAGGCTATCTTCAAAAGAAAAACTAAATCGGCAACATCGCGTCTGATCTTGAGCGGAACCAAGTGATGCCGTTTACAGAGTTCAAAATAATTATCGGAATTGTATTGGATTTTTAAACGATAACAAAGGTATCGAACAAATTTTTTTTGGATGTTTTCAATACGATCAATATAGTCATTATACATAGGATTCCAAACTTGCGAGGCGTATTCCAAATGGGGACGAACATAGGTACAATATAATGTTTTTATTGTTTTTATGTCTTTGAAAGACGTAGCACACCTCAGCACAAAACCTAGCGCTTTGTAAGCTTTAGATACTATTTGATCCACATGTACGTCAAACAGTAATTTAGAGTCGTGATATACTCCTAGATCACGAACTGTCGTAAGTCGTTGTAACGATTGTTGTTTGAGTGTATAACTCGTTAGAATTACGTTCTGTTTTCTGGAAAAGGTGACAACGCAACATTTTGAGGGATTAAGATCGAGACAATTTTGGGAACAATACTGTTCTAGTCGTGTTATGTCGGCCTGTAATGCAGATGCATCCGATTGAGACGAGATAGATAAGAAAATTTTCATGTCATCTGCGAAACAAAGCAACAGAGACGAATGTAAACAGTTTTGAATATCGTTTACCATGATGTTAAAAAGAAGTGGACCAAGCAACGAACCTTGGGGAACTCCACTCGGGATGTCAACCCAACCAGAAATGTAGTTTTTAACTACTACAGCTTGGGACCTTCGATGGATGTAGGAGGAGAACCACCTTAGAAGATTACCACTAATCCCCATGGATTCGAGCTTTTTAATAAGAATGTTATGATCTATACGGTCGAAACATTTTGAGTAGTCGGTGTAAACCACATCGACTTGCTTACCAGCTTCCATGGCTTGCGTTATATATTCATTGAAGGTCACTAAGTTGGAGACAGTGGATCTGCCACCGAGAAACCCATGTTGAGATGCACTAAAGGATGCCTTCAAAGCTGGGTATAATTGGTTATATATAATACGTTCGAAAACTTTAGCAATTATACACAGCTTTGAGATGGGTCTGTAATTAGTGACATCGGTTTTAGGCCCTTTTTTATGTACCGGGGTGATGAACGCGGATTTCCAAATACCCGGCACCACTCCTTCACTTAGCGACCTTCTAAACAGTAGTGTAATGGGAATCGCAATCGTAGAAGCGGTGGCTATAAGAAATTGGGCTGGCAAGTTATCCGGACCGGCTGATTTACTGGTGTCAAGTCCGAGTAAGAGTTTCTTGACCTCATCGTATTTAATGTCAATATGAGATATATACGAAACTGGATTATTATCAATCGGCGAACCAAAGGAGGTACTACCGCAATGGCCTACCGAAGATGGCGGTGATTGGATAAAGTTGGAAAGAAAATAAGATGAGAATGTATCACATATATCACTTCCTGTATTTACTTGTATGTTATTATATTTAAGACTGCTAGGTATAGTACTCGACTTGGAATTATTCCGTGAGTTGATATATGTCCAAAAGTATTTGGGATTTTTGACGATAGACTTCTCGACGTTATCCAAGTAGGTCTGGTAACACTCTCTCTCCAGACGCTTTACCCTGTCGCGCAGCAATTGAAACGACAAGAGATCGGCACGATTGCCGTAAATATTATATTTACGTAAAATTTTATTTTTCTCCCTAATAACTTTTATAAGCTGTTTAGAGAACCAGTCAGGGTAAGAATTGCCGTTTGACTGTTTAAGCGGTATGTACTTATCAATCAATTTATAAATTGTATCATAGAAAAGAGTTACGGAATCCTCAAATTGCATATTAGAAAATTCAAGGTTCCAGTCGAATTTTGTTATTTCAGCATTTATTTCGATATAATCACCTTTGTAAAATAAACGCCTTGTGCGAGAACCCGGTTGTAAACAATCTAAGGAGGCAAAATCTAACGATATACACAAAGCGTTGTGTAGCGGGTCAATCGGCACGAGAGGGTCGACACATTCCATTACCTTAACTGAGTCATTAGAGATCACTAAATCTAATATTCTTCCCTGCGAGTTTAAAACGCCGTTATACTGGGAGAGACCGTGCATGTGTAACTCATCAATAAGTAAACATTCGTTAGGAGACTGGTAGTTTGATGGAGTATAGCATTGATCACTGTTTAACTGCCAACTGATCTTACTCATATTAAAATCGCCGATTATTAAATATTTATTGAGAGGGTTTTGCAAAAATATGTCGTTAAGCTTATGAAAAAAGTTATTTAATTGTTGCGAGAAAGAATTACCCAAGTTCTGTGAGCACAAGTATAAAACACATAAGTGTAATTTAATAGAAGTCTGCTTACCCGATTTTAGCAGTAATGTTACCCACAGATCTTCGGCAGACGAGTGGAAGCTAGGTTGAGACTCGACACGTAGGTTTTTGTGAGTAGCTATGAGTACACCGCCGCCCCTCCTCTGCTGTGTGGATGAGTAGTCTCGATCGCGGCGCCAGACGACGTAGCGATCGTCAAAAATCTCACTATCAGCAATTCCATCCAATAGCCAGGATTCAGTCAGTAATATAACATCATAATTAGCTATACATACACTACGTTTGAAAAGATCTACTTTAGTTCGCAAACCCCGAACATTCTGGTAGTACATAGATATCGATGAACTGTAATTATCCATAATTAAAATTAACAAGAATGTAAACTACTGCATAGTAACAGAGTATCAACGATAGGTAAAAACATTGCGAAAATAAGTTGACCGATCTAACGATAAGAACTCGTTTGCATAAAGTGCGAGCAGGCTGGTACGCGCGGTTATTAAACCGTACCAGTAAAAGCGAGACAGATATAATATGTTTGTTCATGTTCAGTACAGATGCATTAGCGCGATAAGGAATACAATGGACGCTCGAGCGTAAACAAGTTATGAAGTTAGATAAGTAATGCAAGTCAGGGGTGCTAAACATTAGGGGCCGAGAATTATTGTTTTGAAACTGCTTATGCAGTATTTTAAAATATTGCTCGAGTATTACAAGAACTTTATCCATACAAGATAATAATGGCACGAACAAAAAACATAATAAAAAGCAGACTAGGACAATTTTTTTAAATCATTTTCGGAGTTAATTATAAGTATCTTAGAAGTGTCATTGAGGCGAGCATGTATTTTACCATACTTCACCCACACGTAGCGGTAACCCAACTTATCTTTCAAGGTAGCCTTCGTTTTAGTTAGTAAGTTCTTCATATCGGCCGTAAGATGATCGTTTACATAGATACGTTGTGTACTCTCTCGAAATCCGATGTCGCTGGCCGCTAGCTGCTTAGATGACCGCGCCGCAGCAACGAAGTCTTCTTTAACATATCTGTTGATAAAATTTGCTACGATAGACTTCTCCTTGGTGTTGTGCAACGGCACCCTGGCGATGTAGTTTATTGACTCCTTAGAAATTGGATATTTTATAAGTTTTCCAATGGATCCTATAATCTCGAACAAATTTTCATCCTTTTTGGTAGGAACTCCCTTGATCTCCACGTTATTGAGTCGCGCCCATTGATCTTTGGTAGCGAGGGATAGCTTGCATTTGGCGAGCTCCTCTTGAGTATGCTTCAGTTCGTCCCGAAGGAGATCTACTTCTGGTATTTTGGCCTCCACTCTTACGATTCTACCAACGCATTCATCTAGCTTGCCGCTATTAAATTCGCACGACGCTCGGAGATCTTGAATATCACTTTTGATAGCCTTCACGTCATCGATCAAAGCTGGCAGACTAGAAAGGTGCTTCTTCATATCGAGAATCTCATTCAGGATTTTATCGAGAGATACTGAGTCTTCACCTCCACTACTTGCGCTGAGCATACTCCTGCAATTGAAGCACTTCCAGGCTGCTCTTCTGTCTGCACCCAATTTTCTGTAGCCTGTCTCACTGATACCGGCACAGCCGAAATCATAGCTATTTTTACAGGTTGAGCACTGGACACCATCGTTGAATGGTAGTTTACACTTACTACACGTGGCCATAACTCAAAGTTAAAATGTATTACGAGTTATAGTGACGACAGAAAAAAAGATTGACGACCCCTGTTTAAAAAGGACAAGCGTGCGGTCGCTGCCGATGTTCGACGATGACTGATATCTTTATATTTTTAAATTGTGAACTCATTCTAAGAATAAATCCTAGTGACTTATTAGCTTTATTTAAGATGTGGTCCAGGTGTTTATTGTAAGATAATTTTGAGTCGTGTATGATACCAAGATCACGAATCTCTGTCACACTTTTTAGCTCTAGTCCCTTTAGTAAATAAAAATAATAAAAATAGTGTAGGGGAAAGATGTTAGATACATCTACGGCTGTTGCCCGCGACTTCGTCCGCGTGGACTTCAGTTTTAAATAGTTGTTCCCGTACATCGATTAAATAGTTTACGCGCAAATCATAAAGGTACATTTAGTGGGAACCGTACACTTTGTGGGAACCGTACATTTCTCCGCGACAAAATATATTCCTTGTCCTTCCCGAGACTCAAAGTATCTCCATACCAAAATTTATCAAAATCGATTGAATAGTTTACGCGCAAATCATAAAAGTATATTGTGCGGTAACCGTACATTTTCCCGGGATAAAATGTACCCTATGTCCTTTTCCGGGACTCAAAGTATATACTTATACCAAATTTCAGCAAAACCGATCCAGCTCTTTACGCGTGATGTTGTAACCAAGGGAAATATGGATTCATTTTTACTATTTATAGATGTTCCGTGCGGCTTCGCCCGCGTAAATTAGATATTTCACAGACAAATTAGTCCACGAAAAATAGCCTATGATCTTTCACATGCTCTACTTCCTATCTGACCCAAATAACAGAAAAATTGCTCTAGTAGTTCGTGAGATAAGCCCTTTCAAATAATTTCCCCCATTTTTTCCACATTTTCCTCTATTTCTTCGCTCCTATTAGTCTTAGCGTGATAAAATATAGCCTATAGCCTTTCTCGATGAATGGGCTATCTAACACTGAAAGAACTTATCAAATCGGACCAGTAGTTCCTGAGATTGGCGCGTTCAAACAAACAAACAAACAAACTCTTCCGCTTTATAATATTAGTATAGATTAGTATAGATAACACAATCACCCTACCTCGCCGCTGGGCAGTCGTTTTTCGAAGGCGATGCCGGACATCGGGGTCTTAGTGGGCGGCAACAGGATCGCCGCGTCCATGCACAGCCACTCCACATTTAGCGGCTTCTTGCTCATCTCGCAATACCTGGAAATTATAAACTTGTAAAGACTGGATGAATCGCGCTATTGAAGTTCCTGAAGTCGCCATATAATTATTATAATACTACATTAGTTGGCGTATGCATAGCGACCCACTCCGTCATCTTCAATTCGAGTTCCCACTTCTCCCCAATTCCCACAAACTATGTCCGATCGCAGGATAAAGCGAAATTTGGCCATTGACCTATAATTATAGCTGATTATTATTTCACACACGCGTGTAAATATTGCTAGGCTCACATAAAATGTGCTAGGAAAGAAGATACAAATAATTTTTTCTATGAGTGAAAGAGACAGGGACAGGGGGACGAAACGCTGTTATACATTTTGATATTTAAAGTACGACTGGACTATACATTTTCGTCCAATATGCGTGGCGCTAGTCAACATAATATTTTGGCACTACGTACATCAAAAGTATTTTTTGTAATAAATAATTACTACACTCACTCGTCCTCAAACACGTCCACTCTCCAGGAATCGAAGGAATGTCGTCGCACTTGTAGAAGTTTCTGGCGAGTGCTGCGGCGCGCGCCCGTATTGCGTCCACCACGGCGACGTCGCGCGCCCGCACAGCCATCCGCTACACATCGCCGCGCGCAACAGACGTATGCTCAGCTCGCACGTCACTAGACGGACACTGTAGAATATACTCACTCGTCCTCAAACATGTCCAGGAATATGTCGTCATACTTGTAGAAGTTTCTGGCGAGTGCTGCGGCGGACGCGTTACGACGCGTCCGCCGCGGCGACGTCGCGCGTCCGCACCGCTCGCCCGCTACACATCGCCGCGCGCAACAGACGTATGCTCAGCTCGCACGTCACTAGACGGACACTGTAGAATATACTCACTCGTCCTCAAACATGTCCAGGAATATGTCGTCACACTTGTAGAAGTTTCTGGCGAGTGCTGCGGCGCGCGCCCGTAACGCGTCCGCCGCGGCGACGTCGCGCGCCCGCACCGCTCGCCCGCTACACATCGCCGCACGCAACAGACGTATGCTCAGCTCGCACGTCACTAGACGGACTTTTGACGCTGGAGTAATTAAATAATTTTATGCTGTGATAAGTATTTTTACTATGATTATACTAACACACGTCACTAAACGGACTTTCGATACTATAAGAGCGAATTTAAGAGTAAATATGTGAACATGATTCATTTAATTTGGATTTTAATCATTAGTATTTTAGTATGCAATTGTAACTAAAATAGGCAACCTTATGTAAGTCAGTTATAAGTCAATCTTTAAAATTTCGCGTTGTGACTGCAGTTTCACTGTTCCGCTCACTGAGCGTTTTCTACCTTTGAGCGTAACATATAATATAACATAAAGATATCTTACTAGGTTTGCAGCAGAGGTTAGCGATGGCTATTAGCTTGGAAATCAGTAGCTCATTGAAACTCTCCGTGTATCGCTTCTTAGGAGTCTCGCTTGCTTCGCTCGACTCCTGACTTTCACAACTCTCCTTGTCTTTAGCACTCGACTCATCAGAACTTAGTAGTATTTCTAGGAGCTCCGGACTTACGCCTGTAATATATAATTATATATTTCAATTATAACTCTGACAAAGACATTTACAGAAATTTTACAAAATTACTTTGATAACTTAAATGATACAAAATTATGTGCCGTATGGTAATAAGGTTATAGTCCGCGCGGAACTAGTTGGCCGCGCCTTAGGTATGTGAGCGGTGGGGGCGCTTGATTTTGACAGTTCTGGCTAGTTTAGACAAAACGCACAAGAGATTGCAATAGCAAGATAAAAAGACAATCTAAGGAAATAATATTTATGTGCATAGGTTTTCAAAAAACGGAAAGCCGATGTCAATAATTTAGAATATAAAGCTGATCAATTATTGTCTTTAATTTATTCTTTTCAATAATTAAATAATATTATTTTTCACGATATCGCGAGATTGGTCGTCACTGTCTAATCTCATGTGCGTTGCGAGCAGCCAGCAACCCGCCCCCTCACTCCTGTCCCTACCTAAGGCGCGGCCAACTAGTTCCACGCGGACTATAATTATTTTTGTGTTTAATTATAATAAGAGATGAGATGAAAAAGTAACAAATATATAGTCGAATTAAGACACCTCCTCCTTTTGAAAATCGGTTAAAAGTTGGGAAACATTTTACAATAAAAATCAGAACCAAGTATGCGTCATATTATTCAACATTGTATCCTTATAATGTAACTCATAAGTCATAACATTTTACTATTATATGTTACTAAGTATTTACATAATGTCGGCATACAAAAAGCGTAACAGAACAGAAATATCTTACCAACTGATAACCCAGGTCATGCGTAATGAGAAAAAAGATTATTAATTAGTTCATTACGTTATTATAAATAAATAATAATATCATTACACGGAAATGTGATAATAGCATGTACGGACGTAAAAAAATACGGACGGAGCATTACACTATAAAGAGGTGAAGCATGCAAGGTAGGACAATTTCATTTATTGTACACGTGACCGACACTCACACACGCAACTAGGTACACATAAGCAGCTGTCATTGTACATTGAGTGACGGCGCCAGTGACACGCACACATTCTACACGGGCCGCCATTACTATGCTTCACTCGTGATTAGACAAGGTTACGTCCGTATTTTTTACGTCCGTGATAGCATGCATGTTTATGGTTAATAATAATAATAACGGTAACTTGTGTATTCATTAGATAATAATTGTAGTCATTACCTATAAGTATACCTTTTAATGCTAAACATAAAGCGAGAGCAAGAGCCAATTGCTCATTAAGTTTTCAACTCTTTAGGCTGGTACATGCCGGGATTTCTTATTTGTGGAAAAATTCTCAGCATTGAAATTAGAACATGAGCTACTTTACTATAGATAAAATTCCAATACTCGATCTCCAATCGTTTTTGACTTTGTTATATTTTTGAGAGAGTTACAATTTCAGTTCTGTAAAATTTGCGCGCGCATATAGTCCCAACCTTATTGTTATTCTCTATTTCATTTTAGAAAAAAGACGGGTTGCGCTCCGGGAGTGCCGGCAGAAGTGAAAACTAGATTATTAACACTACATCTACTTATCAAGTTTCAATAGTATAGCTCTTATAGTTTCGGAGAAAAGTGGCTTTTGGGGGTAGAATTTCCAAAAAAGTTTAAATACATATCCATTCATTTTCAATCAGTAACCCAAAAATAAATTTTCATGTTTCTAACTCAAGAAATGACCAACTTTCATTCAAACTTTCAACCCCTATTTCACCCCCTTCGGGTAAAATTTTCGAAATTCCTTCCTTAGTGGGTGTCTACTTAATAAAACAACCCTACTCACCAAATTTCGTGGCTGTAACTTTAACAGTTTTTGCTCAGCGATGATGAATCAGTCAGTCAGTCAGGACATGTAATTTTATAAGTATAGATAATGTAGAAGAAGTGTAAACATACCTTTATTGTTAATCAGCGCATATAATAAGCACAGTGCGAACAACGCCTTATAGTCGTTTTCGCTGCAGTCCAATGAATCCAATACAGTCTTTAAAAACGGCCTCTTCTCAATATCCTTCGATTGACTTTCTATCATATTCTCTAAGCTTGTGGTACGTTCGGTCGACGTACTGGGCACAACCTTAAGTAACTTTTGTTTCTCTTCATCAGTAATATTATTTAGATCCGATAAAGTTTTTGAAGAACTTGAGTCGATTCCTGAGTCCGGTAGTGGAGAATCCGGCATGTTTTCTTTTGGCTTTGGATGGATTTGAGTCACTAGATCTTCTGTGGAGTCATGAGCGACACTGGAGGATTCGCTGATATGAGATGTGGAAGGAAGAGACGTAGACACTAACTCTGGATCTAAGTCACAACTCGACTGGTCCGTATCATAACCAAACGTCTTCGAACCAGAGTATTCCGGAGTAGTATAATCTCTTTCTGAACATGAGGTATTTTCTAGAGCCTTCTCTAAGCTCATCTGTGGCTTACTGAACTCCAATTTGACGTTGGATTTGGCGTTTAACATGTACACGTCTAGAACCTTCGAGGCACCATCTTCGAAAATTGACATGTCACTTTGGATGATTATCCAGGCTAACGCATGGACTATAGGTCCATGAGTTATTATTAAAAATACTTGTGACAGTAAAAACAGAGCGACCACACACGATACTGATGGTTTTTCGTCTTCTGAATCCACCCTTTGTATGGGATAGTTCATTCTGGATGCATCCGCTGATTTGCCTGTCAATATCGCTTCTAGATTTCGAGTTATCGCCTCTATACTCTGTAGATGATCTCTGTTATAGGGTGATGACGTCATGGGTCTTCTAGACTCCGTCAAAGAGTAAATGTACAGAGGTATCAACAGTTTGTGTAGTAGATGCTCTGTGAGAACGTCATTTAGGTCCGGTATATTGAGGCAGAGTATGTCGTTGATGTAATGTAAGTGATCTAGATGTTCGGCAACTAAATCGTCCAACTTCTGTTGAGACTGATGGCTGGAAGAAAAAGTTTTATCGATATAAGCACTAACACATAACACATAAAACATGAAAAATTAGAATATTGAAAGTGCCAATGAAGATAGAATAATCATCGTGATATAAAATTATTTATACTTAAAATATAGGTGATAAATCACTATATATCTATATCTATTATCTAGGTGTATCTAGGCGTTGTATATTTTGCTTCAGATCACCTTAAATGGAGATGCGACTTGGAATTTCAGCAAAACTTCGAATTTCGAGCTGCATTATGCCTGCATTACTATTGCATTATAATGTGTATCTTTTATGTACCATCGAGGAAATTGATTCCTATGCAGTTGATAGACCAACATTATTTGGTCGAATATGTCAATTCAATGTTAATTGTGATCTGTTAGCTGGGTTTGACGTAACGCAATCAAACTACGTAGGTCCCCGACCTGCATAGGAATCAACTTCTCTGATAGTACATAAAGTTAAATTACGAAATTACGCATTCATGTCGATGCGAATAGACACTCGCGAACTCAAGAACATCATGACCTAATCACCTAGTTTATTCATTTCGTTAACGAAATGAATAAACTAATGCCTTAATGCCTTAATGCCTTAAGGCAGCAGTTCTCAAACTTCTTTGGTGAAACCTTTTTAAAAAGTAACAATTTGACCGACCCTCCAAAAAAAGAATGATGTTTTTGAATGAATTGTCTACATGGGTCTGATGACATTTCTAAAAACATTTGAGGAGCTGGCGAACAGAGCCGGATTCAACTACTACTACTGGCACTACTACTGAACTAATCCGGTTTTGTTTGAAAATGTTTACAGGGATTGACGAAGATGGGTCAAGAGAAGACGATTCGAAAAAAAATATACTTTCGCACTCTGGTGGATTTGTCCGGTTTTGTTCGCCAGCTCTTCAATTTATGTTTCGCTCGATGAGCCCCTACAAGGCCTTTTTTGGAGCCCTAGGGCTCCAAAGAACACACTTTGAGTATGGCTATGTTAAAGAATTTAAAAGTTACCAGAAGAAAAAAAACATACTCAGCATCATTTCTGACACAGGCATCCAACTCCAAAATATGTTTCCCAATGAACCAGACCAAGTTGCTAAAGTATGGTGCTGCAGTTCTGAAATAAAAACACGAAATAAGAATTAATATCAATTTCAATTACTGCTATTTTAAAAATTGACAGAAATGTTCAAACTTTTAAATTACTGTTTGTCTCTTTGGCGACTAAACTATAATGTCGCTTCTTAAGGCTGTCACAGACAGAGCAGGTAATGTAAAGATGCATATTATAGCACGATACATCTCGATACATCTTTCTATAGAAATCGTCAGGAGACCACACACAACAGCAGCTATAGAGTATATTTTTACATTATAGCTGTTGTGTACGATTTCTATAGAAAGATGTATCGTGAAACGTGCTATAATATACATATTTGCATTACCTGCTCTGTCTGTGACAACCTTTAAGTACCCTGTTAACGATCAAATTTGTTTGACAAACATGTTTGATGCAATTTAAGTTTTCATCAAACAGCAGCACAGAGGAACAAACGCGCATCAAACAAGTTTATCAAACAATTAGCTAGAATCGGTTTGAGATCATGAGATCTTGTTTGACAAATACAGCAGAACACGTTCAAACACGTTTGTCAAACGCTACGCAAATCCAAATTTTCTTCAAACAGATCAAAGTCACAGGTTACACGGTCAAATTCTCATCAATCTGATTGACGGAATATTGATGGTTATAAAAAGTTCATATTAAAAATACGATCAATCCATCAATCCGTGGCGTACACGATCAAATTTTCGTCAATCCGTACCGGATTGATGGAACAGGTTGATGAAAATTTGACCGCGTAGCCGGTGACAAACACGTAGTTTGTTTGACAAACGCTTCAAACAAAGCTGGACACTATCAAACTGTTTGACAAACACGTATTGATAATTTGATCGTTTGCAGGGTACTAGGTACTATACACACAATATATGCACACACTTGAACAATGTATTAAACATTTTTCTTGGTATGGTAGAATAAAAAAATAAAAAAAATTACATTAAGAAAAAGAAAGAAAAATATATCATACCTGTCCCTAATAAACCTTAGCATGCTGGCATCTTGCACCCTGTACACATTCAAAGTGAGTGTCCGTACCGCTATCCGCACCATGGACTCAGGATGGTTGAAGAACTTAATAGCCTCAGTGTAGAGAGGAAAATCTTTTGTATGCTGGAATGTGTAATTATCATTTAGTAGCTTTGATTTTATGGAGGCACTTCAAATAGCTAGTATTTGCATATTTGATGTATTTGCCAAACAATCACCATGTGTAGATGGTATGTTTGACAAAGTATTGGCCTTATTTGCCTATTTGACAAATATGACCAATACCAAATACACGTATCCGTACCTTTGTCGGTTTTTGACGCACATCAAAAGAGTCAAATAGGCAAGTAAACAAAATCAAGTAAAATTTTGGTATTTGACGTCCATGTGTGGAAGGCCGTATTTGCCTTTATTCGCTTGTTTGTGTATATGTTACCGCTAGAATGCGGAATACGATAATATGTACATTAATCCTTCAGGCCCCGCGCGAGCACCGGTGATCGCGACAACAATAGAATACAATAGCAATTCCTGGAAATTCCGACTGAAGTATTAACTAGGTAAACTGCAGATTGTACATAAACCATACGTTAAAGTGTGAAATTTAAATCAAAAAAGCTTATATTCGCACTTCACCTAGTTAGTTTGCATAGTAACGAATAGTACATCATTAAATTGCGGAAGACAATTTATGACGGTCGGCTCGCTCGGCTCCCTTTGTGTTGTGGACTAAGTTCTAACCTAACCTACTGTTGGACTTTCTGGATTGTGTTTGTTTTTGTTTTGGTGGGGGGGCTGCGCTTAGGAATTTCACTCTAGAGGTTCAACCTCAGATCTTCAGATCCATCATCAGTCATGTACCTAGAGACCAATGACCCTCAATATGGCACAACTAGCTTCAATTATCAGTAGACGGAGCCCCGCTACGCGGGTCTACTATTTCTGGGTGTTGAGGTCTAAGTTCCAACCTAACCTAACCTACTTTTGGACTTTCTGGATTGTTTGTTTTTGTTTTGGTGGGGGGCGCAGCCATTATTATGCAATTTACCGCATGCATGGTCGTTAGTCCACAGATTACCTAGGTATTCTGTAGATTATCTCGTTAATGTAAGAAGAGAATAAAGTTTTTGCACTTTAACTAACTTACCCAGGTAATCTGCAGAATACCTTGTTAATCTGCAGTCTAACTGGTTTACGCACATTAGCGGTAACATATACATCAATAATTTTGCCAAATGCAACAAATAGCCAATAGCAAATACAAATAGCCATGTGAATTGCCTCCATTAGAAAAGAAAGAATAACGTCCCTCTTGTTAATATGCAATGTTTTAACTTTGAGAACCGAACGTCTGCAGTTCTATGTATTTCTATGCATAAGTGTCCGTATCGCTAGCTGTGGAGGGTATTTCATAGAAATGCAAGATTAGCTATAATAGTTTTAATGAGAGAGTTATAATATTATTGTGCAACAATTTTATTAATATGGCCTTGATTAAAGGTTGAGATACTAATTTAATAGTCATTCCCAATTAGTTAATTATATTAGTATTATGTGTGTCACTATCTCATTGTTTATAACAGAATCTATTAATTTAAACATGTACTATCAGAGAAGTTGATTCCTATGCAGATCGGTGACCTATGTAGTTTGGTTGCGTTACGTTAAACCCAGCCGACAAATCACAATTAACATTGAATTGACATATTCGACCAAATAATGTTGGTCTATCAACTGCATAGGAATCAATTTCCTCGATGGTACATAAATTAAAATATGTTTATTTAAAGCATAAATTATATAAAACACTCACCTCATTGTAGAAAAAGTGTATAGTGTGATTATTTAGTTTTAAGCTGAGGGTCTTTAGAAAGGAAATGTAGTAGGCCATTACTTCCTCGTCAGAAACATCAAACTTGTGTACAATTATACTATTAACGTGATTATTGCTTAGCAAATAATCTGAAAATAATTATAACATTAATAAACATTGTAAATAAATATTTAATATATATGGACGCTTCACACCACTTCAGTCTGGCCGCGTGCTAAGTACCTGAAGGACTTGTGTTACAGGTACCAGACAACAGAAATATATTTAATACTTTTATGCTATACATATATTTAAGATTTTTATTTTTTATTATATCATACACATATTTAATACGTATCCAGACCCAGGAACATCAAAAACTTTTTTGTTCCGTTGACGGGATTTGAACCCATGACCCCCGGCTTGAGCTGCTATACACTCAACCAATTGAGCCACAGAGGTTGTCAAAGGTAAGTAAATAAATATTATTTCATATTAACTTAAATACTAGATGTCAAGACTGTTAACGTCTCTAGTCCATTGATGCTGCGAACTGCGAAAAAGCGGCGAACTGATCTACTGTCTCATATGCCACATGACAATGCGTTATATTGCATCTCGCTCTATTCCTGTTTCACAGATATTTCGCAGTTCGCATCATCGGTGGACTAGAGGCTTGACATTTTAAATATTAATTTGAATCTCACAAGATTTTATTTTATGATTCTAATAAGATATTCAAATATACTTTATACTAATATTATAAATGCGAAAGTGTGTCTGTCTGTCTGTTACCTCTTCACGCTCAAACCGCTGAACCTATTTTGCTGAAATTTGGCATGGAGATACTTTGAGTCCCGGGAAAGGACATAGGATACTTTTTGTCCCAGAAAAATGTACGGTTCCCCGCGATAAACGAGTTTTGGTCCAACGGAGTTGCGGGCTTCATCTAGTTCAAAATTCAAATATAAATAAAACAACTCAAAAGCTACTCACATAGAGACGTCTCATTTCTGATGTTTTCAAACAAAATGTTAAGTGTTTGTAGCAACTGTACACACACATAGGAAGATCCACCACATTTTTGTCTCATTATTCTCAAGAAATATGACAGCATATTCTTCTCCAAGAAAAAACTGTAAGTAAACAAAAATTATTGCTGATATATCCTGTTTTTAAAAGTTTTCTTTTTCGTGTTACATCTTCAAGCCTCAATAACTGAACTAATTTGGTATGGAGATACTTTGGGCCTGGGAGCATGACATACAACTTTTAGCCCAATAAAATTTATTAGGTTAAAAATGTGCTTTACAAGGCAAAATTACATGGAACACATTGTTTTTAATAAAAACTTTGTAAAAATCAAAGAGCAGGAATAAGAATGTTCATTTAAATGTGCTAATAAAGTCAAGGTTGCACACATTAAGTTATAATTTTTTAAGCCTTGCCAAAAATAAGCTAATGATATTTCAAAATAAGAATTAAATTGTCTCATACTTACTCAAATACTGAGCTATCATTTTGATCACCCCAAATCAGAATCTCTGCGATACAACGTAGTGATTCTACCAAAATCCCTCGATTGCTCTCAGAAACTGTTGTGTTCTTACAGAGTATGTTATGAAGGTATTTTAATCTTTCTAATGAATGGGGATTCTTGGGGCGACCCCATCCACCCCCAAACCAGCTTCTACTTCGAAACATTGTGTTCGTTCACGTTATATTTCGTAAAACACGACGCACCCTAACGTCTTATTTTAATGCACTATGTTCTTTATCTTTTTTCATAGGTTGTAAATATATTATTATTCCGTCACACATTATTTACAAGAGGAATTACTATTTATTAATTTGACACTAAAACCATCTTTCGATGGTCCATTATAATAAAACTAGGATTATTTATATTTTTCACACCTTCATCATCGGAAAAATATTCAACTTTGACAATTTGACATTTGACAATTCAACAACACAACAGGCTGCTGTCAAAGTCGAAGTGACAGATAGTTTTTTTTACAAGTTGCTTATAAGGGTTATGACTTGTATTGAATTTTTCCTAAGTTTGAAGGACTGTTTTTATTGATCAAAATAATCAGAAAATAGCTATGATAAAATTCATCCACAACGGTCAGTGACAAATCATTATTCTTAATAAGCAACCAATGAGCAATCCTCACTACTTAGCAATAAGTATTAAATCACTTGTTGCTATTTAAAAAAATTAGGCAACTCAAAACTCTAACTCAAAATAATTAATAATTATAACAAGTTCATTCAAGTTGTTGTTATTAATTATAAACACTGCTGCTGAGTGCACTGATCACTACTCGGAGTCGGAGCTAGTAGGTATCTATTACAATTAAGTCTTTTTTATTAATAATATTATTGAACTACTTGACATCGTCTAAATTAATAATAGGTAAGTACTTATAACTATCTAATAATATATTATCTTTATTAAATTTTATGAGTAAGTAAGTAGGCACTGAGTGCCAGTCAACGTCGATGGCAGAATGATCATCCATTTAACCACTGTTCGTCCTTTATGTCCTTAAATCTGCCATAAATCCAAAAATGGTAAACCGACAGGTTACTAACATAACATGAAGAAAGTAAAACTGCAGTTATACCGGTGAAGATAGGTACCGTCGAAGAAATTCATTCATAGGCAGTTAACAGACCTACATCATATTTTAGTCGGCTTATTATACTACGAATAGATAATAAAATATTATAGTTGGGGAGAGGGGGGGTCTCGGCAAATCTCACGTAATTTTTTTCTCAACAAAATAATACTATTTTGGTCCATTTCATCCAGATTGTACGTATGCTTAAGATTAAATCATAAGCGTATCTTAGTTATACGATTAAGATCATTCACAAATTCGTTCGAAAGAAAATCTACTGACTGTCAAACCACCATAATAGGTATTTGTTTTATCCACCCGTTTTTGAAATCTCACCCGGAGAAGGGGGGGGGGGGGTGTCCAAAATTTCAAAAAACACCTAATGTAATTTGTGGACGCCCCCTATCTTATTCGAAGGCCTAATAACTAGGTACGCCGTACTTCAATTCAATGAGCTGTGTATCTGTGATGTGATGTGATGAGGCTGAGTTTGACAAAACGCGACAAAATTACTTATGTCCTCCATCTGCCTAGGAATCATCTTCTCTGATAGTAGGTACCTACTGCGCAATACTAAGGGCCTGTATTACCACTTGATAAAGTGCCGGATAGGCTTTCCACAACCTGTCAAGTTAAGTGGTGGATAGCCTATCCGGCACTTATCGGGAAGTGGTGAAATAGACCCTCAGTATCAGCTGAGCTGTCAAACGCCTGCAGTTGCAGCTTATATAGATACGTAGGTAACGTAGGTACCTACTATATGTAATTATAGTACTACTATAGGTAATTATATGTATCTTCTTAAATCGACTTGTGGATCAGTTGATTCGAGTCTCGAGTTCAACCGTACTTTATCAAATAGTTAAAATAAAAGCCTTTGTACTTCGTTGTTAAATAAAAATTTATTAAATCAAACAAACTGTACCTATTAGACATTTTCAGTTTCATTCACGATAAGTTATAACAGCCATGGTACAGTAGACAAGCACAATACCTAACTTCAATAAGGATGTCTTTACCTCTAACTCTCACAATAAATGAACAAAATAAATAAGTAGGTACCTAGGTCACTAATATGACTCTTCGTGCTAGGTACCTCAATATTTATTATGTTGAGTACCTACCTACATTAGGTACTTAACCTAAAACACAAGTTGCTTACAATTTTTAAATACAACATAGGTATTTCGATAACTGTTTACCTATAGTTATTACCTTATTAGTTAGGTATTAGTTAGGTACCTACGATAAAAGATAAACAAAGAATTTAAGGACGGATTTTTTATTATTTCTAATATAAGGTAGGCTAACTAGACAGCCTTTACAATATTACAAGGTTTCTATTTACCTTAACTAATAGGTTCTTTCATTACATACCTAGAACCCACTAGAGGTAAAAAAGGACAATATTTTAAAATGAACACGTTACGCGACTTTAAAATTGCAGGAAATATAGCTTTATATCTTAGCCTAATTAATTCGGCAACTAACTTAGTAAGTAAGTATATATTTTTTTAATATTTCTAATTACCTCTAACTTACATTGATACTTAGCTAATTAAAAAATAAATAAGTAATCATATATATTATCAATAATACCATAATATTTTGAATTTTTGTAGCAAAAAGGTACCTAGAAAATAATAATTATAGAAAGGTACAGACCTTTCTATATTTTTATTTTATAATGTTTTCACACTGAAGCACCAAATTCAGCTACCCTATTCCACAATCACAATTTGTAGCCAATATCTTACCTAAGTACGCCGAAAAGTAGTAAGTTTTGTCACTAATCAATTTCTAGAGACAGAGAGAAACAGAACTTCCAGTGTTCCGTTTGCCCTTTTTGACCGACTTCCAATTTATTATATTTAAGATAACACGTTGTTACATGCACTTTTCCAAAAATTTATGTAAAAGTAAGTACATAATTTATTTTGATACATTGACTAATGCCCGTTTTCACCAACAACACCTAAAATTTAGGTGTCCCTTAAGCCAATATTCCAAGTTTTGTTCTTGATGAATTGACAACCCCGTAACTCTTAGATGACGTATTACTATATAGTATAAAACAAAGTCGCTTTTTCTGTCCTCATGTCCCTTTGTTCCCTTTAATTGCGGTTTTCTTTAATAGATAGAGTGATTAAAGAGGAAGGTTTGTGATAAATATGTATATTAACTAGCTGTCCCGGCAAACGTTGCTTTGCCATAATATATTTGCCATATTATTTTATTGAAGTGACTAAATAAGTATGTCACCATGGCAACGTCGATCGCTATCCCGTCGCACAAACAATGGTCGCCGTCAGTCTCAGTTTGTAATAATTTAATATTATTTATTCAACAAATGCACTTTTCAATATATAAAGTACCGAGTAGCCGATTCTCAGACCTACTGAATATGCATATAAAATTTGGTAAAAATCAGTAAAGCCGTTTCGGAGGAGTTCGTGGACTAACATTGTGACACGAGAATTTTAAAGTGACTAAATAAGTATGTCACCATGGCAACGTCGATCGCTATCTCGTCACACAAACAATGGTCGCCGTCAGTCTCAGGTTGTAATAATTTACTATTATTTATTCAACAAATGCACTTATCAATATATAAAGTACCGAGTAGCCGATTTTCAGACCTACTGAATATGCACATAAAATTTGGTAAAAATCAGTAAGACTAACATTGTGACACGAGAATTTTATATATAAGAAGATTAAGGGAGTTCGCTATTTTACAAGTAAAATATCAGACGGCCATTCTATAACAGATTCATTGTCAAGGCAACCGTCGTCGTCGCCACATACGTCACCTAAGTGTACGGGGTCGTCAGCTCATCGCGTAAATTATAAACGTCACCTAATGGTTTGACGGATGAATCGCTTATGCCCGTTTTCACCAACAACAACTAAAATTTAGGGGTCCCTTAAGCCAATATTCCAAGTTTTGTTCTTGATGAATTGACAACCCCGTAACTCTTAGGTGATGTTTAAAACTACATAGTATAAAACAAAGTCGCTTTTTCTGTCCTCATGTCCCTTTGTTCCCTTTAATTGCGGTTTTCTTTAATATATAGAGTGATAAAAGAGGAAGGTGTGTGATAAATATGTATATTAATTATGGGAGTTCACTATTTTACAAGTAAAATATCAGACGGCCATTCTATAACAGATTCATTGTCAAGGCAACCGTCGTCATCGCCACATACGTCACCTAAGTGTACGGGGTCGTCAATTTATCCCGTAAATTATAAACGTCACCTAATGGTTTGACGGATGAATCGCATACAGTTTGTTTTATTTCAAATAAACGTCACCTAAGAGTTAGGGGGTTGTCAATTCATCAAGAACAAAACTTGGAATATTGGCTTAGGGGACACCTAAATTTTAGGTGTGGTTGGTGAAAATGGGCAGTAGGTTGTTTTATTTCAAATAAACGTCACCTAAGAGTTACGGGGTTGTCAATTCATCAAGAACAAAACTTGGAATATTGGCTTAAGGGACACCTAAATTTTAGGTGTTGTTGGTGAAAACGGGCATGTCTCCTAAAAATTCTACTTCCAAAATGTCCTATTCAAAACCTTTTCTTCTAAAGTTTGTACGTATTTTATTAAAAACAAAATAAATTATTATAAAGATTAATAAATAATTTTAATGAAAATCTAAAGTACAAATAAAATCTAAGTACATACTTATTTGTTAAGTTAATAATAATTTATTATGAGTAGGGTACACTATTTCTTACGTATCCGCTATAAAGAATATCAGATACTGACTTAATTATAGTTTATTATAATAATAATAATTATTATTATTATGATTGACTCATCCCAATAAATTCCTGTAAAATTGCAAGTCTAGGCATATAAAAGAAAGCTTGGGCCTTCTCACATATTCTATGAATATTCAGCACACGCTTCAAATTATACTTTAGTTCTATAATTGCTAGAACTAACCTAATTTTGCCTTTCCAGTCTTAACAATCTGTCTTCATACTAGTAAAATAGCTTGTAAAGTTAACATGAGTATATTTCGTTAGAAATTGTCATTTAAATACTACGTTTTCATCACCAAACTTTGAGTGACAAAATTATCTTACCCAAACGCAGTTGATTTTAGGCCTTAATCTTTAAATATGGATATTTGTCTCTCCTAAAATCCTGTCTGCTATTGGGTAAGATGTGACATTTTGTAACTATTATCCTACCGACTCGATACGAGCCACGCATATAATTATCGAAGGCTTAAGGATAGAAGTTCTGCAGAGCATCCGAGTATATAGAGTTGTAGGTATCCCTCAAAACGTATACGCTGTCCCCAGGTTTTCCGTTGAAGACGTAGGGTCCTTTGAGGTTAGTTATCTTGGAGTTGCTCGGAGCCGGCTTGGGTTTGGGTTTGTAGCCGTTATAGCTGGGACGCGAAGGCATCATAGGCTGACCACCATAGTACGGATCTACTGGCGGAGACGGTGGGAAACCAGCTCCGCTCCACTGATACACCCCAGTCGGCTTTCCGTTGGAGACAAAATCGAGAGGCAAGTTTATGAAGGGGTCCTGCGCTGGGTTTGGCATCATTGGAGGCATGGGAGGTCCTAGACTCGGCGGTTGCGATACGTAGCCCAACCCAGGAACGAACATGTACGGGGTAGGAGGAAGCCGTATGTAGAAGATGGGGGAGTTATCGTACTGCAAAGAATTCAGTCTATCATTGGAGTAGGCATCTTGGTTCCCATTCTTGTGCTTATTCTGCTGGCGGCGTTTGGACGGGATGGTTCTTGACAGATCTTCTCCATCAAAATTGTCATCGTTGACTGAGAAGGTAATATCATCATCATCATCTTCAGAGTAGTCCAAGCTGGAAGACAGGAAAGGAGGGAAGTATCCGAATAAGTTGAGCGCTTTGTTCCTTCTGCTGTTGCGCTTCGGTGCTTCTGTGGTCGTAGTCTTGTACTTCTCTTCTAATTTGCTCTCCCTGTTGGTGTCTTCTATGGCTGCGGCACGAGATCTTCTGCTTGGAGCCGCCTGCGCATCGTAGACTAGAGCGAGGATGATGGTGATCACCAGAAGTTTAGAACACATCTTGGATTATCTGGAATAGAAAGAAAAACTAAATGAGAACCTGTATAATGTTGATAATGTTGTAATAAATGCGCTTTGGAATTGAAAATCTCGGCAACGGACACCAATTTGATCATGGCTTCAGCAAGATTACATTTTATAAAGATTCATCATTATAATTTTTAAAGACTCGTTAGACATTAAAAATAATAATAAATCTTCACTTTACAGTTTACAGTTTAGATGAAGGGATGCTATTTTCACAACTTTTACGCAATAAAATAATTCGACGTGATATTTGACAATTATAATATTTCTATAAAAAGATCTGAGGCTTTAACTACGGAACCCTAAATAATCCAGCTTGTTTCAAATAAGGCATAATAGCATGTTGATTATTAAAATTTATTTGCTTATAAATTTTTAGCACCCTACGACAGCTGCATGCGAACTGAGGTTTTATACTTTTTGCGAAATGACCGGTTTGTACAACCGTCTCTCATGTTAAACATTGTCACATCACATCAGCCATAAAAGTAGACGGATCGAGCAATTTTTAGAGATCCTTACACACATATAGTTAAAACTCTTAAAGTGGTACGCTAAAGTGCGAAAAATAGGTTGTAGTTTTTCAGTTTTCTACAGAGTTTTGCTTTTAAAAGATTATACCTTCTTTAATATTTAAAAGTTATATTATAGGTATAAGGGTGTTGCGCAAAACTTTCTTAAAGATATGTTTATTTCTTTACAAAACCTAATGACTCTTATGACTAGAATAAAAAACAAGACTGAATAAAATATGTTTTCCAATCGTTTTATTGCAATAAGATTGTAATAATCTTGGAACATGATAATGCGGACGATTTACAGTTTGCCGATAATGTTCTTATTGACTACAGCATTGAATATTTATGATTAAATTACCACTTACTTCTCACTACATTACTGTTAAAATTGTCACATTAGCTATCATAAAGGGTATTTTAGCATAAAAATTGCAAAATAATAACAACTTATAGTACATTTATCTTAAATTATTGTAATACTAGTTGTAGCTGGTATCATAAACTTTAGATAGAGAACATGAAGATAGAGTAAAAAAAGTCTTTGTACCATAAGAACATGCTTTTTACTATCGCTTGTTTTTTTATTAGAGAAATTTTTGTAATAAAACACGGCATTTTACTGTAGTAAATGGTCTTACACGTGTGAAATACGACTAGACAATATCTCTGTGTTCAGAACGATATCAGAAAAAAAAAATACAAAAATGGCGGGAGCGGGGAGTGTGAAATTGACAGATGAATACACCGCGAGAATTTAATTGGACTGAACAAAGGTGCTATGCTACTCGTATTGTACTTGTAATTTTATTATTTTTTATATGAACGTCCTTGATACGATCAAAACCTTGATATATCGCGGTCTATTTATAAAGTTCGTTCTCAGTTTTGATAAGCCTTCAAGGATCAGATTAATCGGAGAGTCAAGATGGCTTCACACAAAGTACATGTCAAATTACTAATAATATGGTTTTATTGTACTATCAGAGAAGTTGATTCCTAGGCAGATGAAGGTCAAACCCAGCCGACAGATCACAATTAGCATTGAATTGACATGATCTGACCAAATGACGTTGGTCTGTCAACTGCCTAGGAATCAATTTACTCGATGGTACTTTGCTTTAAATAAAAGCACCATAATTAAGTCAATTCTAGGGCTAGGGGAAGATTAAGACGTTTTTCTTAGATTGCTTACCAACAGCGAATCTAGTTGTTTAGACTAAAAACTTATTGACATTAAAAGAGATTAATAAATTATTATCTTTAGTATTTAAAAGGTTTGTATAATACTATATTTACACATTGGTAAAATAAAAAATGCAAAAGTTAAATCCAACAACCCTGCCATCCATACTTCCATATCCATACTAATATTCATATTAATATTATAAATGCGAAGGTGTGTCTGTCTATCCGTCTGTCTGTCAGTCTGTCTGTTACCTCTTCACGCTCAAACCGCCGAACCGATTTCGCTGAAATTTGGCATGGAGATACTTTGAGTCCCGGGAAAGGACATAGGTTTCCTAGGATAAGAGGATAGGTTCCCGCGCGATAAACGAATTTTCGAGCAACGAAGTTGCGGGCGTCATCTAGTGTCTCTATATTTCGCCAATCTGTGACTAATATAAGCCGGTCCCTAGACAAACAATTTTATTGTCAATATCACGTATTGCGTAATATTATTGACCGTCTAGGGCAGATATTGAACAACGCACGCTCTAATTGTCAAATGAACTGTTCAATAAAATTGAAGCGTAATATTGACAATAAAATTACTCGTCTAAGGGCCGGCTAAAGTCTGTTTTTACCCTGTTCTTTTGGATAATTTACTCTCGCATTCGCTCAATTAATAGGGCTACTTTTTACCTCCTGCAGCTATTTTATTATTAAACGTCGTGGATTTTAAAGATTTATATACAATAGTAAACGTTTAAAGGTTTTTACAACCATTACAAAGTTCTTGGGTATACATGAATATTGTATTTTTACATCTGTATCGCAAAAGAAGCGTCTGATGACGCTCGCAACTCCGTTGCGCCAAAATTCGTTTATCGCACTGGATCCGTACATTTTCCGGGATAAAAAGTATCCTATGTCCTTTTCCGGGACTCAAAGTATCTCCATAGTCCATACTGAATTTCAGTAAAATCTGTTCTGTGGTTTGGGTGTGAGGAGGTAACAGACAGGCAGATACACTTTCACGTTTTTAATATTAGTATGGATTGTAGATTCGCTGTAGTAAAAGGAATCCAGATGAAAAATTTATCAAACTGTACTTTAAACAAGTGGTTAATTATTTAATAGTGCACTTATCTTCGCGGAATCTGGTGTATCATACCATACAGTAGTACACGGTTTAATTGAAATAATAATAATAATTGTTAATAATAATTGTATTAATTACACTTAACAATGTTTACTTGATATATCATGGGAAAATAAAAAAGAGATGTTGCCTTTAAGGGCATTCCCTACGAAGATTCCGTAATTTACCATATTTAGGGGCTTATAAACTCATAATTTGAAAGCTACAAATTTATAATAAAAATACAACAATTATCTTCAGAATATCAACATTCCTTTCCACGTTTTAAATTTTATATTTTTGTTTATTATACTAATGATATCAGCTTCCAAAGTAAAACCGATTTATTAAAATTCAAGCATACATTCAGCATCTCCTTAGTATTTACAAATTACTGTTATTTGAAACACACGCCAATAGATCGACAATATCATAAACTACATATTCCACGTTTTAATTTTTTAGGTCAATTTTGGACTAAGATAAGTAAAAAAATAGGGTTTTGATGCGATCTCGGCGACGCGACGCGGCAAATGTATGGCCAAGGTCGTTTACTCGGGGGATGGCCTTAAGCTACAGTGGCACAAGTAAACGATGTTAGTGCATGTAAGCGCGTCTCCATATAGCAAGGCGTAAGAATGTGCCCCTAGGGCCTATACATTTTACATTGAGCCATCTTCCCGGACAAAGAGGTAGACCGCGTGACTCGACCTTACTACAGTAATAAATAAGTCAATATTTTTACCTTTTATATCGACCACCTCATTTTAAGATTAAGCTTAAACTTTATGATGCCGAAAATAAAACATTCAACAATGCAAAAATCGAGCTGGCGCCTTAACAAAGTATGTAGCTATACAGGGTGTTTCAAAGGTGGTATAATAAGCCGCAAGGGAGGTCATTCTGAACAACTTTCGTTCTACGACTTTTAAAAATTCGCAAAAAAGAAAATTGATTCTCCACTTTTGCAAAGCAAAGCTTGCAAAAATTTAAGTATATTTAATTAAAGTATAGTAAATTTTAGTCTTGCGCTGCCACTGTATAGTCACCCTCTTTCGGTTTACTATACTACTTTTGAAACGTACTGTATAGATTTATAATAAGTCTAGAACTAGTAAGTAGGCATTAAAGACATCCTGGGCTTCATTTAACATCGATAACACAGGTTTAATAAACCACTAGTCTGTCAGATAGTGGAGCGAAAAAGGCTAAAGCGCGATTCATTATCGGGAGCAGGGTTCCGTAGCTTGTTAAAATATATTCCACAATCCACACTGAATTACAATAAATCATATAGTTGGGAAATAAAACTTAGTGAGCAGTAATAATATTAAGTATATCTGAGTTATTAAGCATATTGGTAGCGAGAAAATACAAAATCAAATTGGAGAGTACAAGATACAGTACAAGATATATTAATACAAATTATGTTACAAAATACAATAATAGTTTAATTTAAAAATATTATTAAAAATAAATTACTTTTAATATTACGTCATTTTTACATTAATTACATCATGTTCAGGCTAATAATATACTTAACACACTTCATTGTAAAACGAATAATGTTTTCGTTGAACCCTTTATTAAAAGCTTATTCTTTAAAAAAAACAATTAATTGAAATGATTTATGAGTATAAAGTATACAGAAAGCGCGATAAATGGTTTCTGAATATTTATGAGCTTGTACGAGATATTTCATTACTCAATTATTACAGCTTAAAAACAGCCTACTAATTTATATCTTACTCAGCATGTGAAAACTGCTTATTTTTTCACAATATAATAACCTATATTTTTAAACGTAAGAACAGGCTCAGTCAACTCGTTAAATGTTTACACTATGCGGACTATGCCCCAAACAGAAATTACTGTAAATATATTAAAAATATATTTTATTCCAAATATTATGTAAGTAAAAAAATACTATTTAATTTGTGTATTTAATTATTTGTGTATATTTTGTGTCAATGCTATTATTAATTTTAAGTTAAGGGGGCGACTAACACAAAATAGTCAATTTTATAATTGATTTTTATACTTGAAAATAAGCCCCGATTTGTTTAATTTTCTAAAATTAGATATTACATTATATTTCTAAGAATCCGATCTGAGAAAAAACACGATATCTTAAAATTTTCCCCATAGTAAAAAATCACAAAAATGCATCTAATTTTCACGAATTTTTCATTAATTGCCATAAGTGCGCACTGAACTAAGTTAATGTTTTAACACAATGTATAAAATTATATAATTGAGAAACCGACCTAGCGGATTTTTAAAATGTTGTATATTTATCGAGTTATTGAGAAAAAACTAATTTGGCGACGAATCCGCGTCGTCCTTTTTCACCTGGCACATGAAAGACGGGCGTGAGTGTGAAGAGAGAAGGACGATGTTTGATTTTTTGGGTTAGTCGCCCTTTTAATATCCTAAGATCTCACCGTAAAATCCTGCATGAATCGTTTTTTTCGATCAAATATATTTTAGTAGTGAGGTACTTGTGGCTACTTTTGACAAGGCAACCCAACATTAATCCATTCTATACGTTCTAAAGATTATTTTAAAATATATTTGATCGAAAAAAACGATTCATGCAGGATTTTACGGCCGGATCTTGGTCGGATCCAATATTAATAATAATAATGTTTATTTGCAAAAACATGGTAACGACAATAAGGTGGTACATTGTGAGAAAGTGCTCATGTAATGTCGGATACATCTCGACGTGCAAATATTTTGAAAATATAAGTTAAATTTAATTTTGTTAATTCTTTACACAAGTACAATATTTATAAGAGCTACAATTATTTGCTACAATTCAATATCATAATCTTATATCTTTAAACAAGCAATTCTTGTATATATATATAAATATATAATTGGAATCTCGGAATCGGCTCCAACGATTTTCATGAAATTTAGTATATAGGGGGTTTCGGGGGCGATAAATCGATCTAGCTAGAATCATTTTCATAAAACGTCATTTTATGTGTGTTTTTTTAATTTTTTGAATACCGAGCGAAGCTCGATCATATAGCTAGTATGTCTTAATAATATGATTAGTAACATCAATTCATCATTAGTAACAACAACAATAATTAGCCCTTATTTATAAGATAATATAAAATATTTCAGTCAAGTAATACTAAGTAATATGAATTGGTCAAATAATTTATTTCGATATTATGATTATTATTTAATATTAAATTCATGCATATAAATGTCAATAATAATAAGATTAAAATATTTAATAATAGTAATCATGTCAATAACTCTAACATTACTTAATTTATGTCAATGCCATTTAGGTTATAATTTATTGTCATTTATCATTCACGTCATAATACATTTTAGATAGTAGCAATTTAAAAAGTTCAGTTTTTAATTTCCTCAAAGATAGGTCCTTTAATATTTTTGGAAGTTTATTATATATTTTAACAGCAAAGCAATAAGCATTTTTGCTGCAGATATTTAGCCTTTGGTCAGGAATGCAGATTTTGTTATGATGTCTGCAGGTTTTGGTTGCTCTTTCAGTTTTCTTTTTATAGAAATCGTCACAATATTTATGCACAAATGTACAGATTTCTAGAATGTAGAGACAGGGTAGGGGTAGAATAGAATGTCTTTTAAATAATGGCTTACAGCTAAGAAATGAGCTCCGCAGGCAGAACGAATACATTTTTTGTGTTCGAAAAGCACGATCAAAGTCGGTAGAATTACCCCATATTATTAGGCCATAGCGTAAGACCGACGCGACGTAACCATGGTATGCTATAATTGCAGCTCTTTCAGACACAGTATGTCTTACATTTCTTACGACGTATACGAATTTCTCTAATTTAAGACATACTTTGTCAATGTGGTCTCTCCAAGTCAAATGGCGATCAACAGTTATACCTAGGAATGGAGTAGAACTTACTTCCTCTATATTTTTATTATCCAGTGAAATGTTTAGATTATTGTTTTTGGTGTTGTGAGATTGAAATTGAATTATTTTTGTTTTTTCAAGGTTAATTGTTAGGTTTCTTGAATTTAGCCAGTTAATTATTCTTTTTAATGTTTTAATTATTTCAGATTCATGTGTGTCTTTATCTTTATTTTGTATCAATATTGTAGTATCGGCTGCAAAGAGAATAGATTTATATATTATTATATCAGGAAAATTATTTATATAGCATAGGAATAATAGGGGGCCTAGAATTGAGCCTTGAGGCACGCCATAAGAATTAAGGATATATGAGGACTTGTAAGTAACTCCATGTTTACCTTTGAATATAGTCAATTGAACACATTGATACCTTTTGGTAAGATAACTTTTGAACCAGTCGTTAGCTACGCCTCTGATTCCTTGCATAAGTAATATGTCTAATAATATATCATGCGAGACAAAATCGAATGCCTTTGAGAGGTCTAAAAAGATAGCAGTTACAGAATGTTTAGCATTAAGGCTTTCTGTGATGTATTTTACTAAGTTAAAACACGCTAAAGTTGTGGAGCTGTTTTTTGAAAGCCAAATTTTTCCGGTTTAAGAATTTTATTTGAGTTGAGGAAGCTACAAAGCTTTCGATACATTACTTGCTCAAAAATTTTTGACAGTACTGGGATTAGTGTTATTGGTCGATAGTTGTTCATGTCTGTTTTTTTTTTCCTTTTTTATAGACTGGCTTAACAATTGAAAACTTTAGTCTCGTCGGAAATACGCCTTCACTTATTCAGAGGTTTATGATATGACTCAAGGGAATAGCGAGACTTTTATTACATTTTTTTAATATGCCAGTTTGGATTCCATCATATCCTAATGAGTTGGTGTTTTTAAGGCTTAATATAATTTTTTGTATTTCGGTGCAAGTTACCGGTGTTAAATAAATAGATTTATTATTAATATTACTTTTAAAGCCTTTGTTATTTTTGTTATTTCTGTTATTTTTATTTATCATGTTTATAAAATGAGAATTAAAATTTTCAACTATTTCTTTGGTGTTACATATCTCTATATCTCCTACTTGTATTTTTATTACGTTATCATTCGCTACAGTGTTACTATTATCTTTGATGATATTCCAAGATGCTTTACATGTATTTTGTGAATTCTTAATATAGTTTATGTTGTTAAGTCTCTGAGAATCATTTATACATCTTTTTAATATTCTTGTGTATGTCTTATATATCTGTTTGTTTAACGTTTTATTGGACTTAGAGAAGCGGTATTTTAAGTATAGGATCCTTTTGTTAACGCAACATCGTTTTAAACCTTTAGTAAGCCATTTATTTTTTATTGGTTTCTTGAGCTTTTTTACTGAGATAATAGGAAAACAAAGGTTGTAGAACAAAATTAAATCATTATAGAATAAATTAAAAGTCTCATCAGTATTTTGTATTTGTAGGGTTTCTGTAAATGATAAGGAGTTTATACAGTCGCAGAATTTTTTTATATTGTCTTTGCTTAGATCTCGAATCTTTTCAAAAAAGTAGGGTGTTTTACTTTTATTGACAGATTCTGTGGGTACTTCAAAAGATAAGGTTTGGGCCGTTTCGTGGTCTGAAAGCGCAAGATAATGGGTGTTACAGGATATATTATTTTCTTGTGAGAGGTTACTGCAAATGAGGTCGATACATGACTCTTTACGAGTTGGATGTGAAACATGATTTTTTTAAATTGTAATTGGCCAATAGTGCAAGTAAGTCTTTAGATTGTGGACTATTTTTTAGCATATCTATATTACAATCGCCAGGAAGTATAGTATATTTTGATTTAAGCATGGTAATATTATTTAAAAGGTTATTTAGTTTATTAAGAAAAATGTTCGCATTTGAGTTTGGGGTACGGTATATGCAGACTATATTCATATTTAGACTAGGTATACAGGTGGCACAGTATTCAAATTCATTCTGTAGAGGTTTTTTTTTTAAATTAAGCTTACAGTGTTATTATAAGGAGTTGTAATTAATTATTGTTATTGGGGTAACCCGTTTGAATTAACTTTAATAAATAAATAAATAAATAAATTATTAATATTAAGAGACAGTCATGACGAAAGTTGATCTTGACGTAGAATTTAGAAAAGTTTATTTTGAGGTTGTTTAAGTATGCCCTAAGTCTTAACCCAGTATCTATGGCTAAAAAATTAATAGCAATTAAGCGATGCTCAGCGATATAATTTAAACCTCATACCTTAACTCGTTTTCTGGGTTTTTGGACATGAGTAAAGTTATATCGTACTACTACTACTTACTAGCAATATCAGTGTTGATTGGTTTACCTTATGAGTTATGACATAAGCTTGAATCTTGATGCTCATGTTTCCATATTTTTGCAATCACCAGTTAGACGAATAACCTATCACAACTTGTAAGTTGTATATATAAGCAAAAAATAGATGTTTTCTTATTGAAAACTTCAAATATCTGCTTATAGCTTTAAAGTCAGCGGCACATATTGACGAATTAACTATTGAGCAACAAGATTATAGGTTTACAATTTACGCGACGCTTCACCTAACAGTTACTCAAATTAAGTAACGTTATTTTTAACTGCGTGCTTAACTAGCTTATTAAGTTTTTTCACTAACCACGCCCTTTGGGAGGCTGTATTTAAAAGTTATTTATAACGTGTGGAATGAATTAGATTTCTATTTGTGTGATGCCCAAATATTGATTGCAGCTGTTGTATAGTCAAGCGAATATTGGCTGTGGTTGTTGAAGTAGAAAAGTGTTTTTTTTTATTGTTTAGGTATTCGTGGTGTGTTGCTATCACACACACAAATTCAGAGTGCTTCTTGGTAAACTTTTTTTTATATTAAATAAGGGGGCAAACGAGCAAACGGGTCACCTGATGGTAAGCAACTACCGTCGCCCATGGACACTCGCAACATCAGAAGAGCTGATGGTGCGTTGCCGGCCTTTTAAGAGGGAATACGCTCTTTTCTTGAAGGTTTGCAGGTCGTATAGGTCCGGGAAACTGCTGTTTCATTCCAGAGTTTTACAGTGCGCGGCAGAAAGTTACGCGAAAAACGCACTGTGAAAGACTGCCACTCATCAAGGTGATGAGGATGGTATGTTTTTCGCGTGGGACGATGGCGAAAAGTTGCAGGTGGTATGATTCCGAACTATTCCTCAGAGCACACCCCATGATACAACCGATAGAGGATGCAGAGTGAAGCTACATCTCGGCGTAATTCCAAGGGGTCCAAGCTGTTTGAAACACTATTGCAGTCAACAATTCGAGCGGCCCTTCGTTGGATACGATTCAGAGGGAGCAGTTGGTATTTTTGAACTTGAATCCATACTAATATTATAAATGCGTAAAGTAAGTATGTCCATCTGTCTGTTACCTCTTCACGCCATAACAGCTGGCAGCTATAACTGTCAAAAATGTTCGGCACAAGAAGACGAGATTCCTCCACTTACTGCGAAGTATATAAGCAATGAAATTTACTCTTTCTTGAAGGTCAGGTAGACCTTCAGAACTAGAAACCTCCAAAAGTAATCGCGACCGAAACTCTATTGCTGGTCGTTCTTACCTCTGTAAAGGTCACAAACAGGTAAGCTTTCAGCTTTCCGAAACTAATTTAGGTCTGGACTCTGGCCATCGCAGGCTCTTGGTCCATAGGTACCCAGTTGTAGACATAACCCTGCGTCCATGGACGTACCAAAAAGTTGCGTCAACAAAAAGATAAATTTCCGCCTACAATAAAAAGATGCATACGAAACATTACCGCTAGACAATAGATTCTAGTCCAAGGCCAGCTTGGAAAATAGTCATCAACTTACTTGTGAATTCTTGGGTTCTAACTCTAATAGCTGCAAACTAAGAAACGAGGTATAAAATATTATGGTAAGTACTTTTAATATTTTGAATATAATATGCAATACGACCTGCGAACCTTCAAGATGAGAGCGTATATTATTCCCTCTTAAAAGGTCGGCATCGCACCAGTAGCTCATCTAGTGCGAGTGTCCATGGACGACGGTTGTTTCTTTTCATCAGGTGATCCGTTTGATCGTTTTCTCCCTTATTTTATATTTTAATAAAATTGTGTGTCTTGTGATCAGCCGCTCTCGTGGATTGAACTATAAGTCTACTACCTAAGTATATTTGCCATCAATGTGAAATTTTGCAGGAGCCATACATATTAAAAGTTATTGCGTAGCAAATTTAATCACAATCGGTTCAGTGACTTGAGCGTAAAAATATTTAATATGGAAATACCGGTGGTTGTCAACCTTAACAATGTAGCAGCCCTATTTCAGGGTTGGCAACCGCGTCAATTTGTAACAGGAATGTTCTAATCTCATTACGGTAGTTACGCGATACGCTAGACTCATCTAGGTCTGTACGTGACAGAATCGGGACTGGGGACGTGACAGAACTCATCATCATCACGCGCCCTTCTTGGCGTTACGTGATTTGATCAAGACAATTGACTGTATCAGTTGTGAACAGACAAGAACGGAAGATTGATAGAACGGGTGTATTTGAAGTAGCAGACAAGTGTCAGGATGGAAACCATGATTAGGCAAACGTAGGACGCCCCGGATCGATAGACCGACAGTTTGAAGATGGCAGCGGATGCAGGGGTGCCTAAGATCGGGATGGTTGTCTTAAGGGATGAATCGTAATCTTCATCGTCATCATAATATAAACTTCCAAGCTTACAAAAGGCGAAACGAAGGACAAAACTTCACTATAATGCAAAAAGTTATATAAAAATTAAAATTATGTGCCGCATTATTTTGATTAAAACCTTAGTCTACTTATCTCTATATTCTTGTATCTTTCAATCAGTCAATTCAAAGTTCGAACATGATAGTAAATGAGTGTATATTCAGTGCATAAAAAACCTTTCAACTTAATCGGCACAAGATGACCTTTCAGAAGTACCTGCTAATGGGTAATCAAGCCTACAACATGGGTTCTCACTTCAGCAAGCTTGCTGTCTTAATATGTTAGTTTTACTTGCTTTAAAGGTCTTTACTATTAAAGGGATTTATATAGGAATGCAGCAGTAAAGTTATACTGCTGCATTCAGAGATATTCAATGATGATTAAACTTCAATTTAATGAAGAGTTTGATACATAATGTATGGCTTCTGTCAAAAATCTTCTTTAGGTATTAATATTATTATTTATCTCTGAGTACAGTAGTTACACTACTAGCTAACTAAGCTAACTACTAACTAAACTCTTCTGAGAGTTAATAAAAATAGCAAATATTTGAAAAACTACCTCTAGTAATGAATTTGGTTTAAGCAGAAATTCTTATAAGGAGGTATCGCTAATAGGAGGTCTGCATTTCGCAGCAATTAAATCTACCAATTTTTATCATAGTATATATTTTATGCAGTTTAAGCATAGAAAAGTAACAAACATACAAGTAGTAAGTTCTTCAATGTTGCGTTTTTATTGCCAAACTATTCTAAAAAGAGCTGAGCTGTTTAGAGCAGAGCCCAAATCTTTTTTCATGCCAGAAGTAAGATTGTAACTTGTAGCATACAATCCTGAAGCACACTTCCGAAGTTGTACGCAAAAAGAAACTTATTTGGATCTGTTACCGAAACTATTAAACTAAGATTTCAACTGTAATCATCATGCCGCAAGAAATAACTAGTGCAATAGACTTCAAAGTATATTCAATTACAATAACCGAAGAAGATTGTAGCTTGTTACTAATAGCATCGTAAAAACACTTCGGATTAAAAGGCGTTCTGTAACGTGCATAAAAATTACATCTAATTATGTAGATGGGATCATTATAGAGCAGCTATACTCAACCTGCGGCCCGCAAGACGCATATTGCCCATAGGATCTTTCTTAGTGACCCGCGCGAAGTGAGATCTACCTATTCAGTATTTAGTATTATTTTAAGTTGAAAACAATGTCGAAAGTTATTTTAAGTATAAACGGAAGATCTGATGAACTTAGATTGTTTCAAGATGATTGGGAAATTTTAAATTTTGTTGTGCCTAGCAACAACAAACACAATATTTCTCGTCGTCATCTCGTCGCTATTTTGGATTAAGTCGTACCTCCAATAAACCTTTTTTAGTCACTTTTAAATCGCTTATTTACCCCTAAATTTTTACCCCTTGCGGCTCGCGACACCAAGAGTAAAACACACGTTTGTGGCCCGTATCAGAAAAAGGTTGAGTATCACTGTTATAGAGCTATGTGTGAAGTTATTTATGTATAGTTCTTATATCATTAGAATTTGAATTGGAAAGGTGGTGGTAAAATACTTAGGCACTAACTTTTTTGTTGACTGATTCCAATTAATACATGTTTTTAAACAAAAACACTTTGACGAATTAAATTGTGTTTAAATATAATATTTTTGTGAGAAAAAGCTTAACTAAGGACTTACTTATTATGAACAAAGCTGGGATTTAAGCACTGATTTTATGTAAGGCCACTAAAAAGGTATGATTTTCTACTCGCTGAAATATTCGTAGTATCATCCATACTAATATTATTAATGCAAATCTGTCAGTTACCTCTTCACGCTTAAACTGCGGAACCGATTTGCATGAAATTTGGTATGGAGATTTTCGAGCAAGGATATAGGATACTTTTTATCACGGAAAAATGTATATAGGATACTTTTTTCCCGGAAAAGCTGCTGAACCGATTTGCATGGGTGTGGAGATACTTCGAGTCCCGAGCAAGGATAAAGATACTTTTATCCCGAAAAAAAAAGTACGGTATCCGTGCGATTAACAAATTTTGGCGCAACAAAGTTGCGGGCGTCATCTATTTTATTTATTAATTTACTAGAAGACGCCCAGAACTCCGTTGCGTCAAAACTCGTTTATCGCGCTGGAACCGTACATTTTTCCGGGACAAAAAGAATCCTATGTAAAGGACGGGACTCAAAATATCTCTATGCAATATTAAAAAAAAAAATATTGCATAATGTATAAATTTATGCAAAATCGGTTCAGCGGTTTGGGCAAGAAGAGGTAACAGACAGACAGACAGACAGACACACTTTCGCATAATTATAATATTAGTATGGATATAGATTTTACTCCTTATTGTACACAACAAAAATACATAAAGATACAATTAACACGGAAATACGACACATAGGAACTGTTTATTTCTAAAAGAAATCTCCTATAGTTTGTTCGTTCTAAGATGATATGGGTGACAGTTCTTATATTCCTTGCTACGGAATTTTTTCACGAGAAAACAAAAAAATCAGAATGTAATAAATTATATTCCATCTACAAAAATAAATGTTTCCTGTTTTTGTAAATGAATAAAAATGAAAAGTTGCTGAATGCTAACTTATTGATATAAAATTATAAATATTAACTTTGAAATAGAAGTATAAAATTATTGTTACGAAAATATTTGAAAAATGTCAGATGCATGAAACGGAACTTATGCCAATAGAGATTGACACAGTTGAATCGAAATCAAATCGATAAAAAAGGGCGGCCATCTTAAATCGTCGGCGTCACTCTGAACAGTACAACATCAGTACGAAATCGATAATTTCGATTGCAATTCCTTTACGAGGTGATTCGATATTTTTAAATTATTCGATTAATTTTTTTAGGTAACCTCCCTACTATTGTCAATTATAATGTGTCACGCATATCATCATAAAACGAACAAACTATAGTATGAAATATTGCAAATTACTCTTCCCAATTACAAGCTTGTAAGCCGCTTAAGATATTTAGAGGCAATTTGACGACCATAATCTTGACTAATATAAATCACTGAGGACATCCCATTTGACGCTTAACATTATAATTACGGGATCAACGACTTCAGACCGCCATCTGCAATTTGGTAATGAACTCTTTTGCAGCTTGTAATCATCGTTTATAACTAGTTAGCGGTTATGTTAACTAGATTATGTCATACTAGATGACGCCCGCAACTCTGTTGCGCCAAAATTCGATTATCGCGCGGGAACCGTACATTTTTCCGGGATAAAAACTATCGTATGTCCTTTCTCGGGACTGAAAACTGGAAGTATCTCCATGCCAAATTTCAATGAAATCAGTTCAGCGGTTCAAGCGTGAAGAGGTAACAGACAGACAGACAGACAGACAGACAGACAGACACACTTTAGCATTTATAATATTAGTATGGAAGTATGGATATGGATTATATTAAACTAGACCTTCTGCGCGGCTTCGCCTGCGTAAATTAGATATTTCACAGACAAATTAGTCCACAAAAAATAGCCTATGATCCTTCACGGGGTCTACTTCTTATCTATGCCAAATAACATAAAAATTGCTCCAGTACTTCGTGAGATAAGCTCTTTCAAATAATTTCCCCCGTTTTTTCCATATTTTCCTCTATTTCTTCGCTCCTATTAGTCTTAGCGTGATAAAATATAGCTTATAGCCTTCTTAGATAACAGTTGTAAACAGTCACACGTTAGTATCCCTTAATAGTCTGCGACAGTCACACTTACAAAATATAATATCAGGTGATTTTTGAAACTTGATTTCATAGGTATTATGCAAAAATGGTATTGAATACCTCATTTAAATAATTTATGTAAAACAAATCTTAATTTACTAATTTAATGCAAACAATTATTAATGAAAACTCATGGTAATAATTATTTTTCGTAACGAGCGAACAGAATCATCCGCATACAAAAGAGTTCAACGCTCGTACAGTTCAAAGGGTTTTCCTGAGACTTTTAAGAAAATTAAATTATTCGAAATAATAAATTGAAAATAAATAATATTTTGATTACATTTATTTTATATTAATCAAATATTTCATTTTTTTTGCAGAGGAAATGTTCAATGAGATACTTCGGAAGACGAGAATTTATCTGAGATTCCTACCCACCAAAACCTCTTCAATAGAACAAAGAAATATTCTTGCTATAATTCCAGTTAACTTCTACCAAGGACTGGTCTGACAAGTTCACGAGAAATCAAATCGCTTTTTTCTCATGTATTATGATAATTTCCAACAAACCATTATATAGTACATGTAACATACATGCCAATTCATACATAATATGAGAGCGTAAAGGCCGCCTGTAATATTTTACATCTAAATAAGGGACCAATGTAACTGTGTAATAAAATATTTATGGCTTGGAACTTTGCAATCTTCGCAAAAAAAGAGATATTACGCAGTATACGGAAGTATTGTGTTTGTCTATCTGTCTATCTGTAAGAGTGTCTGTCATTGTAGCGTCCAAAATTAGGGTGAATTAATTTTGATTTTTTTAAGTAGTGTCCTTAGCTGCAATCCTTTATCATTGTCCGCCCAATGCTTAAAAAAATATAAGGCAATTCCATATTATTTTGCAGTTTGATTCCTGGCACGAATTTTGAACCGGGAGCTGTTTTAGAATTACTACTTATTTTAAAATTATTATTGGAATAGATTGGAAAATTCATTCAGTGATTTCAGACAGAAAGAGTAATAACATAATACATTATAATATCCACCTTATTAAAATGTCATGTTTGATATATCAGCAGATTACTCGATCTCGATTAACGAAAGTAGGCTGAATAAACATCCTTTTTTGAATAAAAACAACCTTACATAATATTACATAAAAGGTATATTATGAAAGTCATACTTAAGCGTAGTTATCTCCTAATTTAATTTGCTAATTTACTTAAAAGGAATAAAGATGTTAACACGTTAAATGTGAAATGAAATTAAAAATAAATTAACATTATCATAAACTTTTCATTTGTAACCAAATAGGTATATAATTATGCTTTCGCAAGCGTCTAGTGCTTATGTGAAACAGGATCAGATATTTGCATTGGTAAAGGGCTTCACACACGGTGAAGATAATATAAAATAATATATATTATCTTAGAGCATATATTATTATTTATTTATTTAAATCAGGCTACGTAGGCCCATACAATATATACCTTAATGTCTAACATACATAATATCAATTATAATCTTAATAACTACACTTTATCACGAATTAACGGCGACGTGACGCGCGCTTCATTCCGGAGTCTCCCCCGGAACCTTCGGTAGACCACATCAGTCGGCCAGAATTCCTCCGCTTCAAAGGTCGACAGAAGATGCGTCGGTACCACAAAGGAACTGAAGTTGACCTTGTGGCGAGACTGCAGACGTTCGACCCTCAGGCGGAGGGATGTCTTCTTACTGATGTAGTCCACGACGTCCTCGACCTCCATGGACCAGTGTCCTCTTCTCCACCAGTATGAAGCCCTCCTCATCGCACCCCCTGCTCTCGTCCTTACCAGGTCGAGAATACTTGGCCTTGCGACTCTTCGTAGCCTTACAGCCTTCCGTAGTCTTGCGACTCTCCGAAGCCTTACGGCTCTCATTTTCCCCATTTTTATTCGCCCGCGGGGGAGGCAAAGGGGGAAAACCAGCAACAGTCGCGTAGTTGATTTTAGAATATCGCTCACCATAGAAATCCTATGAACCATCACACACGACGAAGTTAATTTATATTTCATCTTCAGTATCTAAAGATACCGAGCGAATACGCAAATTAATTTTAAATACGTGAGTGGAAGAATCGAACAAGTAACATTTCGTAACATACGAACAATACCTCATTTTTTCCCTAATTATTTTAATAAAACTTGTAACTTATCTACTTCATAACCTAGCTAATATATCTGGCTACACATATAATTCATAGATCTTCTATTTCAAATAATGCCTCCATTTAAGCAAAAAAACGGGAAGTTTTTTCATGTTACTTACCTTATTCTTCCACTCACGTCTTGAATTATGGAAATACATATTTCGTGACATCATAATATTATTATGTTATCTTAAAATACGAAATATTACGCAGACTCGTAAGGAAATGAACAGATTTTTAATAATATCGTATCTTAGTGTGTGATAGCCTAAGATACTATAATATTTAATATATTTTTAGCATCTTAAGATACATTTTTTTTTTATGAGATAAGGGGGCAAACGAGCAAACGGGTCACCTGATGGAAAGCAACTTCCGTCGCCCATGGACACTCGCAGCATCAGAAGAGCTGTAAGTGCGTTGCCGGCCTTTTAAGAGGGAATAGGGTAATAGGGGAGGGTAGGGAAGGGAAGGGAAGGACATAGAGAAGGGTAGGGAAGGGAAAAGGATAGGGGATTGGGCCTCACTCGGCGAAACACGGCGCAAGCACTGTTTCACGCCGGTTTTCTGTGAGAACGTGGTATTTCTCCGGTCAAGCCGGCCCATTCGTGGCTCTCCCACGTTAAAAAGCATTATAGTAGTATCTTCACCGTGTGTGACGCGCTATAATGTTGCCCGCAACTTTCTTCGAAAAGTAATTCGTTTATCACGGGAATCGAACGTTTTGTTAGTAGGAAAAATTCTTATATATATAACGCAAATATTTTAAGCCCTTGCAAAGGACATATTCCTTTGCAAGGGCTTAAAATATTTGTGTTCTAAATCGGTTGAAAGATCTGAAGGTGGGGATGTAATCAGATAAACAGATCATATACTTTCACATTTATAATAATATTAGTAAGTATAAATAATTTTATTATGGATAGAGGTTATTATATAATTAGATAATAATCTAATGAATAATGTATTTGGATTATTTTAGGACTTTATAATTACCTACCACATTAGGAAGTAGAGTGCATTCGTACATATATTATACTGGATGACGCCCGAAACTCTGTTGCGCCAAAATGTGTTTATCGCGCGGGAACCATACATTTTCTGGGCTTAAAAGTACCCTACGTCCTTTCCCGGGTCTCAAAGTATCTCCATACCAAATTTCAGCAAAGTCGGTTCAGCGGTTTGGGCGTGAAGAGGTAACAGACAGACAGATAGACAAGCGGACAGACAGACACACTTTCACATTTTATTATATTAGTATGGATGCACCCATACTCCATAGGTATACTGGAACTTGTCCTTTTTGTACTGCGAAATTCATCCTTGACATTATTACTACAGTATATATTATAAGTCTATGATTACTATCAAAGAGTAAAGACGCTCAATTCATAATATGCTGTCTCTACCATATTGTATCAAAAAAGAGAGTGTTGGACTATAATTTTAGAAGCTTTCAACATAAATTGTAAGCCCAAGGATCTGACTTAAAAGTGGACAAAAAAGCAAAACAAATCTGGTCTCAAAAAAGTGGGCGTTCTACATGTATAAGTATCTAGGATATTTGTCTGTAGAAATTACGAATAAAAATATAAAAAGGAAAAGAGCCTACTATGCCTATAACTTAGAATTTTGCATATAATATGTTTTTCTTATGATGTAGGCTACTAAAAACTAAAACCTCTAAGATATAAACGGCCCATTCACTATCCTGCATTGCAGTACGCCGTGCAGGCCTGCAACACCATTCACTATCCTGCATAAGCCGGCGGGTCCGCCGCCGGCTTATGCAGAATGCAGGCCTGCACGGCGGACTGCAATGCAGGATAGTGAATGGGCCGTTTATATCTTAGAGGTTTTAGTTTTTAGTAGCCTACATCATAAGAAAAACATATTATATGCAAAATTCTAAGTTATAGGCATAGTAGGCTCTTTTCCTTTCGTCGAAAGTTTCGAATTTCGATCTTTATTAGGTATAGAACGTTACTAATTAGAGGTTTTTGAAAGGGACAGCTCCTAGAAAATGTATTGGTCAATGGTTAATATGGAACCAATTCATTGTCAAACCATCGGACAATATAATTTAAATAATAATTCGCAATGAATACATTTAAATGAATTGTCGGCTACAGCGCAAATGCCGTTGCAATAGGGGTGCGTAAACGGGCGACAGAATTTATTTATTTATTAATAGCCGCTGGACAATAACCTCCCTTCTTTGCTTCCACTCGTCACTGTCCTTATTCTTTTGCAATATTTTGCTACTTTTTATCTACAGCGTCTAGTTCAGCAGAATTTACTTCGTTTCAATTAATTTTAATCTAAGTGTAAACTTATCTATTGGTACAGAGATACTTGGAGTTACAGGAAAGGACATAGTATACTTTTGATTCACGAAAATGGTACGGTTTTTGCGCGTAAAAAGGAATCTTGGTACAGCTGAGTTCCTGGCGTCATTGTAGTTTGTACTACATTTTTTTTTTCAAAGATGCAGCTCGTCTGAGCAGCACGCGGACATTACTCAGATGTATCTGTGGTTTTCACTTAAATTATTCTGCTCAATGCTGATTTATCGTTTATTGGGCATTCAGTTGTCCGTCTCTTAATATCTAATTAATAAGGAGTAAACAAAATATCACTTCTATTCTCAAGAGTTTCCACACAGATATATTATAATAAAGGACCATCAGAAACTGTTTTTTTTTTTTTTAAAAAAGTTAACCTATGTATATTATCTTTCATCGTGGTCTTCTCTATGTTTGTGCCAGAAATCATCAAAAAATGCCATGACTAAAGGAGAAGGGGTTTATTTTTGTATATTAGAGTTGATATTATCAGAATTATTTATAATATAATATAATATGTAGGTAGATTATGTATATTGTACCATTACCTTCTGTACAAACAATTCAGAGATATTTCATATTTGGCAGGTCTTATTAACTGGTTCACTCTCATAGATATTCAGAAGCAAAATAGGTAACTTCGAACTGTTCACAATACACACTATTCCCTCACAGCTCAGGATCACGATAGTTGGCATTTGTTCCAGCTTTACTAATTAACTCTGGCTAGTATGGTCTGCAACGAATGTTAACGTATTTCTGTTAACTAGAACTTTTCTTTTAAGGATTTATTAATAGAATACAAAAATAATCTGTTTCTAAAGGTCCTTTCATGCATACAAAATATGTTTTTTGCGCATGCAAAGTTAATTACCGTATTATCTTTATATTTGTGAGAGTCGATAAGACATCGTATTTTTTCAATCCAACAATTTAACAATTATTGATATCTACTTTAGTATGACACAATATCCTTACTACTAACGGTAGGCCGGCCAATCGATGGGGGCGATACCGGTCCGTCCACGTCGTGTCCCTGGGCACCTCCCCCGTGCCATCGTGAGCTTTTTCACGGTGACACGGGAGGGGTGGATGAACGCCGGTATGGCGTGTGTTTGTGTGCGTGTTTGTTTTGTGTGTCTGGCAGAGCTCGCTGTGTGACAAACGAGCCCGCGACCCGGGGTGTCGGAGTTAGGTATGATGGAAACACGCAGCAAGAAAAATAATCTCCGGGTGGGTCCCGGCTCCGAAGGGGCCGGAGAATCCCATACATCGCCTTCGGGCGGCGGGCGGCCCGTGTAAGCCGGTGCTTCTAACCGCACTGGAGCGGGATCCGCCTACCGATGAAGACAGAGACAACGAGGTCTGCTACTCGGCGTCCGACAGCAATCTGTCGCTGGACTCCGTGGGGTTGCCCGCACCATCCGGACGTACGACTCCTTTAAAAAGGATACTCCTGGACAAGACTGACGAGGCGCCGTCGACTAGCAAGGCGACGGTGCCGGAACTCGAGAGAAGACGTGGCCGCCCCCTAACGACCAGCCAGTACGAAGAAGAAATTGACGAACAAGCGAGCAACGCGAAGCTTGCGCGTACGTGGCTCAGCGCCGCCTTCAAGGAGTCCGACCTCTCCACCTCTTCTCCTTCGGGAAAAGAGGCCAAGAAGGAATGGACGGGCGCTGACATTACCAGGACGGTGGCGGCGTCATTGAAGACCATCTCAATGATCGCCAACAAGTCCACGAACCTTAAGGGAAACATACCAGAAGTACCGTAAGGAATCGGTGGCGACCGTAGAGATGGTCTTCAACAAATTGGCGGACATCAGCACGTCTGTGCAAGTGAAGGTGCTGGAGGCCCAAAACACGCACCTCGAAGAGGAAGTGGCGGCGCTACGCCACGAGCTGGACGAGGTGCGCAAAAAGGCCTCGCAACCTACCGGAGACGACATGCGTGAGCTGTTGGCCGAGGTCTCCCATGCGAACGCGGAGACCTTCGGCAATATGCTGAACGCCAGGCTCACCGGGCTGGAGGACCGCCTCCTGCCGGAGCCGAGACGTAGGCCACCGCTGGCGTCGGACGGAATTCGGGATGACGACTTCCCAACCGCCCCCGCGAGCGTCTTTGTGCCCATAGAAGAAGAGGTACCGGGACCCCCTCAGCCGAAAAAGGCGAAAGGGAAACCGGCCAAACCGGAGAAGACGCAACCACCCGTCGCTGCAGCGGCCCCTACAGAGGCTCCTGCTGCACCCACGGCGCCCAGGCCTCCAAAGGCCAAGAGGAAGAGAAAGAAGAAGCGGCCTACAATGGCAGCTCAGGAGGCGGCACAAGGGGGAGCGACCATCGGCTCCCCTGGTACAGAGACCCCTTGGACCACGGTGGGTCCGAAAGGTAAGAAGAAGAAGGGGGCGGCTAAATCATCTACAGCCGCCCCGAAGAAGAAAAAGAAGCCGAGGCTTCGCGTCCCCGCCACTGCGGCCGTCGCTCTCACCATAGAAGAGTCGCCGTCTCGGCTTGCGCTGAGATGCGCATCGCCGGCCTTGACGACTCAGTGACGGTCGCCGAAGTAAAGGAAGCGGTCGCACTTGAAGGAGAGTGCCTGGCCGGCGATGTCCGGGTGGGGCCTATGAGAGAGGGGCCACGGGGGGACGGGTCGTGTTGGACCCGCCTCCCAGTCGCGGCCGCCAAGAAGCTTTCGAGCTCTGGGCGGTTGCGTGTTGGCTGGGTGTTGGCGAGAGTGACGTTGTTGGCCGCGAGGCCGACGCGCTGCTTTCGCTGCCAGGACACCGGCCACGTGGCTGCCAAGTGCTAGTGCCCGGTAGACCGTAGCCGGACTTGTTTCCGGTGCGGGAAACCAGGGCACAAGGCGGCGGAGTGCGGGGCTGCAGCACTAAACTGCACCCTGTGCGAGGCCGCTGGCAGGGCCGAAAGGGGGCACGTGCTGGGCGGCAGAGGTTGTTCGTCTGCCGCGAAAAAGCCGGCCCCCAGAGAGGAGAAAGCCCCGTCCAAAAAGGCTCGGCAAAAGCCGAAGCCTAAGGGCGCGCGGGCTCCGCCCGTCTCTGCCGCGATGGAGATGGAGGCCTAGACCCGTGGGCGGCGATCGGGGGATCCCCGCCCGCATAAAGGGTCCCGAGTAGACGGCTCCCCTATAGCCCGGGGGGCTCTCGGTGAGGTCAGCGGCCGAAGTCGCTGGAAGAAGAGGCCGGTTGCGGCTGGGAAAGGGCGGAGTTGAATTGCTCTGCAGTACCCGTCCCTCCCGCACAAGGCGCATCGCGGAGGGCTGGGGGGTTTTAGTGGGTAAACCTCTTGTAGGGAGTCCCACATACCCCTGCCCCTTCCCCCGAAGGAGTGGGGGATACTTAAAGTGTTTCCCCTCCTCACAAAAAAAAAAAGGCCGGCCAATCGATTCGGTTGGACTGATCGCAGGCCCATCGAGACTTAGTCTTCGTGTACGAGAGCCTTTTATTAGGGTATTTAAAATTTTCTATCAAACAAAAGTATAACTTAGCCGACACGTTTTGTACTTTATTTTGATAGAATCGCCCATAAAAAACGAATGGAATTGACTTAAGCGTGCGATAAAAATACTAACTCTTCAGTCGACCCATGTTCTGTCAATTCCATACGTATTTGATCTGCGTTTCCCTGTGAAAGAGAATATAAATAAAACGTTAGCTAAGCCCCTCGTTTTGCTAACCGTATTATTGTTCGCAGTAATTGTCAATAACTCCTCAATATTAGAAGCATTAATATCCCTGGACATTTCTCTCTCGTGTTCAATGAGTTCTGCAAATGGCTCCGGAAATACTGGCCTTTGTTTGTTATGAAATTTAGTGTCTTTTAATATCCAGGCTTATACTTTACAGTTTACACTGACAGGTAACAGGTCCGGCACCAGTCTATCTCATGACAAGTGTATTGAGTAAAATCTATACTATAAAGCGGAAGAGTTTGTTTGTTTGAACGCGATAATCTCAAGAACTACTGGACCGATTTCAAAAATTATTTCACCAATGTATAACTGAGATGTTCCTGAGTGCAGTGCATAGGCTATGTTATATGTATGTATCACAGGCGGAGCCGGGGCGGACCACTAGTAAGTATATTATATTTAACACTTTTTCTGTCATAGATATGAACAGAAATAATTCTATGCAATTATTATTAATAAATATAGGTTTAATATGCATTGATTTTTTTTGTGTCGACAGTGTAATCTTGTGGCCGAATTTCGGAAAAATTCTGACCGTTTAAAATAGTGCCTGTAGTGAAATAAGCGTTAACTGACTTCGCTGTCGAAATTTCAAAGTAAGATATAATATAGAGCGCGCCAGTAACGCGCGCTTGTATGTCTGTGTACGCTTCAATAAAATCCGGGGTTCTCAAAACGCGCGTTAGCAAAGCGCGCGTTTCAAAACGCCCAATAGCTTTATCCACACTGTGTCCTTTTTTGTTCAGTCAACAGCGAACGTGAGGCATGCGTGACGCGCGCTAAAATCGTAGCGCTCGCTATGACACTTTTCTTTCAACGCGGGTGGATTTTGACGCATTCAATTATTGAATACTAGCGACCCGCCTCGGCGTCGCACGGGTATAAAATATATAGCCACTGAAAAAATGATTAAAATCGATAGCCTATGATCCTTCACCTGGTCTACTTCTTATCTGTGCCAAATAACATAAAAATAGCTCCAGTAGTTCGCGAGATACATTTTCAAATAATTTCCCTCGTTTTTTCTACATTCTCCTATTAGTCTTAGCGTGATAAAATATAGCCTATAGCCTTCTTCAATAAATGGGTTATCTAACACTGAAAGAATTTTTCAAATCAGACCAGTAGTTCCTGAGATTAGCGCGTTCAAGTTAGCCCTTTCAAATAATTTTCCCCGTTTTTTCATCATTTTCCTCTATTTCTTCGTTCCTATTAGTCTTAGCGTGATAAAATATAGCCTATAGCCTTCCTCGATAAATGGTCTATCTAACACTGAAAGAATCATCAAAATCCGTTGCGTAGTTTTAAAGATTAAAGGGAACAAAGGGACATGAGGGAAAAAAGCGACTTTGTTTTATAATAAGTATAGATGCCAAACGAAAGTTGAATAAAAAGAAGATGACGAAAATTGAAGATGAAATTGCATAATGTGGACATAGCTATTGTGTACCTGCCCTTAGTGATGCGTTATGTCAAATCCATATTTTTAAGCTTAAAAGTATGGAAAGCTTTTATGGTGGGCTTTGAGTGCGGCGACCGAATCAAAAAAATCCGTAACAAATAACCTAACACCACCCCCACTCCGACCGGCATAGCGGTGCGGCGTTACCAGACTTCGGCACGGTGTTTGTGTAAGTATGACTCGAATTACAATACTAGACGTATGCGAAGTACACGTAAATCAAACAGATGCATTGGCGTTTAATTCGACCTCTATTGCTTATGCCGATAACTCTATTTTCAGTACTCTTAATTATCTTCGGCGTTCCGAATTCTGAATACAGGTAAGTACATCAATTGCTTCCAGTCGTAGGAAATGGAGAAACGATCAAAGTCTATTCTAAGAAAATCATTAAAACTTTATGTGTTATTATGATTAAATGTATTAATATACCAGAGGCAGTTATAATTGTTTTATTGTGTTTTGAGTGACTCGCTATCTTAATGACTGCTATACAAGTAAGTGCTTTCCTAGGACGACTATGGTCTATTAGTGGTATAGTTAGTAGAATACAGATACTATTAGGTATAAAAGTAATAAGCGGTAGAATGCTTAGTATGATATCGTTTGGTAAGATATCATACTACCTAATTTAACCTATAAACAAGAATTCCAAATATTTAGAATATGTATAAGAGTCCGTATACGAAATTTTGCCGATGAATATGAAATTGCAAAGGTTCGCTACAGAAATATTATTTGGTTTTTCCCCATAATAGATTTAAAAATATATTTAAGCGCGCACTGCCGACTCGAGCCTTGCGGCGAGTAATATAATGTGAGATTTAGGTTGAATCGTGTTTTTTGGCACAATTTGTTTTTTTTTTTCTTTTTTCACGAATTGGATATAATTTTATCTATCGATTATTTCTGTCGTTTTCTTTTTATGAATTACAGTTCCAAGTTTCCGAAATTAACAGCAATTCTTTGTCCATTTTCTCTAAAATTTTGCCGAGTTACATATTTTTTTACTCAACTATTTCATAATGAAGTGGTAAAAAGTAATTCCAACATTGTATAGTCGACTTTCTCAACAGTACATTGTATTTTTTTCATACCGTTAAGACGTCAATACAATCCACAAACAGGTGATATTCTAAACCTTTTACAGCAAAAATCACGCCACACAATTACAATAATAAGTTGGGTTATGCCTTGACGGATTTTATGTCCCTAACAGGATTATCTCAAAGAAACCACATTAATAACAAAGATGGCAAAATCCTTGATCTTGTATTAACTAACATCCCATGTGTCGTTAGCGAAGCCATTACTTGTATAAGCAAGATATACCCATATCATCCCCCGCTTGATATTGACATTTCTTTTGATAATGTGGTTGTAGCTAATGACAAATCTCAGAGAACCGATTTCAATTTTTACAAAGTCGATTATATCAGTGTACAGCGTGCACTGACTGACTGCACTGGTTGATTGGTTGAAAACTTACTACATGTACAAACTCTTTCATAAGGATGTGACTATACACATTGAAACAGCAATTTGGAGGGGCGCGCCATGTTATCGTAGCTTATCTCCTGTAAAGTTTTGTTCCTATTTTTAGTAAAGAAGCACAAACTTAACAAATTTTGCCTTGTTGTTTGGAGCATAGTACCTACATATTTTGATTCACGGACGGAGTCGCTCTACATCATCTTTTCTGTAGATTCGCTTTACAAGAAAGTCGATTAATTGCATTTCATTGCATTCCAGTGCAATCCATTGACCGTTTACATTATAATAATAATAATACTCCTCACACCAGTTTCGGTGACGGTGGCCAGTTTCATTGAAACCAGGCCTGTTACGCAGGAGTAATTTTATAGTGCCCAAGTGTGTGCGCAGTACACAAGAGCACTCTTTATTCCTTTCACTCTCATAACTCAGTGGGACGGAAGATCGACACGACTGGCGAGAGATCAGGCGCAGAATCGAATTTTTACATGCCCATCTGACGCATGGATCATCTTACTTGTCAGACAATCAGGTGATCAGCCTGCATTGTCCTAATCAAACTTGGAAATAACATGTTTCCAACGCGGGAATCGAACCCACGACCTCAGAGTCGAGAGCCACGCTCTAAACTACTAGACCACGGAGGCGTAACATTATACGACCGTTTACATTATTCTAACCCAGCTTGGTTTCCGAGGAAGCAAAAGTCATATAAAAACCCTATATCTATATAATAAGTCATCCTACTTTCATATAGTTTTTACCTGTGAGTGCCGGCAGCTTTCTAAGTGCTCTGCTTCTGATCTGCAAAAAAGAACAGGCATTATAGTTGTTGCAAATAATAACATAATTGCTACAATTAATACTACTTTCAATCAGCCGATATCGATAGCTAGTGATTGGATATAATAGTAATAAGCATATTATAATAAAATTAAGTTACTCATAGCACTTTAGGAACCTCCTCTTAATTATTGTTCTAAAATCGCGATAGTCATCAGTAAATAAAAGAAAAATAAATAAAATTTGATAAATAAAACTTTTGAAAATCTTTATTTTCAAAATTACATTTGAATTAAAATGTACTACTGATATTTCGTTTTCACTTGTCTCATCACCGGATATCGTTCGATAAATTTTTAACATTGGGTTCATTTTTATCCATACCAGTCTGCATGCTGACTTTTAATTTCTTCTCAACTGAACTCGCGAGCTAAAGCTATTACTTACTCATAACTGAAGACATTAGTGGATGAAGTGTGTAACTGACTTTTCACAACGAGCTATTACTCATTTTTTACCTTATAATTTGAACAAACCTTGTAGCTTACCTACTTCATTATCTAGCTAAATCTAAAAATAATAAAAATATATCTAGCTATACTTACACAGAATCCACATTATTTTTTCAAATCATGGTCCCGATCACAGACATAGATCAAGATAGATACCGCATGTGTTTGTACTTCACGTTCCATTTCACGTTCCCAAACGATGAGCAATACTTGTCTTTCGAAAGTCTGTTCTTTAGTCTGCTATCAGAATCGGACGTCAATCGGAATTTTAAAAAAGGTGCAGTAGAATTCAAATAGAAACGTTGGCCTAGGCAATGGGCACGTTTCTCATCATCGGTACGTCACAGTAGGTAGGAAAAAAGTGGCACGCTCGTTTTCATACGATTGGAGCGACCTGCGGTATCTATCTTGATCTATGTCTGTGGTCCCGATTCTAAAGCCTTAGTTTATGGAAAAAAGGACAAGTTTTTTAGTTACCCGCTTCATCCATTCATGTCTTCAAGTCATACTAGCTTTCCCCCGCAAGTACGATACCCGTGGGAGCAGGATCCCTGTCAATTGTTATCATGTATCGAATCACTACCGCTCGCTGATTGCTAAACAAATCACAGCAATCAGTGCTTTCCGTATCAGGAATCGATATTTCGATTATGAATCGATATTACGTCAAGTCGATTTGAATTTCTGATTATGCGAAGTTGCATAAATTTCATGACATTGCCCGTGAACGAAAAGGGGCTTAAATAGGGATGGTTCAGTTTTTCGGGCACAATATTCAATACAAAATCTATAAAGATCAACATAGTAATATATATGGCAACATACAAGAGAACAGGGAAAAATAACTATAGAAACTTTTGTACAATTTTCCAGGCGACAATGATTAAAAAATATCCATACTAATATCATAAACGCGAATGTGTGTGTGTTTTTTTAAATAAAATAAGGTGGCAAACGGCAAACTGGTCATCTATCGACGGCGATGGACACTCACAATATTAGAACTCTCTTCACCCTCAAACCACTCAAGTGATTTGATGAAATATAATACTTTGAGTCCCGGGAAAGGACATAGGATACTTCGTATCCCAAAAAAAAATGTACGGTTCTCGTGCGATAAACGAATTTTGGCTCAACGGATTGCGGGCATCATCTATACTCGGCGCGGCGAACCTTGGTCCCTATGACACTGACAGTTAATAACATTGTAGTGGCGTCACCATTAAATTAGGATCCTAATGGAGGTGTCTAAAAATATCATTTATAAATTTTACGTAGCTTTATGCGGTATGCCATTAAAATTATATTCCGCTGGAACTTAAAACAATTCTTAACACTTACAAGAAATTATCTCAATCTGAATACGTTTACGTCCTGCAAAACTCACGTCATTGTTAAATGTCACACAACGTAAGTTTTGCAGGACGTAAACGTAAATTCAGATTGAAATAATTTCTTGTAAGTGTTAAAAATTGTTAAAAGTTTCAACGGAATAACATTTTAATGGCATAAAGCTACGTAAAATTTATAAATGGCATTTTTAGACGCCTCCAATATGATCCTAATTTAATGGTGACGGTAGTTATGTCTATTCTTCTTCTTCTTCTTTAATGGCAGTTTCGTGGGTTGCCAACGTCAGAGTGTGTTGGATAGACTTTGCTCTATTTTAATATAGGTCTGGTGAAGCAACAAGAGTATGGTTACATAATAATTTTAATAATATATATTTACAAGCTGATTCACCTAAAACAAAAACAAGTGTTAGTAAATAAAGACATCACAATCTAATATTGTTATCACGTATATATGTACACAAAATATCGATAAAAGGGGTATTTACATAACTTAAAACCGATTCAAAATTGATAGGAAGAGGGATGTAATTGGGAATACAGTCATATAGATTATGTCTATTGTGGCACTACAATGTTATCAACTGTCAGTGTCATAGGGACCAAGGTTCGCCGCGCCGAGTATAGTATCTAAAAAAATTCAAACGTAACCTTTATTGGTTTAATACATGTCAGATCAATTTTATTGCACAATCAGATAAAATATACATCATTACTCGCGTGCATTTTATAAAAAAATATAGTCTCACGACCTACAATGGCAGAAATAGTTCATTTTATGCACCCATAAATTTATAATTTATGACTCCTAGACTCTAGTGTCATATAGGAATATTAATTTAGGGCTTGTTGGGTTTTATAGGAATCTCGTAAGATCTTAAAGCTACATTGGATTTAGTTAAATATATTGTGGGGTATGCGCGGAGGCCAAAGGAAGATCTTCCGACCGAGCGAGGTGGAATGCTCGGTCAAGCCGAAGCCCACGTGATACATTTCAGCTGTCGTATATATACTGACGCGCTTAGAAAACTTCGATAGCGCGATGCAGGAATGTTAGGCGAGTTGTGGGTCCGCCACATCACTCCCCCCCGAAGACCGGAGGTCGAATCTTGAAGTCTTGTCGCTTGAGTCGCCAGTGCCAGTGAGTTCCAGTGAGTCGGAACTGTTGCAGTGAGTCCCAGTGAGTCGGAACTATAAGCTGCTGCACGGGATCCAGTGAGTCGGATAGCTGCCGTGCGGGGCCGATGCTACGTGCTGACCAGGAGAGATGTGCTCTGCTTGCTGACCGGTCGGTGTAGTGAGAAAGCCCGTTGATGCCGATGCGGAGTCGCCCAGGCCGCGGTACATTGTGGCTAGTGGACGAGGTACCCGATGAGGCGACGCTGGCTGGCGCGGTGCGGAGGGGCGGGGAGTGATGATGATGAAGGAGGCGTGTTCTGTCGAGGGTCACCAATGTGGGGTATGCGCGGAGGCCAAAGGAAGATCTTCCGACCGAGCGAGGTGGAATGCTCGGTCAGGCCGAAGCCCACGTGATACATTTCAGCTGTCGTATATATACTGACGCGCTTAGAAAACTTCGATAGCGCGATGCAGGAATGTTAGGCGAATTGTGGGTCCGCCACATCATAATTAGATTCCAGCGGTGTATTATGTTTACATGTCCAGCGTACTTTCTTTAAAAAAAAAAACAAAATGAAGTTACTCTCAGGAAGGCTTTAGAACGGCTGAAACTACATATTTTGACTAATATAAGGGCCTCACTCACACTTCACACACAGCGAGGCAAAGAAGTTTACACTAAAATAATTTTAAACCTTATTATTATTATCTTGACACTTGAAACCTTCGGTGTGGAATAAGACTAACCTTTTTGCTATATTCTTTTACTTGCCATAATTGCCCTCTATTTTATATTTGCTGTACAATTTCATCGATATCTATCCAGTACTTTCGAAGTCTATTATAATGCAAAAAATAACTTTTATGGGGACATTACACGTATAATATTGATTTAAGGCTCAATTAAACTCAGCGGAGATTTAATTGTAACCAATTATTGTGATGTCAAATGCCACAGATAATATACATTTCTCGCGACAAACATACACACAATATTTTCAACCTTATTACCTAAGAAATACCGACTCCTAATTTACATAATTTGTGGAATTGTTAGGCTGAACGTTAAGGATTTATAGCTTACTGTACTTTGATTGTCAAAAGGTAATTACTAAGGGTACATACCATAACCTGTTAATAGACCTGGCATTGATGGGCGAAAAGGAGGTTATTCAGTGCAAGGACTTTGACCCTAGGTCAAATCCCACTCACTCAATAAAACACAAGCGGTATCTAGATTTTTTTGGGTAATTAGGATAACTGCAGAACATAAGGAGAGGCTTTTAAGTAGAGTAGGAACTCTATTGACTGAACTAATTGTTGTTAGGCATCGGATACTCGAAAATCCGTTTAATCAAATGTATGAAGAAAGGCGGGTTCGGAGTAAATGAGCAAATTCATACGTGGGAGAGCCATGCTTCGGCACGAATGAGCCGGCTCGACCGGAACGGCGCGGCGTGAAACAGCGCTTGCGCTGTGTTTCGCCGAGTGAGTCAGTTTACCGGAGGCCCAATCCCCTGCCCTATTACCTTCCCTATCCTCCCCTATTCCCTTTCCTTCCCATCCCTACCCTCCCCTATTACCTTATTCCCTCTTAAAAGGCCGGCAACGCACCTGCAGCTCTTCTGATGCTGCGAGTGTCCATGCGACGGAAGTTGCTTTCCATCCATTGACCCGTTTGCTCGTTTGCCCCCTTATTTCATAAAAAAAAATGTAGAGATATAGGTGGCAGTCCGGATAATCGTGAATCCGTATAACTGAGGGCCGGATAATCGAGATTTCACCGCAAGTGTCTGTTAATCTTTCTAAAGTACGAGACAAAAACAAAACATTGGCGGACATTTTTTTAGTAAAACAACATAATTCATTAATGTTTAATTTCCTATCGCTACTATAGTTTGTTCGTTTTATGATGATATGCGTGACACATTATAATTGACAATAGTAGGGAAGTAACCTAAAAAAATTAATCGAATAATTTAAAAATATCGAATCACCTCGTAAAGGAATTGCAATCGAAATTATCGATTTCGTACTGATGTTTCAGAGTGACGCCGGCGACTTAAGATGGCCGCCCTTTTTTATCGATTTGATTTCGATTCAACTGTGTCAATCTCTATTGACATAAGTTCCGTTTCATGCATCTGACATTTTTCAAATATTTTCGTAACAATAATTTTATACTCCTATTTCTTAGTTAATATTTATAATTTTATATCAATAAGTTAGCATTTAGCAACTTTTCATTTTTATTCATTTACAATTACAGGAAACATTTATTTTTGTAGATGGAATATAATTTATTACATTCTGATTTTTTTTTGTTTTCTTGTAAAAAAATCCGTAGCAAGGAATATGAGAACTGTCACCCATATCATCTTAGAACGAACAAACTATAGTGTATAATAATAATTACTGTGTGGGAACGTATTTGTCAATATTGTGAGCTTTGAGCCTTTGACTTTTGAATAGAGTTAAATTATGGTGACAGTATGACAGTAGAAATTGCAATATATTGACCGTTTCTGTCGGCGCAAACGGGACACAGGCCTTTGCGTTTGCACAGAACCTAATTTTATTTAAAACGAGAAGCTCTCCGTATTTCTTTTGGTGTAGACATCATTTCTTGAGGTCATTGTCTGCCAGGACATATATACGACTAGCAAGCCCGCAACTCCATTGCGCCAAACTTCGTTTATCGCGCGGGAACCATAAATTTTTTAGGGATAAAAAGTATCCTATGCCCTTTACCGAGACTCAAAGTATACCCATACCAAAATTTCAGCAAAATCGGTTCAGCAGCGCGGCAGCGTGAACAGACAGATAGACGCATGCATTTATGATATTAATATGGATGCACATTCTCACCACATTTTCTCGGTAAATGAGGCTTTGTTAGTAGTTTATGTATTGAGTCACATAAAAGCGCTAAGGAATACAAAAACTATCGACAACTTAGAAACGAGATAAAAAATATGTCATCGTAAGAAAGACGGACAAATAACTGCAATATAAAACATCTTACGCTACATCACGTACGAGAAAGTAATAAACAATGAGAAAATTTAATAAAAATCATCACATTGGATGCATTAATGCAATAATCAATAATGTTTCGAAAGCGACTGCAATTGATTTTATATTATTATCCTATTATTTCCATTATTCTACTCTAATTTCACTAAGACGTGTCCGCTATAGCTATGGCTTAATTTTAAAAACACAATGACTATGGCATGACTATAACAATGAACAATATAAGGACTTAGATTATGAAGTTGGCGCTTGCCCTATAATTTCTTTAGTGACACAACACCTCGCGCCTCGTGCATACAAAGAAATTGGGGTTCGAAATTTGTAAATTTAAAACACTGCGTTCTAAATTCGAACGCGTTCTCAATACTATCGTAATTTCAGAAAGTCTTACCTTATTTTGATCGTAAATTACAAATCTGTTTTGAAGTCAAATTTATCTTTATCTGAGTGAGTTTTTGTACATTGCATTACAGTTTGCCCTGAGCTATGTATGTATGTAGAGATGCTAAACAGGGGGCGTCTACAAATTACGTGAGGTGTTTAAAGGGGGAGGGGGTCGAGTCAAATCTCATCTAATCTCACGTTGGGAAGAAGCCTCTCGGCAAATCTCACATAATTTTTTTCTCGATAAAATAATACTATTTGTAATACTATTTTGGCTATTTTTTCATCCAGCTTGTACATAGGGCTGCCACCTTTCAAAAACAATAGACCCGGAGGTTTTAGAAATATAGATTTTTTTTACTAAAATAAATTTTTTTTATAGTTTTAAGCATTCAAAAGTATTTAATGAATTAAGGCAAGTACAAAAATATGGTGAATTACTATTGGCGTTTTTTTCATCAACTTTTCTCAGCCATTTTCTGTACTTCTCATTTTCTAGCCACGATTGTTGAAAATTAGATTCATACCTCTTTTTTTCGATTGTGATTCTCTTTCTTCCATTATGACAAAAACAACACGCTACAACGCTAGGTAATTTAGAAATGTAATAAAACAATATGTGATAGAAATATTTATAAACAAAACAAAAAATACGCGCGTTTGTGTGCAATTATTACGAAGCACTAAAATTGAGATGAGCATTTGTTTTGCATCTACTGCATACGCAATACGCATGTACAGTAGGGAGCGGGGGCGGGGTACATCCTTATACTAGGCTCGCTCCCTGTCCGCTATCCCTAGTTTCCCAATGCCGGGCGCCAGCCGCCGGACGGCATGCGCGCACGCAATCCGCGCGGTGACCCAGAGATATCGATGCTAAGCCCGTAGCCCGGACATGCACCATGCAAACCCGTAGACTCCGGGTCAAACCCGGAGAGGTGGCAGCCCTAGTTGTACATTGTATTCTTAAGATTTAATCGTAAGCGTAATCGTTATACGATTAAGATCATTCACAAATTCGTCAAAGAAAATCTACTGACAGCCAACCCAAACGTTTACGTACTAACACCTCACGTAATTTGTGGACGCCCCCACAAATACTGCTGCTATTGAAAATAGCATGGCGCTTACTTTATGCTTTACAATTATGTCAAATGCACTGTAATAAAAATACATCATACTTTATTAATTATAACACCGCTGTTGAAATTATGGAATGAAATTTGTTTTACTACTCGGAACCCCTAGCCAACACGTTTTCCTTATCGCTTCTTTCTAGAATCATGTTAAAAATGTATGGAATTAAAATTGATAATAATTAGTTGCGTTCGATAATATCTCTAATATATAAAATTCTCGTGTCACAGACCACAGTGTTTGTGTACGAACTCCTGCAAAACGGCTCAACCGATTATAAATAATGAAATTTTATTTGTATGTACATTTGTTAGGCCTGAGAATAGTTTTTTATCTATTTTTTATATTGATACTAGAAATAATTTATATGGCAAAACAACGTTTGTCGGGTCAGCTAGTATTATAAATATATAATATTTTTATTTTACATTTCGCTCATGTCGTGTCAATTGCACACATTTCCATCGGCGATTCTATAAAGAAGCGATTAAGCTAAAACGTCTTGGCTATAATAGGCCTTCTGTGAAAGCCGGGCAAAAATTACTATTTTACAGCATGTATTTTCATGTAATAAATACGTTCCGGTCGTAAAGGCCTTTTTATTTTTATCCGCAACTAAAGTGGAAAACGTGGCTTATCTATAAAACAATATAATTAAATCATTAAATTATACATTCAGTCCAGTCTATCGAGTTCCTTCAGGATACGACTTACGTAATTGGGCCATATAACTAAGATAGAATAATTAAATTATTACTGGTAGACCTAATAATTCAATTATTCTATCTCCGTTAACAAAAGGATAGAATAATTGTTCAATTAATCTGTATTTTGTTAAATATAATCGCCAATTAGAACGTACATAAGATGTAGCGATAAATGTTAAATTGATTTATGAATCCGCTTGCATACTAAAGACTTATTGATGATATTTCATATTACTATTCTAAAGAGTATAAGACGTAGGTACATTGGAGAAGAATCTCAAAGGGCAATGTTTGAATTTCATTGGGCACGAAATTCCTGGATCTATTTTGATGGAACAGATAAAGAATAGAATATTGTGAAAAAGGACAATGGGCACTTTTTATCGTGGAAACGGTACTATGTTACTTTTTGTTTTCAAAAAGTCTTTATTAACATAAAAATTATAAAATGACATTTTGTATAAGTACAACTTTATGGCACTGTAATTAAAAACTTTAACATAATAGATTATTATTATAAGAAACAAAAATTACATAGATGTTGTTTACTAACAAAAAAGAACAAGGGTAATTTTTGTATGGAACCCGTACCCAAGCTGTAGCACATCCAGACATAATAATATATCAAATCTTGCAGGATAGGTACTCTGTATTTACGCGCGTAGATCCGCGGACATGTAGTTATGTCCATTTTTAAGGTTTTTTTGAGATCTTATCTCTTCAACATCGTTGTTGATTTGTTATTGTCTATTGAAATAGCCAATAAAAACGCCAGTGAATACATAAATTACTGCGAAGAAAGTCCATAAACCGGGCTCTATGGTATAATCAATAATTAACGGAGCACAGAATTTCATACGAATTTTGACAAGGTACAACATTTTCTCTTGATTCACCTATTTTTTTCTTTATAGCATTCAAATATAAATACAGATTATGTACAGTCTTTTCTCTACAGAATCCTTAAACTACAAATTGTTAATTAAAATGTCGAGCACGACAACAAAATGGCGAGCCGATCTTGTAATGATAATATAATTAGCCTCAGTTATCGGAACTAAGACAGCTTGTTTGATAGTGTAATTTGTTTATCGACTAATTGGTTTACTTTTAGTTTCTTTAAGGTTCACGCACACTTTGACGGTCCGTGTCGGAGCATGCCGGGCGGGTCGGGGCTCAGATCAGCACAAAATACGCTCTGGCATGGCACGGCAATTATTGTATGGAGGCGGATTTTTGCGCTGCGCCCCGGCACGTTGCGGCCCGGCATAGTCTGCTCACTCCTTTAATTTGTAATTAATACTCAATAGATGGCGCTTCTCTTTTATTAATCGCGCTAATTATTTTGATATTACAATTTTTTTCGTTTTGTTTGGCCCTTTCTAGTTAAAATATTTATATAGCCAATGATTGAAATGATTCAGAAATAATAGGTATACAAGTTGTATATGTGTTTGTTTGGCACATTGAAAAGTCAAAGCATAGAGTATAGATAAAGACAACGAATATTGAGTAGTTTATATAATTTTAATATTTTGGGGTAAAAAACAAAAGATCAAGAAGCCGATGGCGATCAAGATTTTATTTAAACACAAGTTAGTTTACTTATTTTATTGACATTATTGATTGATGATCAAGGCTTATGCTGGGAATTCAGATGTTAAATCATCGTTCGATAGTTTTGACATGTCAGACCTCCCAGGCACGATGTCACGCTACTGTTTATAAGTGTTATTGTGTCCTTTTACTGTGTCAATGTCAAGTATTGACATGATCGATGATCACATTTATCATCTCTTTGATCATCGTCATCAAGGATTTATTATACAAGTATGTTTACGGTATTTTAAATAAATGCTTTATAAACTAATCGACTGAAAATAAGTTGCATCTTACTCAGAACCTTAAAATGAAGCACGAAACTTCATACACATTTTCATACCAGAAAAGTGATTTTTTTTTGTAGTTTTGAGATATAAATTCAAATATGATATACTTACTCAAAAATAAATTCAGTTTTTTTTTTCATTCGCTTCAAATCATAAACACTTTAAATCATAAAATGCAATAGACATAAAATAGTTGGCCCCACATCGGGGTGTTGAGGCATCTAGATATACGAGTATGACAGTAACGTACGTGTAACTTTATGCTGTTACAATATAAAGTTCTTTATTTTATTTTGAAATGATAAGCTGACGATTAGATTAAAAAAATTGGTACGACTAAAGTTGCGTCAAAATTAGTATTTAACACGAAGGAACCGTACATTTTTCCAGGATAAAAAGTATCCTATGTCTATTCTCGGGACTAAAAGTATGTACTAAAAGTATGTTACTAAAAAAATAAATAAAATTACAACCTGAGACTGACGGCGACCATTGTTTGTGCGACGGGATAGCGATCGACGTTTCCATGGTGACATACTTATTTAGTCACTTAAATACAATAATATAACAAATATATTATGGCAAAGCAACAATTTGCCGGGACAGCTAGCTGTTATAAGTATAATATATTAGTATAAATATATTATGTAACGAGTATCTCAATGTAATATCAAGGTGCTAATATTTTTTAAACGGGCTTTGGCCCACCACACATTCCCACCACTGTATCTCCTGTGTCGCCAGGATCGACAGCGGTATCCAACCACGAAAACCTTTTGATATTATCTCAGGGAGCCCAAGGGACATGCTAAAACTGTCTTGGGACTCGCAACGAAATTAATCAGAAGAAAATAGGAGGAGTAGGAAGATTAAAGTGCTAGTAGCAAGTAATTCACTTAGGTAATTCACGTCCAGAACACGTAAATGCTAAACATCTAGTCAAGTTAAATACTTTGTCTGGTAATTACCAACTTGTATTCATACTGTTATGTCCTGCGCATTCCTTGATAATAGCTAAAACGGTATCTTGGCTTGGTAGTCAATAGGCATTATCATCAGAGTTTGGCCTTTTCGAATTCGTTTTTTAGGGTTCCGTAGTCAACAAGGAACTCTTATAGTTTCGGTCTGTCCGTCCGTCTGTCTGTCCGTCTGTCTGTCTGTCCGTCTGTCTGTCTGTCCGTCTGTCTGTCTGTCCGTCTGTCTGTCTGTCTGTCTGTCCGTCCCTCTGTCTGTCCGCGGTTTTGCTCAGAGACTATATGACCTACAAAGCTGTAATTTGGCATGAATACGCATATTAATTATGACGACAAAATGGTACATAAAATCTTTAAAAATTTTTTTTTATGGTATCTTCCCTACACAAAAGCGGGGATGAATTATTTTTTTCGCGTTCACCCCATCGTGTGGGGTGTCGTTGGATAGGTTTTTTAAAAATATTATGAGTATTCATAGATAATTTTCCTATTTAGGGATCCGTTTGTGAAATATTGTTTTAAAGTGGAATATATATATATATAATATTAATAAATCTGAAAGGTCTATTTGATGCGTACTGCGAGCCAAATAATTTTTAATATCATTGAGATACTGCAAAACACTAACGACCCGGCAAATATTGTTTTGTCTTTTACAACGTGGGAACCATAAAATTAATATTATACCTAGAGGAATAGAGCAACAATCTCGAGCTGTCAAACAAAACCGAAATTGATTTACATCTGTGTGTAAAAATATTATGTGTACATATACACTTACACAAATATATTTCTATGAGATTGAATTGTCAACGTGCCGATATGTGCCGACTGGACGACAAAAAAGAGTTCCGCTGTCATGTATCATGTCATACCTCAAATATTAGTAGTTGTAGTTGTTCCCGTATGTACGGGAACAACTACAACTACTTAAAACATCGATGTCGATTGAATAGTTTACGCGCAAATCATAAAAGTATATTGTGTGGGTTAACCGTACATTTTCCGGGACAGGAAGTATCCCTTGTCCTTTCCCAAGACTCAAAGTATCTCCATACCAAAATTCATCAAAATCGATTGAATAGTTTACGCGCAAATCATAAAAGTATATTTTCCAGTAACCGTACATTTTTCTGGGACAAAATGTATCCTATGTCCTTCCACGGGACTCAAAGTAGGTATCTCCATACCAAATTTCAGCAAAATCGGTCCAGCTGAATCCACTCACTTTTTGGATTCCGTACGCAAAGGGTAAAAACGGAGCCCTATTACTAAGACTTCGTTGTCTGTCTGTCTGTCTGTGTGTCGCCAGGCTGTATCTCAAGAACCGGTATAGCTAGACTTCTGAAATTTTCACAGATTGTATATATCTGTTGCCGTTATAATTACAAATACAAAAAATAAAATAATGTTAATATTTAAGGGGGCTCCCATACAACAAACATGATTTTTTTTAGCCTTTTTTTGCTCGATATCAATAATGGCAACAGATTGAAATTTTCACAAAGGCCTTAAATATGTCTTAATTAATAATTCATAATAATATTTAAATAAAATAAAAAATAAGGGGGGCTCCCATACAAAAAACACAATTTTTGGCCAATTTTTGCTCTTTATTGGTACGGAACGCTTGGTGCGCGAGTCCGACTCGCACTTGGCCGATTATTATTTATATAGTTTACTAGATGACGCGCGCAACTCCGTTGCGCCAAAACTCGTTTATTGCGCGGAAACTGTACATTTTTCCGGGATAAAAAGTATCCTATGTCCTTTCCCGGGTCTCAAAGTATCTCCATACCAAATTTCAGCAAAATCGGTTCAGCGGTTTGGGCGTGAAGAGGTAACGGACGGACAGACAGACAGACAGACAGACACACAGACAGACACACAGACAGACAGACAGACAGACAGACGGACAGACAGACAGACATACTTTCGCATTTATAATATTAGTATGGAAGTATGGACGTGAGTCAAGTACTGTGGTCTGTAGACCAAGTATTTAACCTCAACACCTCAACAGGTTCATAGTTCTTTTTTACACACGGCCTATACGGCGCTAGTTTGTACGGCCGTTTCACAATACCTGTCGTGTGCCTTCCGCTAAGCTACTGTAAGTTATGAAATATATGATAGCTTTCTGATAAATGATGTGGGAACCGACAGCGAAGACAGGCAAGATGATCGCCGATAACACAGACTAATGTTGCGACAGAGCTATCTGTAATGAGCATCTAAAACTGGATGTAATGAGATAAACCGCGTTATTTTGTATCATGTTTCGTCATAGAGGGTAATGGATTATAGGTGCATTTAGAAACAGACTATCAAGTGATTAATTCATAATTGTACATTTTTTTGCAACAGAAATTATTATTTATATCTGTACTACAAACATATATATTAATCAATTGCACGTTGCAGAATAGAAAAGAGGAAAATACTCCATACAAAATTTTATCACAGTTGACTTAAAAAAGGTTTGAAGAGGTAACATACAGACGAAGAGACAAATTTTCGAATTTTTAATATAATATTAAGGATGTTGCTCCCAAACTTTGCTTAACTAGTCTCTGTAAGATATAGATAAAGATCTAAACTTAAATAGATAAAATATTAATAGTAAACTTAATATTGAAATATATTCAATGAATAAAAATAGTCTTGGCTATCGTGCGTTAAGATCTGATAGAGTTTTTCTGAGATAATAAATTGTAGGTAAATAAATAGTGCGTCTATAATTGCTGTAGAAACTATTAAGAGATATTAAAATGTCACTGGGACCAATTATCTCATATTTTATAGGACCACACATTGTATGTTTTTCTCATGCTTATCGTCATACATACAAGCTCTCATGCAAAAATCTGTTACATACAAGATATTATAATATGTAGAAGTAAATACATCTTCATAAATTAGAAAAGAAAAATATTTTCTGTAATTATAATGTTCTTAAGTGGCATATTTTATGTTGTTTCTATTGTGCACGTATGTTTTAATAATAATAATAATAATTTTATTTGCAGAAAGAATTGTACAAAAGTTGTTAAATTAATAAACATGGTTCAGTTTTTCTACCTATTGCTTAGGCATGCAAAAATAAGTCAAATTAAACCAACATTATTTAAAAACCTTAATCAAGAACATTTTTTAGTCAATATTTATACATTAAAATCATACAATAAATATTAGTCATAACATCAGTTTCAAAAGAAAAAAATATACAAACAAAGACGAAGGAGAAGACAAGAAAAATAACAATGTCAATGTCAGATATAGATAGGTTACAAAAAGTTTTTTTACGTGGCGTTACGTGGCAACGCGTGGCATCATTATAATTAGAATTACTGAGGATGCGCACAGTTAAGGTAAGTGGTAACTATTCAGTATTCACGTTGTTTTAAATTATGCTTTATATCCTAGAATCTAGATATTATCTATAAATTATTCCTTAACTTTAACACTGTTCCAATATTTTCAGAGTCTGATGCAGCATAGGTGAGATATGCATCCTTTATCAATGAAACCCCTCTTGTGACATTATACGTGGTGCAGACAAAATAGGTAACCTATTACAGTTAACTTGGTATAATTGCAATACTTTGGTATAGTTTTTATTTCAGTTAGATAATATTTTATTTTTCAGTACCCAATGTGTCACAAGAAAGTATTACTACGTGTCATTTTCATCAAGGAAGCTTTTTAGTAGGGGAGGTCGTGCTCAGTTTAAAAAGTCATTTCATACCGAGCGAAAATCGTTACAATAATAGTATTCCATTAATACATAACAGCTTTGATCGTCAGCCACTTCATAATGGGTGGAATAAAAATTGAGAGCATCTCAAAGTTGTTGTTGGGAATCGTATTGAATTGACATTAAAAAGATCACAATTCGCACCTAATAAAGGTTCATATCTAGATTATACACGTTTAGGTTCGGTAGGTGTTATTTTAGTTTTATTATATAACAACAGATGGCGCTTTTAAAGTAAAATGTATATAATTCTTCTTCACAAATATCATAACTTTAATCGCTGACTGATGGTTTTTCCACCATCGTATTAGCGACTGACGATTTTTTTTATTATTTACAAAGTAGAAATATTCACCTGTATAAATTGTGTACGGTATAAAATGACTTTATATTAAAAAAAAATTTACATGTTCAGTAACGCGACTGACGTTGAATCCCCCGTCTGCAATACGGCTGACGGTGATTTTTTGGTTAAACATGACCTCAATAATCATCCACAAAGTTTCATTCGGTATAAAATCACTTTTCGCAACTATTTTTTTTACAACTTTGAAATACTCTCTGTTAACATTCCACCACGGGTGCGGCGACTGACTTGATTGATAAATATTAAGCTACCGCTGGACAAAAATTTGGTCGGTATGAAATGACTTAGCGAACGCTGGCACTACCTCCCCTACTATTATTTTTTTTTGTTTTGAAATTTATAAATAAGTAAATTTTTATTTAATACTTTTAATAAAGGTTTGGGACACTTAATTCATTCTTCCATAGAACCTAGATTGTTACAGGAATATTCTAATCTGCTATCTCGCAAACGAAGTAGATTTATAGCATATGTATTCAATAAACAATAATCTTTGACAGATAAGATATCTTAGACATAAATCTATACAAGTACGCCCACTTAACTATTCCGTTACATTTCATTTCGCGGATACAAATATCATAAACAATCGTTATAATACCAATTAACCAATCCATACAAAATAATTATTTTTAATTAAAATGCTAAATCCACATACAATTTAAATCACCTTAAATCATAATTAACACGAAATTCATCACATTTTATACATAATTCAAATATAAATCAAGATATCATCGATACCTCAATTAGAGTGCAATTTGTTGAAGCTCTGTGTGTAGCTGGTCTGTGATAATATAAATAGCGCGGTCAGCGACCGGCCTCTGTGCGGCCTTCACTTGTGACCAGGGTTGTCACAGAAAATAAATCGCCCTTGAAATTCTTGTTAATATTATTGTTTATATGTACAGTTAAATTACCCTTGAAATTCTTGTTTAAATTATGTACTTATGTTATTCGTACAACGTGGTCATGAAAGAATGATTTGTGGAAGTATATTTAACAATTGAATGCAGATAAATCAAAACTTATTGTTTTGAAACCTTTCTGCAACCGTAAAGGCAGTTCAGATAAATCTTTAGCAGACTCCCCAGAGAGGAATATTTATAAATTTGTAACAAACCATCTCTTGCTTTTGACATTAACATTTTATTTTCTTCGACGTTCTTCAAATCTTCCACATAAATCCTTGTTTTTTTTAACTTCACAAGATATAAGTCATAATCTACTTTTTACAACTATTGACGCCTGACAAAGTACTTGATTGAGTCTAATAATACGAGCAAGTCTATTATGCCAGCCTTTGCTCAGTTTATTTTTAGATAAAAGTGAAAACCTTATATTTTACCTTTCAGACCACAATCACCCCATCACACTAATGTTATAATTATGTGTATTTTAGACGTCCAATGGATTGAAAGTGTTTTATTTTACTACAAGAATGACCTGTTTCTAAGCATGGAGTGGCTAGACAGGACTTGTTTTTTTTTTTTCTTTGTTATGCACAACATTGTTAGTAATAGTTGCTCATTATGTATTAATAGGTTTTAAGATATGGCGTGATAATTCTTAGCCTCAAGTGTTTTATTTAAAAAGTACAAAAGAAAAAAAAAACATGATTTTGGTAACCCTAAACGTCAAGTTCAAATGTGCAAGGTGGAGTTTTTACGCTCGATGAACTTACAGTAGATATACCTATTACTTTATAGTTAATACATAAAAGTAAACATAAAAGTGAGGGTACTTTTATGTATGTACCTATGCATATGTACCTATGCATAAATAAATTCTTTAATTTGTTGTATGATATTTTAAGACTTTCCTGTAATGATAAAGTAGGTATATGTAAGTAATCCATATCCATACCATATCCTTACTAATATTATAAATGCGAAAGTGTGTCTGTCTGTCTGTCTGTCTGTTACCTCTTCACGCCTAAACAGCTGAACTGATTGGGCTGAAAATATTTGGTACAGAGATACTTTGAGTCCCGGGAAAGAACATAGGATACTTTTTATCCCGGGAAAATGTGCGGTTCCCACGCGATAAACTAATTTTGGCGCAACGGAGTTGCGGGCGTCATCTAGTACTATAATATATAATTTCTTGCGTCTGTCTTTTGCCTCTTCAAGCTTAAACCGCTGAACCAATTTTGCTGTTTGGTATGGCGATACTTTGAGTCTCGGGAAAAGACATAGGACACTATTTATCCCGAAAAATGTACGAATGTTTGCGCAACGAAGTTGCGGGCGTCATCTGATAAAGAATGATACGCTTGTAATCGCTTAACTAAAAATATAAAAATGGATTTTCAAATGTATTAGTCGCGCTAAAACTCGAAAACGGCTGAATGGATTGGGCTGATTTTAGCCTTAAAATATTTGTAGAAGTCCAGGGAAGGTTTTAAAGTGACACGAAGTTCACCGGGACAGCTAGTAAACTCATAAAACTTAATGTGAACAACGCCGCGCGTGCCACCTAATAAATAATAATTAAATTACTGGCGTATTCCATTTAACGTGATTTGCCAAGATATAACATAAATGTATGTTTGGTTTAATGACTCAAGTTTCTCGTATGATTTATATAAAAGTATGGTTTATGCTTGTAGAGCTTTCGTCTCAACTTTCTAAGCTCTTGCAAAAATAATAAAGCATTCCAAGCTATTAAAATTATAGTTATAAGCTTATAACTATGTATTTAGGTACATTTTATGACGTTAATTGTGAAATATTTTCTGCTATCTCTTTTATTATCATGAAGAGAAAATACTATAAAAAGTCTATGTATTTACGAATAATTTATTTTTGTTATTTTTATTTATTTTTATTTATTTATTTAACTCAGGCATCTTAGCCCATATTATAAATACCTTATAGACTATAACATACATACAATTATACTAAAAACTAACACTAACACTAAACACGTATTGTCTGCGGCGTGTGGCGCGACGTGTTCGGAAGTCGTCCTCGGAACCTCCTGTAAACGACTCCAATCGGCCAGAACTCCTCCTTCTCGAAGGTCGGTAGATGGTGCGTCGAGGCTCTCACCACAAAGGAGCTAAAATTTACTTTGTGGCGGGACTCCAAGCGCTCGACCCTCCAAACGAAGTGGGTCTTGCTCCTGATGTAGTCCACGACCTGCTCGACCGTCGTGGACCAGTGCAGCCTGGACACGTATAGCGGCGTCGTGGGAGTCTCACGCCGCAACATCATTTCGGAATTAATGCGGTTATATTTCAAGGAATTTCAGAAAAAAAAATCTCCTCTTCTTATTACAATAGATTTGCACATGACATAGATTGTCATAGTCACATACAATTTAGTTGTCCAGTCCTATAAATCACTAAATCTATCTCACCTTTACATATTAACTTATTTGAACCATTCACATTTCTTCACACTCAAACATACAAAAATTTAAGATTATAAAGAAAACTCGCTCTTATCTGCAGGGTAATGGGCTTCAAAGTTAAACACCGCATGATCGAGGTTTAACCCGTGGTCAACTCGCTAGTTAACCATGCACCAAATTAACGGTGACCGAGATGAGAGGGCGCCGATGGTTACGCAACTTCAAGCACAACCTGTCATTTCAACTTGCGTTCGGACTTCGGAGCAAAAAACTGTGGAATACGTCATAAAGATCATTTTGAAGAAGGTGTATGGTAAATAATGTAATCTTTAATGTAAGGTTTGTAACTATAGTAAGTCAAGAATTCGAGTTTTATATTTCACACTTTTATGTTGAAACCAGATGACGCCCGCAACTCCGTTGCGCCAAAATTCGTTTATCGCGCCTGGCCAAATTTCAGCAAAATCGGTTCAGCGGTTCGAGCGTGAAGAGGTAACAGACAGACAGACACACTTTCGCATTTATAATATTAAGTATGGATATTCAAGATGTCCCAGGCCCTAGCAAGCGGCAGTATAACGCTGACAGAGAGATTATTTTCTCGATTGTAAGTAGTGTGTTTTCGCGGATTCTGGATCACGATTCTGGGTCCACCTCCCCCCGCTCGCGGCTCGCAAACTTTCTCGATCACTTTTTGTCGGTTCGAGTGGCGACGTCGCCAAAAAAAAAAAGAGTTTGGTGTCAAAATAGGGGTTTTTGACCATGCCCGTTCGATATATGCGATCCGTTTCTGCGTATTTGCACTAGTTTCAAAGTTAGCTTTTGTGTTTAACCCTCATTATCTACTATCACCACGCTCCATTGTTCCTTCATAATTACAATCGCTACTTATTGCATTGTTATGCTCGCCTCGGTGTCCTATTGTTCGTAATGACTACCTGGGCTTATCGCTTACATCACCTTAATTTCTTACAAGATTTTAAATAAATATGAATGATAATTAACTAATGAATTATTGCAAATTAAAAGTACCTAATAATTAATTATGTAGGTCACCCGATCATCTATTGTCTATTAATGAAGATAAAAACATTATTCTTAAAGGAAATATAATCCTTCGATTAGGGATATAATTTAGATCGATTAAACACACAATATTCACTCAAGAAATCAATAAATCTTCTTTGTCATACCAAGATACCAAGCGCTACATTTTACCAAATCAAATTGATACATCGGTGTGGGGCTATTTCAAATTAAAAAAACTACTATAGGTATAAAGTTTGTTTAGTTGATAATATTTTAAGATTTTCTTGTATTTTATTTTGTAATTTAATTATACGATTTTAATGATTTTTTTAAATATTTTTAGAAGTATTTACCATGTTTTCTTACCCGCCATTTTTTTTTTGTAATGTTTAGTTTAAGAACTAATAAAACAGTTTTAAAAACGAAAAAATTTTATTGTTTTCTTGTATCCCGTCTAATACACACGTAAAGCAAAAAAATGAAATATTTTATTCATCCATTCACTGCAATAGTTGCGGGGCCTAGTGGTTGTGGGTAATACGAAATAAATAATTTGTTTGAAAGTAAATCAAAGTTTTATTTTAACCTTAGCTTTAATTATATTGTTAAAAAAAAGACTCAGTTTGCGCGCCGCGTCGTCGTATGTTTACGAAGTCCATCGAATGATCGGGTGACCTACATAATTAATTATTAGGTACTTTTAATTTGCAACAATTTATTAGTTCATTATCATTCATATTTATTTAAAATCTTGTAAGAAATTAAGGTGATGTAAGGGATAAGCCCAGGTAGTCATTACGAACAATAGGACACCGAGGCGAGCATAACAATGCAATAAGTAGCGATTGTAATTATGAAGGAACAATGGAGCGTGGTGATAGTAGATAATGAGGGTTAAATACAAAAGCTAACTTTGAAACTAGTGCAAATACGCAGAAACGGATCGCATATATCGAACGGGCATGGTCAAAAACCACTATTTTGACACCAAACTCTTTTTTTTTTTAGGCGACGTCGCCACTCGAACCGGCAAAAAGTGATCGATAAAGTTTGCGAGCCGCGAGCGGGGGGAGGGGTGTACCCAGAATCGTGATCCAGAATCCGCGAAAACACACTACTATTGTATTATTCATATTGTTTACTTTATAGTGCGGTAATTCCACGATTTTTGGAAAAATGTATATATTATATTAAAGATAGTTTTAATCCGGAAAATGTATACGGTTTCAGTGTAATTTATCTAAAAATAAAACTAGCAACAGTGCAGCAAGTAAACTAAGAAAAAAAATCTACAACCGAACGTATGGCAGTACTTAATAACATACACTTTTCATGCACTTTTTCCATTTTAATTAATTAATTTTATTACAATTATGTTTCACACGACCGGTTTCGATAAAATCATCATCAGTGTATTTGTGACAATTTTATCGAAACCGGTCGTGTGAAACATAATTGTAATAAAATAAATTAATTAAAGTGGAAAAAGTGCATGAAAACTGTATGTTATTACTGTGAAACATGAATTTCCACCAAGAAGTTACGGTACATTCAATATAATATGTATATATAAAAGAACGTATAGCCTCCTCCTTTTTGGAAGTCGGTTAAAAATACGGTCTGGCTTTCCAAAAAATTATCAAAAGTCAGACAAAATAAACTTCCCAGACAGATAGAAGCATACAGTTACAAACTGTAGACATGCTTTATCCGTTTTATATACACTTCGCGTTACAAATAGTTAAACAGATTGTGAACGGAATTATAAAGAACTTTCTCAAATAGGTAACAATTCTGTCACGGTAAATGTATAATTTTTAAATTTGGTTTTTTATGTTCTTACTTCCAGAGGAAATAGGGGAAGGAAGGGAAATATGGGGTGATAAGGAGTCAGAGCATTTTTTGGCAAAATGTTGTTTCCAAGTAACCACACTTAGAAACAACGTTTTGCCAAAAAAACAACAACAATAGACAATTTGGACAATGCAAACGAATCAGTCTAATGAGAAGGATGGGCATGTGAAAATTCGGCCCCGCAACTGATCTCCTCACCAGTCGTGTCGGTCCCTTTGGATTATAAGATTCAAGGAAGAGGCACTTGTATACTGCGCACACACTTGTGCACTACAAAATCTCTTCGGCGTAGATGTCTGGTTTCCGAACCGGCCACCCTCGCCGAAACCACTGTGGGAGGCATTACTAAGTGTACGCACAAGGCAACAGTAATAATTACTTTTAATAGAAACTTCAAGGCAATTTATAAGTCGTTTATTTTAGTATCACTTTCTTGGAATAATTTAATCAAACAAATCCGTAGTACACACATACCAGTGAAAGGGAAAACGATAGAAAAATACCACGACGAACCATTGTACTCCTTGAGGCTCGTCCACGATGTTTAAGTCTAGCATAGTCTGGCACTTAATATAAGCCAGACAAATTTTAAAAACTTTTAATATTTTCGTTACTTGTACGTAATTTTGTGGCTTGTTTACGATCAATAGTTGAGTAGGCATATGCCTTAATATTTGTCAGATTTTTTAAAAAATATTTTATTTTATCTAAGTATATAGCTTATAGCTTATCTATATATTTTATTTTATCTAATAGCTTTGTCCACACTGTGCTTTCTGTTCGTCAAGGGCATGAGTCAACAGCGAACGTGAGGCATGCCCGCGACGTATACCCTCAGCTAAAAGTGTAAAAACTTCAAAAATGACAATGATATAGAATAGATGCGTCATACTTATGACGCATCTATGTTATTGAGTCTGGCATTGTCTAGAATCTAGGCTATGCCAGACTCAATGTTATAGACTAGACTAACTTAACAATTGTCAGATGTTTTAGTCACTCTTTTAAGCTATTGTCTGTTTAAAAAAGACGACTTGCCTACGATATTAATGCTTAACACAAACCTACGCGACCACGCGACTGCGAAGCGGCAGCGTCAATACAAAACACACATTTGACAATTTGTCACAAAAAAAAAAATTGTGTATAATTTTTTTTTTTACTTAATTTACTACTAAATGTTTAAACACTAAAAAATAGAGTAAAACACAAAAAATATATACATAAATATTAAATTTACTACAAAATATTTCAACTCTAAAAAATATTTTTTAGTACTTATTTAAATATTTTGTAGTAAAATTACTATTTATTTATATATATTTTTAGTGTTTTACTCTATTTTTTAGTGTTTAAATATTTAGTAGTAAATTAAGTAAAAAAAATTATACACAATTTTTTTTTTGTGTTTAAATATTTTGAAGTTAATATTTGTTCAGGAACCCAGGTAATTACTATTTTAAGCTGAAAAATAACTCAAACATGTTAAATATTTTCGTATGACAAAATGATTTTGGTATTACGTAAGCATAATATTATGCTACATTAATAACAAAAAATAAAAAATTTAAAGGTATGATTTCTGTAAAACAGCTGAAGCATCTTCGTATTTATTTATCATTCAATCGTAATGTGTTTTTACTTCTTAGTTATCAGCACCTGGCATAAATCATAAAATTAATCATAAAATTGACGCGTACGTGTGACTACAGCTTTATGTCACGCTATCTCTCTGGAATTTACTTTAATTTAAAAGTTTATAGATTATACGGAGTTAATAATATTAATAATTAACTTTTACAGTTACTATGCATAGTAATTAAACAATAAACATCTAACATTGCCGTATCATGTTATTTCAAATTACTTTTAAGTTTTATACTTAAAGATCCTCATACTGGTTTAATATTTACGCAGCATTCAACTGTCACTGTCCACTGTTTTTGACTGCTATCACTGTCCACTGTTTTAACGTGCCCGACAAAGGCACTCAGACCTTGCATAATTATTTGCAGCAACAGTTTTTTATTAGTTAGGAAAATCTTTAATGCATAAAATGACATACGCTGACTGACAAATAGTAAAAAATAAATTATAATATTTAAATGACCTGACTTAACAGTGTGGAACCGCCCTAACTCTCCGCAGACGAAATATCAATAGCCGTGACAATTAAGTTAAGTTTTTCATTCACCCACAATATATTACACTTTTTGTGTCCGAAGAAAGTGATAGTCGGCCGACTGAACAGTCACTGTGACTATAATACCGGACGTAACAGTAGCCTGAATATTAGTAGGTAGTAATTAGTGCCATATGTGCAGATTTTTGCTGTTTTTTTTTTTTTAATTTGACTTTTGACTTTGGCTTAGTCAGAAAGTTGCAGTTGTACTCATAATCAAATCTGAGGATGCCTTCTTACTTCTTATTCGCGTCGAGTTGTCAAAAACCGTAATTTTACCCGGCGTCGTACGGGTATAAAATATATAGCCAGTGAAAAAATGATTAAAATCGATAGCCTATGATCCTTCACGTGGTCTACTTCTTACCTGTGCCAAATATCATAAAAATCGCTGCAATAGTTCGCGTCATAAGCCTTTTCAAATAATTTTCCCCGTTTTTTTCACTATAGCCTATAGCCTATAGCCTTCCTCAATAAATTGGTTATCTAAATCTAAACAAATGGGCTATCTAACACTGAAATAATTTTTAAATCGGACCAATAGTTACTGAGATTAGCGCGTTCAAGTTAGCCCTTTCAAATTATTTTCCCCGTTTTTTTCCACATTTTCCTCTATTTCTTCGCTCATATTAGTCTTAGCATGATCAAATATAGCCTATAGCCTTTCTCGATAAATGGGCTATCTAAAAGTGAAAGAATCTTCAAAATCCGTTGCGTAGATTTAAAGATTAAAGGGAACAAAGGGACATGAGCGAAAAAAGCGACTTTGTTTTATAATATGTATAGAATAGATATAGATGAAAGGACTGACAATGAAATGAACGGATTAAAAGAAATAAATAGATTCATATATTTTAGCATCATAATCCCTACGGCGCACTAAGTAACTATTTATTAAGCAATCAGCATCAGCTAAAATTAAAACTCGAGAACTGCTGAACTAATTTGCCTAATTTTAGTCTTGAAATGTTTATAGAAGTCCAGGGAAGGTTTATATTAAAGAAGCGATATGAAGCTAAGCGGGTGATATAATTTGATATTTTTGTTGTCGAAGCTATCGAATGTAATTTGGCTAAGTTTCCAAGCTTTTTAGATCTTTATTTCTAGATCTCTGACTATTCAGAGATAGAGACATAAAGATCTAGTTTCTTTAAACTACCCGGAAATCGATCATACACCATGAAGCCGTCATAATGTCGATCAGCAGTAGTCATTAGATATCAGACGTCTGTTTTAATGACTTGGAAATGAAATAGTCGTAAAAACCGATATGGTTAATATTAAAATCATTCGAATAGGAATCGAATGAGCTGTATCTCTATGTACCTATATTATATCTTGTATTTGCCTAATGATTAAAATAATCGATTTTATTACCCCATGCTCTCTCTATTACTTTCATAATTATCTTATCCAAAGCATGTTTAAGGACTATCTGCTGCAATCAGAGACGAATATTAATTACTTAAATGTAAATGAAAATTTGTAGAAAGTGTATGTTAACTTGTTTTAAGTTAATAATTTATTTTGTCAAGTAAACTATGCTAAGACTATGCTATCTCTTACAATTATATATATATATATATATATATATATATATATATATATATATATATATATATATATATATATATACATGCCCTTATATTATATATTACTAACTATTTGACCGAGCTTTGCTCGGTATTCGATAAAACACGAATAAAATTACATTTTCTAAAAATTATTCCTAGCTAGATCGATCAATTATATATATATATATATACATACAAGAATTGCTCGTTTAAAGATATAAAAGATAATAGACCCCTGAGACCCCTGGCCTAAAAAAAAGATATAATATAACCTCTGCTCTCTAGAGTCTAGATCTCTATTTTTTCCTATAAGTATGATAATATAATAAATGATCAAACGAACTTACCAAGTGAAGTTCGATCATTATTATATGAGTCGCTTCATTCGAAGATATATAATTACTAACCAGTAGTACATCTGTATCTGCTAGGCAATCGCGTTTTTTTAAAGACGTATGTGGGTAGTTGAAAAATTACCCGCACGCTCGGTCACTGGACGTTCCGGCATGTTTCATTATGTTTAGAGAGAAGTAATGCAAAAAATCTTTCTTTCTTTCTTTGGGTATTGCAGCAAACATAGTTTGGTGCAGACTGGGTGGGAGAGAAATTATATCTTCGAATGAAGCGACTCATACAATAATGATCGAACTTCACTTGGTAAGTTCGTTTGATCATTTATTATATTTCTTCGCTTCATTCTTCGATATATAATTACTAACTAGTAGATTTTCAGAGTAACGAAAGAAAGATTTTTTTATGAATATTAATAATTATGAATAGTAATCATTATTATATTGGAGATAGTATTTAACAATAAATAATAATAATAATCAGAAGCGAAACGTAAGAGACATCTATGGTTTGTGATTTAAATGATAACATTCAGGGATCATGGTGATTAAACATAATATTTTATGGCTAAGGAAAATATCGAAAGTATTGGAGTCGCTAGTCCTGCCTTTCGACTGTCGTCTTACTAATCGTCCTTAATCGTGTCCAGTTTCAGTTCCCGTGTCTACGCTCGTGTCGACGCTGCGCCGATCTCACACAGCACCTGCTTTATCCTATTTAATATAATCTTGAATAACCATCGCACGGCGTAGTAACTTAAATATAACTTGAAACTTCTTTTTTAATAAACAGGAATTACATAAATTAATAACATCACTGATCCAATCATGCCCGGGAGTCTTTATAATATAAATTTCGATACCGCTATTTAAAACCGTAATTTTTTATTTTGCCGAGTTTTATTAGGCAGAAAGTTTTAAGTCAATGACCAGTATTCAGTTGGTACAGAGTGCAAGGAAAAACAAATAATTTATAAGTGGATCCCGGGTACTATACTACTCAGGTATGTATTTATTATACAGGTATTTTTACCGGAAAGCTTCTTTCGAAAGACACTTCAGTCTTCACACATTCATCTGAGCCAATGTCACCAACCAATAAAGTCAACATTGTTCATAAACAATGACAGTCCACAGTGATGGCTGTAGAAGATAATATCGTGATTCGTATTACAGCCATTGTCAAATTGTTTGGCTAAGGTTCCGATGGAGCGGACGAAGATCTCTGTAATGAGTCTATTTAGTTAATAAGATTAAACAGAGTATTTATCTAAAATGTAAGTCGAAGTAAAGTATTTTAGAATAAATTTTAAGGAGTCTACTGCTTTAACTGGGTCCAGCTCTGTGGTCGTCGATAATGTGATTATTGCATATTAATACGATTAAAAGTCGAGAATATTGTGTTCTCGGTCCACCAGGCTGAATATTTTAACAATTATTATTCAAGAATAAGTGTGATTCTGTTATCGTATTTATCATTGCATATTTTATTTACTATTAAATATTTTAATCGCTTAAAACTAGTTGCATTCCGCGGCGGGGGTCAGGAATCAGGATATAAAGGTGTCAAAATATCTATCAGTTGAGATAGCTCACGAGTACATTGATTTAACTGTTCTATATTATTTCGTTTTTAATAGGCATATATTATTATATAATATATCTAATATATAAAATTCTCATGTCACAGTGTGCGTGGTTGAACTCCTCTGAAACGGCTCGACCGACTTTCGTGAATCTTAGCGAGCTAGGGTTGAGAATCGGGCAACATCTACTCTTTTATCTTTATATTAATAAGTGTATTAATTTGTTGAATAAATAAAAGTAAATTGTTACAACTCGAGACTGACGGCGACCATTGTTTGTGCGACGGGATAGCAATCATGAACTTTGCCATGGTGACATACTCTTTAGTAGGTATAGTCACTTCAATAAAATAATAATATTATGGGCGAAATACTTTATATGGCAAAACAACGTTTGCCGGGACAGCCAGTTATGTTATAATAATATATATTATAAACGTCAAGACTTAAATATTTACATATTTTTTGTGGGTTTAATACACCCATGGCCTATTAACAATAAAACGTAAACAAAAACGGGGCGCCTGAGGCTGAAGAATTGTCGCCTAGAATACTGATATTGTTAAAGCGTGGTAAGTCTAGTCTAGATAAAGCCTACGCCTGGTCTAGTTTCCTTCTTTATATTTTTTGTGAAAAAAAAAGAAATGTAAGCGCATCTGATAGTCTGTATGTCAAGACGTAAGGCTCTTAATCCGTTAATTAAAATCTTTCGATCGACTAATGAGTTAATAGAAAACAAGAAGTAGGCTCTTAAATCTATTTTTGCTAGATATCCACTTTTGGGTATTGGCTTGAAAGCCTTAAAAGTTAATTTTCCAAATTAACATGTAATTTTGAAATAAACTTACGAAGTGGTTTCAAATTTAAAATAATTCAATAATTGTATTTAAAATATAATACAATATTTTCCGCCGCTTTCTTTGGGGAAAAGATAATCTTTGAAATAAGGTAACCTTCGATAAGGGTACACGAAGATATAGTTTTAAATTCTAATAGTTTATTGATGTCATGATGTATATTAAATTAAGCCAGTGGTCCCCAACCTGTTTTTGTTTTCGAACGAAGTTCCCTAATTTTTTTATTTTTCATGCGGGCCGCAAACATTTTTGGTCTTGGTGTCGCGGGCCGCAACAAACATTTTTAGGTTTAAAAAATAACGTGATTTAAAATTAACGATTCACAAGTGAAAAAAGACTTTCACGTTGACTGTATAATATTTTGCCCGTGGGCGTGAATTTCAAAATGGTTTAACATCACGCGGGCTACAAGTGACCCGCATGCGGCCCGCGGGCCGTTGGTTGGGAATAGCTGTGTAAAGCCCACAATAATTATAATAGTAACATCTATAACATATATATATATATATATATATATATATATATATATATATATATATATATATAATTAACTGTCAGCACTACGGCTGCGGTGTTGAGCGTTTAGTCGCCTCTACGCTCTTCTTCTAGAAAGAGGTTGATTGTAGCGGTACAATAATAGCGGCGCCAGCCGACGGTATACAGTTCTGCCCCCCCCCCCCCCTTTTTTTGACGGGTAGCGGGAAGGGTTTGCCAGAGCCCAAAAGGTACCCGATTGATGGGATGTACTAATTTGTCTCTGAGAAAAAATAATGGAATTATCCAACGAAATAATAATAATCTCGGTCTGATAATGAGACAAGACTTATCGAGTCTGAGTGTTATAGGTTTCCGTTACAAAGTTGTCTTTTCTGATAATATATTATCTGATAAGTTTGATAATAATTTATATCGAGATAAATCAAATGCTGTTGATAAGTCTGATCATATCGAGACATTGTTAGGTGAGATCTATAATGATTATAATCGATCGAAATGGAATCGATCTGCAACACTTATTATCAGGAATGTTTTATAAGCAGTAGCTTAACTTAATCGTTTTTGGGATCATATAAAACAATAATCTGGCGAATCCAACGAGGGTGCACCTAACGTCAAGAGGCCCTGGATCTATCCGGATCTGGTCCGGTTCTATTAGTGCCGGTACTTGGGAAGGCTTCGGGTTCATTCGTAACCTGATCGTCCCGTACCTATATTGGTCACTTTTAGTGATATTTTCCCGATTGTCTGGTCTTAGTGACCAAAAAAAATAAAAAAATATTGGGGTAGCTCGTTATAATCGACTTATTTGTCAATAAAATATTATGTTGCAAAAAATATTGAGGGTAGTAACTATAACGTTACGTAGATATTAAGTAAGTTTCGTTATGTACACTCGTAGTGTATCCCGAGTCCCAAAATTGGTGCAAGATTTATTTAATAATTATTATTATTTACCGACAGATATAGTAAATCATAATCATAGTTCTATATTTAGAACAAAAAGATCGCGCGAGACGCGCATTGGTTGTTAACTGATGAGACTCGCAGTCTATATAGTTATTAGCTCGAAATAGCTATTCTCTATAAAACGGCAAAGATATTAATATTATAATAATAATAATTATGTAGTTATATTATAAATATATAGTTCTATAAGAACAAAGAGCGCGGGAAAAACGCGCGGTAGTTGCAAATGTTTTATTTTTAAGCATTGTCGGAGACTCGTAGTCAATCCATACATAATGTTGATTTGAAAAATATCAATATATTTTAAATTGTAATTAACTCGCAGTTAATCCCCTCAAACCAGCCAACATAGTATTGTACTTCTATTCTTAGATAAAACATCGTTAGAGACTCGCGGTCAATTCCGATGCATGAGGATTGTGTTTAGAGACTCGCAGTCAATCCACACATTATAGCGGTTTATAAAATAACTCGCTGTAAACCCCAAACCGGCCAACGTATAGTTCTATTTATAGCACAGATAAAGCGTCGTCAGAGACTCGCAGTCAATTCCGATGCAACTTGCAATTAACTCGCAGTTATTTTCCCCAATCGGACAAACATATAGTTCTATTAATAGAACAGGTAAAACATCGTCAGAGATCCGCAATCAATTCCGATGCATATTATAGAATATAGATTGTGTAAAAGGACTCACGGTCCTGTTTGGACTTGCACTGTACTGTACTTATTGACTCACAGTCGCAGTGCGTGCCGGTTAGTTAAAATAATTGCAGTAATCACCTGCAGTTGTTTCCCCCAATCCGGCAATCATATAGTTTTATAATTCTATTTATAGAACAGATAAAGCATACATAATATTATAGATCGTGTATAAAGACTCGCAGTCCCAACATATTGTACGTTTATTTTATTATTGAATATACTTGACTCGTCTAGGCCTCGGTAGTGCCTGCCGTTTATTTAAGTATTTAATAAGACTTACATGTATTTTCTTATTACACGATAAAATAACAGTGACTTTAGTTACTTCCAACACTGACTCAATCATTTTAATAATAATTATAATCAGCTGCAGCGCTTTGGCATGGTTACTAAGTATTCGTGCTCGCGTTGCCTCGCGTTAACAAAGAATGGAACATGCCGGAACGTCCAGTGACCGAGCGTGCGGGTAATTTTTCAACTACCCACATACGTCTTTAAAAAAACGCGATTGCCTAGCAGATACAGAGGTACTACTGGTTAGTTATTATATATCGAAGAATGAAGCGAAGAAATATAATTATTCATATCTGTGGTCACCGCCGTTTGTTTTACAATTATTTAGTAAATCTTTTAAATGCATAAGTACCTTTCTTTAAAAATATATTGTAAGACTGTTTGGAGACCCCAATAAACGAAAATAAAATAAGACTGGACACTTGAAGATAAAGTTCTGCTATTTAACTCTTATAAGGCCTATCTATAAACTCTTTTTTGGTCAGCAGATTGTCTTTGCCAAAAATTTCCATAGTAAAACTCAGGTTATAAAGCATTGTTATAATATAGTTATTAGAAACTAAATTTAATAATTAAATGCCTAATTTAGTTTTCAATTGCTTTGTCATTTCCGGTAGCAACCGCCACGGCTCAAGCCAACGGTACTGCCCGTAATAACACTGGCTCGTAAACGTCGACAGTATATTATCGTACGTGTGTCCCCCGCCTTACAGAATTCGCGTAATCGTATGCCTATTGACATCTCACGACACGACTGATCGATACGATGTCGCAGATTATGGAAAGATTTTTGGGCTTATTTATGCGTAGTGAGTATAACGAAAAGGGCTAAAAATGTCACAAAATGATGGTATTATTTAATGAAAATATTAGGATTATAATAGTAATATTAATCATCATAAAATTAAAATAAAACATTTTCGCGCGCTTTATTAATTATAAAATTAAGAGTGTGGGAGGTAGAGGGGTGAATTTTATTTGGCTACTTTTGCTATCTATTGTCACGTTAACGTTATTTTAACGCAAATAAAAAGAAAAAATTCAAAAAACTTTTGATTTTATACTTTTTTTACTTTTGACTGAAGAATCTCGCTTTTTCACTCAAAAAGTTCCAAAGTCCCGACTTGGCACAAAAAAATCTGGCGACGCTGTTGGGCACCTACGTCAATACAACATTATTTAATGCGCTAGGTACACATTTCCCAAAATAGCTTAAATTTTCGTCAAAGTATAAAATTTTCTTTCCGATATATCGTGTCAAACAGCCTGCATTTCCGATCACGGCGCGCACGCGTGACGAGTTGGCACCTAACTTCGCTATTGTTTCGTGATTTACGGCGGTTTTACGTCCTCGGGGTGGTTCTAACATATCATATTCAAGGTTCGAACATTTCCGAATGTCACGACTCTATGATAATTTAAAAATAATCATGGATATTCCGACAAGGGCAAATCTTTGCTATTTATTTAGAGTTTATGTCATAGGCCTATTGTTTCTAGCATTCGCAATATTTTTAGGCCTGTTATATTGAGTTAGTAGAGGAGAAGAGCAGGATACATTATTTAGAAAAGATAAAAACCAGCACAATAAGATAAAAGTACCTATTTTTTTAAAGACTGATTTATATTTAAGAAGAAATTTAAAGAATCCGCATAATTTTGAAAATATCGAGAAAAAAATATGAAGTATCCGTACATTTTTAAAAATTACACATCTTTTTGCTTGTTTTTGATTTGACAAGAAAAAAAACACTGAATGGAAAAAGAATCCAGTTCCATATTCGAATATCTGTCAAATCCACCATTTTGTTTTCAATTTGAGCTATAAAATAAGTATTCGCCGCAGGCACACATAACTCAGCACTATCTAGTTTGGCGCTCGTTAAGTCAAAAGTTTTCAGATAAAATTCTAGGCTAAAACCTAAATAAATTGTGTCTAGGAGATAAGGCACGTCAGCAGTTTACATGCACAATCTAGTTTTGAGCCGTAATGTTTCTGCGCTACTAACTTACATAAAAACTATAAAGTCCTTTTATTATCTTATAACTTTTACCACTTACGACAAAAATATTTTACGTAAGATAATATAATCTGTACAAGCAATAAGCATTATAGTAGTAGTTATATTTAAACTAAGTACTTACTTTCTTCACCTTTACCTACTAGATCTATTATTAAATTACGTAAACAACAATTTAAAATCTGGTATTTTTGACGTTATGACCATTGACCAGTCTTGTTTGACATCGTTTTAATGAGGGTTAGCTCTTAGAGAAACCTTAAGAAAATCTCAATCCAAGCCTACAACAGGAAATCCCATAACCCTTTGATTAATGTGGTATTTTGATCATTATCTAATAAACACATAATATTTTCCTCGGTCACGTGATAGGCTGGACCGAATCTGATGAAAGTTTACGCTATCTGAGTAAAATTTTACCAAAAAAGTATAAGCGACGGAGACGAACATAGTGTGCTTTTTATCGTGGGAATTAATTTTAGGTTGTAAACGAAGCAGTAGGGTATAGCTATATAATATTAGTTAAAAATTTGTGATAGTAATTACTAATTTTTAACTACTATTATAAAGCTGTAGTAGTAATATATAGCTGTAGTATAATGTAACATTTAATAATTATTATTCTTTTCTCTTAATTTCACTACGACCTGCTATCAAATTATCAAGCCGCACAGTAATAGAACTGTTTTAAGCTCGGTATAACAGTAATTTATATTTGCGTAATTCATAATTGGCACTTTGTTACACTTTTTCGCACTTTGCACGCTAGTTATTTTAGTTAAATTAAGATATGAACCGATGAAGTGGGTAACTAACAATTTCAAAACTGACATTTTTTGCATAAATGAAGTCTTTAGGAGCGGAAAAATTATTTGAAATAAAAAAAAATGTTGATTGTGTGTATAGCTTGATATAATAATATAGCTCTACCAGAATCCGATGGCAAATTTTGACAGCAGATTTTCAAAAAATATCCTTGATCATTGGATAAATTTTTATATTTGCGTGTTTAACACACAGAATCAGCCGCTTTAAGGAAAAAAGGATTAAAATGTTTTATTCCAATTACCCCGGTATTGCTAGTCAATAATCTCCTTTCTCACTTTTTGTCATCAGATTCTGGTAGACCCTCAGAACAGGAAAATAAGGAGAAGTGTTATGTAGCGCCGTTTATATGGAAACCTATGTCGCCAACTTCAATGGCACTACATTGTCAGCATAGTGTCAACGGTACACGGTCTAGTGATGTCCGGTCTATCTATGGTGTCGATTAATTATTACCATATTATTACGACGATATCGATGTATTTTGGTAGGTATTTAAATACTATTAAAAGAATTAAAGTGATAAATAATATTACTGAGACTAACAAAAATAACATTAAGGCCGAAAGGGGTTGAAATCATCCATGATTACGAAAAACTTTTACTATGGAACCAATTCAATTCGGAAAAAGAAATTACGAAAAACTTTTACTATGGGAATCGTATCTAGGAAATAATTGCCTAGCTACGCTTTTGCCAAACAGCTGATTATTTTGCTGAATTGAGTTGGTACCATAGTAAAAGTTTTTCGTAATTACGGATGATTTCAACCCCTTTCGGCCTTTGAGTTATTTTATATCGAAGTCTTTAGATAAACATGCATACCTATTATATAATTTTTATGATTCCGTACCCAAAAGGTAAAAAAGGGACCCTATATCTAAGACTTTGATGTCTTGTCTGTCTGTCTGTCTCAATTAGGCCTACTACGAAATCGTTTTGAGGCTCAAACAATCGGACGAGGATGCCGCGTCCTTCTCTAACAACGTCATTTGCTAGAGTAGGATGCGGCATTCTCGATCGATTGTTTGAGTCTCAAAACGGTTTCGTGGTACAAGCCCAGGCAGCAGGCTGTATCTCAACAACCGCTAGACTTCCGAAATTTTCTCAGATTGTGTACGGTATGTCTGTTACCGCTATAATAACAGATATTTAAACAAAATAAATTAAATATATAAGGGGGGCTCCCATACAACAAACGTGATTTTTTGCTATTTTTGCTCGATATCAATAACGGCAACAGGTACCAGGTAGGCACTTGAAATGTTCACAAAATACTCCGTTGTATTTATACTTTAACAATTAATAGTAAAATTAAAATAAACTAAATAATTAAGGATCCATACACATTCTTCGTCTATTTTTGCTTACGGAACCCTTCGTGCGCGAGACCAACTTGTACTTGGCCGATTTTTTCATACATTTATAGAATATGCAACACAAAACCAAGAGAAACATCTTAAGGTGACGCCACGTTAAAGTAAAAAACCGTGTTGGATGTGTTTTAGATTGCTTGTTTTCTATGCGAGGCCGGCCCGGCCTCTCATAGAAAACAAGCAATGGAACAGCAAAAAATGGAAAGGGCGTAGCGACAAAATGGTTTTTGTCGCGTAATTTAAAAACCATAAATATATTTCATATAAGCTATAAATGGGCAAATTAAAGTGTATGCTTGAACCAATTTATGTACAAAGTTTAAGAAGCTTAAATCACTCTGTTGGCAAAATAGGAATCCCTTTTTTTACAGAGGTCTTTTTGATTGATTATTCTGTGTTATAAAAGTTGACCAATCGTATTATGCTATGGGTAATTCAAAGACAAAGACATGATGAATACTGACAATGAATTTTAATTTCTTAGCTTTAGTCATTGCTGAGAAAAATCGACATTGCTACAGCACACAAATCTTTGTTTTAAGCGGGAAGTCTTTGGCTTAAAAAGCAGGGTCAATTTAATCTTCGCCAGTCGTCCGCCAAAGTGAGGTAAACTTCAAAAGTAACGGAAACAAATACAGTATTTGTTTCCGTTACTTTTAGTTCAGTATTTGAAATACTGAAATGGCGAAAAAAGATTTATTAACTTTTATTAATTTATAAAAACAAACTATTCTTATTCTGAAAGAATATTTCAAAATTTCAAATCGTGCTAGTAGTTCCTGAGATTAGCGCGTTCAAACAAACAAGCTCTTCAGCTTTATAATATTTGTGTAGATAATAACGCAACCGCAAAAATGACGATAAAAATATCGATACCGAAATCTGCATCACACCATATCACTAATGCCTTAGTTTGATAGTTCACGGAACATCAAACGGCCTGAAAATGGCGGTGTAGCGGCTAATATTTTTCGTGAAGAATAATTGATTTTTAAATTAAAAAGTCGTATAAATTATAGGATGGCTGTGATAGGTGACCCGCAATTTTTTTTAATTTAAAGTTTCGCTGCGATTTCTGGACGTAATTATTGCACAAGTCATTTAGTTCACAATTTACAACGAAGTACAACGTGTAAGCCGTGGAGCGATTTACATGTGACTGACAACTAGTGCCCGAAGGGGCAAAATTTGGCGACATGTGCCACACCCACATAACATATCTCTTACTTCTATAATCTGTGGGTAGGCCTATAGCTACATGATGAGGTTGGTAAGTTACAAGGTTTGTTCGAATTATAAAGGAAGAAATGAGTAATTGCTCTTTATGTTGTAAAATGTTAGTTACCCACTTCTACCACTTAATACGTCTATATGAGTTTGCATTTGAAATTCGTCTAAGTCGGCGCTTCCGTTATTCAGTTGTATATTCATTTTATTTCCTTTAATAAAATTAACGCGTGGCTGCCTCGGTCGTTCAGTTTCCAACGGGGTAGAGTTAAATTATGTCAAACTATTCCGGTACTGTAAATAATATAACTATAAACTGTATTTTATCAATACTCTATAGCCGGGGTCACCAATTGGTTTCGCTCGGGGTCCATTTTAAGAAATGAAATGACCTTCGCGGTCCACACGTTAATTCGTAAAAATATATATTTTATTTACATATTAATGAGAAAAGTGATATTTTTTTTGCTGATTTGGATTGAAATTGGTGTAAGTTAATGACATTAAAAATCCTGGAGATGTTCATCAGTAAGTCGGGACCAAAAGTTATTTTTAACAAAGTTCATCATCGGTAATGCTTGGTCCGCACACAATGGGTCAGCGGTCCGGATGCGGACCGCGGTCCGCCATTTGGTGACCCCTGCTCTATAGATTCTATAGTATGCATGTTAAAGGGGGTGACACACGTACGAACTTCAAATTTAAAAATGCACCTACGCGTCGCGTTGTGTTCTGATTTGACCCTAATACTGTATAATAGTTAAGTTACCAAACTACTATTTGTCACAGGTTTGTCACAGAAAAAGTACTTTTTCCATAATCCCAGCACGCACGAAATTATCAACAAATACAAATTCTAAAACGACCCCCGTATCACGTATATTACGAGAGCAATGCGATAGCAATTACCGCGCGATAATTGCTCCAAAATCGCAATTTCGTATCACATATCAGCCAAAACAATACGATTGCAATCGATCAAAATACATGACACCATTGTTTGGAATATTCATGACACCCAGCAATTGCACGCGCGATTATTGCTAGTGCATTGTTGATCGCTATTTTTACGTGATAGCCCTGCCATTTTCACAGCGTACGAGACTACAAGTAAGCAACCCGTAGACACGGTAATGATGATTTCACACAAGATAATGATGATAAATGATTCGGGTGCATGAAATTGCGGAGTAATCTAATCAGCTAATTGTAAGTTCACGGCTTTTGATGTGCTCTGTACCTGAAAGATTGAGATGACCTGAATGTCCTAACGGTAGCCAGTACTTTCTCATTTAATGCTCTTAATTTTGGTTAAGGCAAGAAAATCGAAGCCTTAATCTAATCTGAGTTAAAACTAAACCTTCTTATTCATATAAAAAACAACGGAAAACGAATATTAGACTAGGGAACAATAAAAAAAAGACGGGTTGCACTCCGGGAGTGCCGACAGAAGTGAAAACTTGATTATTAACGTTGTGCATTTTTTCCCCTTTTTTATGAAAATCGATTATTAAAAAAAACGATTTTTTAATTAATCGAAACCCTTACAATCGATTAAAATTTTAACCCATTTTTTATGAAAATCGATTTTTAAAAAATCGTTTTTTTTAATTAATCGAAACCCTTACAATCAATTCGAGTTCGAGTAAGAGTTCGACACAAAACACTACTCTCCAACCGTCTTACGGTTTTTCCAAGGTTTTTCGATCAGCACGAGAATCTCACGCGAGTTTCACAGCTATTACCCATCCCACAAAAGTGCTCAACGCCGCTAAAGAAGTTTTTACTTAAAAAATTGTAGGGTTACTAAGAGACTAGTGGAGATGCGGTAGGTTCTATCGTATTCGCAACTCCGCCTTAAGCGAGGAGTGGAAAACCATGGGGTTTTAGTGAGAGACTTTATTGGCGGGTCCTACATACCTTAGCTGATATCTCCAATCTTCCGGAGCATTTTCCCATGTAAAAAAAACGTACTATAAGTGGCACGTCAAGCCCAAATTTTAAAATCGAAGAAGCCCTCAATATTTTCAACATAATATATGTTGTATCCTAAAATGAAGATTATGAAAGAAAGAGAGAAAGGGACGGCATATTAGATGTGCAGTGAATAAGATGCAGTGCTCTATGGAGTGTAGGCCTTGGGCAGGTAACTCATGGTCATTCTACATACGACCAGGACCAGGATATATATACTTTTTTGAGTATAGGAACCTTAATTCTGCCGCCCCTATGTACGAACTCTGCCGCCCGCGCCATCCTAGGACGCTGCCGCCCATAGGCTATGGCCTATACAGCTTATTATACATAAATCCAGAGCTGCATACGACATCAAAATTATGTATACTTAACACGCATGAATCATAATGCAGCTGCAGCTCCATCTTATTGTATTTGGGGAAGAACCCCAGAGGAAGAACACGGGGAAAACCCCCATTAAACTAAGAAAATTAATTCTAAAATGTGTCAGTCTGTCTGTTTTTTTTTTTTGTTCGTTGTTAAACATCATTCTTATTCTTGAAGTCATTTATATGTACCAAATAGCAATGAACAACCGTCGCCTGGCCACCATAAATTGAGAAATATGTGTAAATTTTCTATTGTAATTTGTACATAAGCTAATAATTATTATACTTTACTGTTTGTTTAATAAATAACGCTTATGTTATTATAATTATTATATTTATTTTGTATAATTTGCTTTGTAGATACTTTAAGTCCTGGGAAAATAATATAATGATGGTTTCACTACGAAAACTATCCATATGTTAGCCAACGACATTGTGGGCAAAGTAAAACATTTCTACAAACGTAAACGTAGGCGGTGCACGAAACATTTACTTAATCACACAACATAAATTACAGAATCAATTTGTGAGTCAAATCCGTGTTAATATTTACACGCGAGATGGTTAATGGTCGAAAAAACCGTTCCCAATTCCCGGTCATTCATCAAACGAACACGCCTATCGCTTGATGTTAGTACAGCTTGAAAGTTTAAACGTTATAAAGGTTTTACCCATTGATATTCTACTTATACAGATCTGTTACATCCATACTATTTTCCGGCTTAAATCTCATCCGAACAATTTTCAAATTCAAAATTGGACTTTGACAGATAAGTGAAACAAAAGATACGAAAAACCATTCACATAAAAGAGACAGTTCTATTTTTAAACGTCTAATCGTATCGCTGTCTCTTTCTTCGCCTGAGCTATGAAATTCGATTTTTTCCAGATTGTTCGAAAAAATAATTGAAAATGTAAATAATCGAGGTATTTATTGCAATCAAGACATGTGGTAAGAGATTCCATGTGTTTTGTTTTCTTTTGAACCATAATTGGTACATTTTCTAAATTATACGCACGACGTCATTTTCAATTTATTTAGGTTAAGACAAGACGCGGCACGTTCGTGACTGCGCTCGATGCAGACTAAATAATAGACGACCCAATTGGGCCGTATTTGAATCTTCACAACGCGCGCGGTAGTAACATATCTGCTTAGAGTTTCTCATCATTGGGTCTTACTCTGTCTTTGAGCAAAAGACTAGCCGCATTGCTGTTGCGTTGCCGCTTCGGCGATAGTCGTAAAAAAACTAATGGCTGCGAAAAAGATTTTGCCAGAAACTGTTTAAAGACGCTGATAACTGCCAATGACCTTGAGGATTCGCATGTCTCACATCACCCTCGCACCTGTGTCGATTTTCATGCCAGAGAGACAGAGATGTGAAATGTTCACTCGGTAGTGTGAATACATTTTTCGTTTAAATTAGAGAAAAAAATAAATATTATGGAAAATCTAGATATCAGAACCGAAAATTAAATCTTACAAGCTTTGGATTTTTGTAATAGGTATCAAGTAAACAAAATTTTAAAAGTATAGCTTATATATTATTTTAGTTAGAACTGTTTAAAGTTCCTGGAAGATGTGACTTTGGTATTTTTTTTCATCCAGTAGAGTAATTTAATTTATGATCCATACTAATATTATAAATGCGAAAGTGTGTCTATCTGTCCGTCTGTCTGTGTGGCTGTTACCTCTTCACGATCAAACCGCTGAACCGATTTTGCTGAAATTTGGCATGGAGATACTTTGAGTCCCGGGAAAGGACATAGGATAGTTTTCATCTCGGAAAAATGTACGATTCCCGCGCGATAACCGATTTTTAACGCAACGGAGTTGCGGGCGTCATCTAGTTTAAAATAAAGAAGCTTTTTCAAATATAATCATAATCACATATATTTTTTTGTGCCAATCAATGAAGTACTTATATACGTCTAGAAAATTGCACAAAGATGTCGAATTGACAGCACAACCGTTGAACAGTTGATTAGAAAAAGTTTCGGTACAAAATGGTCTCAAAACAACAACAGATGTTTAATCTTTTGTGGTAAGACCGTTAGAATCTTATCTACTATTTTCCTCAAACTTAAAAGTACTTTTGCTTCCATTTTGACAGAATATAATATTATATTCATGCCTTTATAATACGAGAACTAGGTCAGGAGTATGGGAAATAAAACCCTCATCGCCTACAATCGCATCAAATGTACTTACTTGCACCGCCTTATCTCTCAATCTGAAACAGAAAATAAGAGAATTACAATGGTTTATTACTAAAAAAAATTAGAGTACAGTAGCTTATCGTGCATCTACTTTTTTAATGATCATTAAAGTTGACGGGCGTTTGATCACCGCGTAATTTAAAAATATGTAACCCGACTGCTTACGAGTCAGTTTGCAAAGTAAGGGGCAATGAATTGCATTTTAAAGAACTATTTGAAATAAGAATAGGCAGCACTACACATTGGATAAAATAAATTTTTAACCAGTTTTATTGTGAACAGAGTATATTTCTTAGACGAATCTTATAATCTTTGATTGAAGTACTCGTCTTTAATTTTACGATGACAAATTAGAGATCAACTACGATAACTTGGCGCGCCCCTCCAAAATTCAAAATGTTTGAAGTGTGTTGTCTTGCGCGGTAGGCTAGTTATTAGTTGACCAACAAATCTTGGTAATAAGTGACATTAAGTGAAATATTACGTGTACTGTGATTGGTTGATTACTTACTACATACAAACTCTTTCATAAGGATGTGACTACACACATTGAAACAGTCATTTGGAAGGGCGCGCCAAGTTATCGTAGTTGATCTCTACTAATTATTAGTAATCAATGCCAACAATATCTCTCAACTTTTTTATTTGCATGCTTGTATACAACGAGCCACTTCGAATCCAGAACTTGCCAAACCGATCCTTCTGTTTGGTATGGAGATACTTTGAGTTTTGTTCTAGGAAATGACATATGAGAATACTTTTTATCCCGAAAAAAATTACAGTTCCCGCGCAATAAGCAATTAAAACTGGTGCTATGTAGTAATACAATATATATATATATAAACTAGCTGTCCCGTCAAACGTTTCTTTGCCATATAAAGTAGGCATTTCGCCCGTATTATTTTATCTGGGGGCACGGGAGTGCCCCCGCAAAGATGAGCCAAGCGAAGCGCGCAAGGGCACTACCTACCTTTTCTCGAAACGTTTCGTCGTATTTTTGAACCCTCGTAACTTTGGTTTGGATAATGCCATATACTTGAAATTTTTAGGATATAATGGCATGAGTAAAGTTATGAAATGTGCAAAGTTTGAATGTCGTAGCTATTATACTTTAGATTTTATAGGCGTCCAAAAATCCACAATTTTGGCACTGACTCAACCTATCATCAAAACTGTTAGGGTACTTCCTGAAGTCTGAGAAAGCTGAAATTTGGTATGTAACATACTCTTAGTATAGAAACAACAAAAAAATTATCAAACCCAACCTAACCTATATCCGTACACTTATAGAGCAATGGTTTTGTCTTATTGTTTTGTTATTTAACTTGAAATTCTTATGAGAAGTACATATTTCAATAATTCATGTGAGTTGAACTAATAATTAATTTATGATATTTGGACAGCAAATATAATATTATAACATTATTTTTGAACACGTCAATTAATCTTTAAACAGACAATAATTATTGTTGTTTCCGGTTAGGATACTTTTGTTACAAAATATAGTACAGTTAATAAATTAATATAAAAGTGTTATAATTAAATACTTGATTTATAATGATTTTCAGGATGATTATAACTATGAATCATTGTATTTATGATATTAGATGCAAATCTTGGTAGTCAGAGGCGGGGCCGGAGTGATGATGGCGGTGGGGTTGTTTTTGAGATGGCAGTATTTAAGGCGGGCTGTCTGATGGAAGAGACTCACTCTCTCTCTCTCTTGTCGTAAGCCGTCACTCTGCCTCCTGTCAATGTGAATTGGCTCTGAGTACTTCGAACAAAGATCGTTATAAGATAAGTATTTATTTGGTTAAAACGCTTCTTGGCCCTTTGTGTAATATCAGTTCTTTCAGCTTAATAATTGGAAATGAAGAAAAGCTAAGTGAATAATAATTGTATTACGTATTTACAATACGTATAAACTACGTTTTATTTATTGGTGTTTATGATTTATACAATACTTTTATTTAGCAAGCCTAAGCCATTTCTGACACATGCATGAAAATGTTTTTTGGTGGGATTGAAGTGACTAAATAATTATGTCACCATGGCAACGTCGATCGCTATCCCGTCGCACAAACAATGGTCGCCGTCAGTCTCGAGTTGTAATAATTTACTATTATTTATTCAACAAATACACTTATCAATATATAAAGTACCCAGTAGCCGATTCTCAGATCTACTGAATATGCATATAAAATTTGGTTAAAATCAGTAAAGCCGTTACGGAGGAGTACGCGGCCTAGCATTGTGACACGAGAATTTTATATATAAGATAAGATAACTATAATAAACATAACATACAGACGACGCCAAGGAAAAACACATTTCAATTTACTCCAGGTTATTGCTCAGTGCTTACATTAGTTGCTATAAATTGCTATTACTATTGGCTCATCCAGTATTCATGTCAATCATTAGTGACAGGCAAAAGCTGCTGATTGCAAGGGCGCCTGAGGCAGTCACTATCGTAATATAGCTGATAATATGCGAATAACATGCCAATATACTTTTTATAGACAAGCAACAAGTTCAAACAGAAACGACTTACAACAAGACGCTATAATATTTTCAAGAGATTCCAAATTAAAAATTAACTAATGAAGATTCTTCATGATTTATTTCGAAAATTTGAATTTCGAGCCTGCGCAAACCAGCGTGGCTCAACGATTTTAACGTTACAGAGAATTACTATTTCAGTACACACCATGACAAAAAAGATATAATTAATAAAGCTTCTTATGTAGTTTTGAAATCTAGAAATAAGAATATAAAATAAATTATATTGAAATATATTTTATGGCATTTAAAACGACTTATTTATAATAAACCACTAAAAAGAGCGCTTTCAAAATGCCTAAATAAATAATATATCAAGTAGAGCGTAGCTGGCACCAGAGCGAATTAAAAAATTTAGATAAAAAATTACAATAAATTTTAAATTAATGTAAATGTTCGTTTTGAATCTATTAGCACTAAGAAATTAAATCGTTTATTGTTTTGCATTTAAAACTTATTAGTATAAATTAAAACATCGTTTTAGAAATAATGCTATGCATATTTTAGTCCTTTAAAAAGGTTTTCTGATACCTAATAATATGACTGTTAATCGGTCTCATACAAGTATTTGTTCAAACAAATTGAGCCTTATTTATAAATATAATCAAACACAAGAACATACATTTCGTGACGTAGCTATAAGTCACTCCAATTAAATAAATAAATTGACCATCAAATTACACACCAAAGAAAAATATAAAAAAATCGATGCGACAAAAAAACTCCAATGTGTGAACCAGAGCATTTCCTTAGAAAGCCACGAAAAAATGCTAAATTTTATAAGGGTTGCCTCTTCTTGAGAATTTAAAATATGTATATTACATCAATTTCATGTTGTACAAGTATCTATATTATTATAAAACAAAGTCGCTTTTTTCCCTCATGTCCCTTTGTTCCCTTTAATCTTTAAAACTACGCAACAGATTTTGATGATTCTTTCAATGTTAGATAGCCCATTTATCGAGGATGGCTATAGGCTATATTTTATCACGCTAAGACTAATAGGAGCGAAGAAATAGAGGAAAATGTGGAAAAAAGGGGAAAACTATTTGAAAGGGCTAACTTGAACGCGCTAATCTCAGGAACTACTGGTCCGATTTGAAAAATTCTTTTAGTGTTAGATAGCCCATTTATTGGCTATAGCCTATGGGCTATATTTTATCACGCTAAGACTAATAAGAGAATGTAAAAAAAACGGGGGAAATTATTTGAAAGGGCTTATCTCGCCAACTACTGGAGCAATGTTTATGTTATTTGGCACAGATAAGAAGTAGACCACGTGAAGGATCTGCATAGGCTATTGATTTTGATCATTTTTTCAGTGGCTATATATTTTATACCCGTGCGGCGCCGGGGCGGGTCGCTAGTAATAATATAATATTAAGTTTTCCGTTAAATTTTATCATATTATTAAATGCACTTTAAATACTAATATATTTCATAAAAAAGTAATATTATAGTTTGTTCGTTCTAAGACGATATGGGTGACAGTTCTCATATTCCTTGCTACGGAATTTTTTCACAAGAAAACAAAAAAAATCAGAATGTAAAAAATTATATTCCATCTACAAAAATAAATGTTTCCTGTAATTGTAAATGAATAAAAATGAAAAGTTGCTAAATGCTAACTTATTGATATAAAATTATAAATATTTACTTTGAAATAGGAGTATAAAATTATTGTTACGAAAATATTTGAAAAATATCAGATGCATGAAACGGAACTTATGTCAATAGAGATTGACACAGTTGAATCGAAATCAAATCGATAAAAAAGGGCGGCCATCTTAAATCGTCGGCGTCACTCTGAAACATCAGTACGAAATCGATAATTACGATTGCAATTCCTTTACGAGGTGATTCGATATTTTTAAATTATTCGATTAATTTTTTTAGGTAACTTCCCTACTATTGTCAATTATAATGTGTCACGCATATCATCATAAAACGAACAAACTATAACAACATCAAATACTTTTGACACATTTTCAAACTTCAAATTTAATTTAATTGGTGTCACAGAACAATTTCAAAAGTTTAAAATCACTAGAGTACTTAACTAAAAGTATGTTATGATTAAGATTTTGTGAAATTAATTTCCTTGGTACAAATTATTTCGTAAAGAAGCAAAGAATGGGCGAAAAGCCCATAGGCAATTTCATTGAAAAAATCCCGAGGTTGGCAACCCTGAATATAAGCCCAACCGCAATTATTCGCAGTCCCCGATGCGTGTCCACTAACTTCTCATTATCTAGGAGTCTAATATTATTCCGAGGTGGTCCGATTTTAGCTACAAAGTTGTAAAATGTATAATTTAATTTAATTGTAGAAATCAAAACAGTTGGCGGTATATATCTTCATTAGTGAAAACATAATATGTTGTTGCTCTGCATACAATTATTGTTAGTTTTATTTTATCTAAGCACAAATTTTGTAGCAAAAACACCGTTAAATTCGTAGATATTATTTATATCAAAGTGAGCAAAAAAAAAATCGACCTGATTCGACTAAAAAATTGCGATTTTCTTACTAATAATATGTGACATTTAGTCCCCCTGAAAAAGGTTACCCCTTTTTCAGGGGGACTAAATGTCAGGAATTTATTATTATTATTTTGTCTGTTTTTTTTGGACTCCCACAGTGGCTTATGTGCTTACCATATAGATCAAAATTATTGTGATGCAGTGAGTATACGCAAGTAAGACAAGAATTTTATTTTATTTTAGTACGAATATTTTGTATACATAATAAAATTAATATTCCTGTCACTATCAACACCACACCTATGTTGATACGCAAACTGAATAAACTTAAATCGTAATCCGTGCGACCTAGCACAAGTTAATGAGAAAAAAATAATAACCAGTTAACTATAAACAGCATTTAAAAAGTCTTCTTAAGTCAAGTGTCCGGTATATCAAAACTTTATCTCATTAAACATAGATGTAATTAAAAAGTCAAGAAATCTACTTATTCATAGGTATTAAATTGATAGCTTAGGAAAATTCTAAAGTCAGATGAAGATTGTAAGTCAGATTTAAATATCTATAGACTGGCTATAGTCTAAAAAATTTTATAAGAATTACAAAGCTAAATGAAGCAATTTTTATTAGGAATCTCCCACGTTATCATAATATTTTGAAGGAATTTACTACGTTATGCAAATGCCTTAACTTTTTTATTTGCTTAATCTTGAAGGACTTCACGAATGTTTTTTTGTGTGGATTGACAGAATGGTACGGGTGTGGAACAGCTGTCACTTGAGTGTAACTAGCTTTCTTAAATAATAATTAATGCTTTCAATTCTTTTTGTCATAATAAGAACCACTCAGAACTATGACAAACTCAGTAGTATCAAATTTAGTAACCCAGTAGTATTAAATCTTAGATATAATTAATAATTTAGACTGTGTAGGCCGAAATTAGACCTAAATCTGTAATAGTTCTAATTTCAGCGCACAAAACATCCTTGTAGGATAGTAACCATAACATTTCCGAGTATAGAAACATCAGCAATATTGAGATAAATTTAATTGACGGATAAAAATGGTATGCCTGTTAGGTGAAAGTAATGTTGATCCTGGACAGCCTGAGGCGAATCCTACCGCCTTATAATCATACTAGATTAGAGTGTACCTAGGTCCTGGGTTTATGCTTAAGGAGCGAAGCCATGTGAACTGCGTTGCGGTCAGTCGCAGCAGCGCGCAGCGGCGACACTCCGATATACAGATCCTTACTAATATTATATTAAATACAAAATTGTGTCTGTCTATCTGTACTTCATTGCTCTAAAATAAGTTTATCGCGCGAAAACCACAACAAAAATTATCCTCCGCCTTTTCTGTCGGAGATAAGGAGAAAAGGACGAATTACGTGTGTCTACATCTTGTATTATGATATGCAACTATGTTTCTATGGTGTGCATCGTCGGAATGACGGTTTAGAAGACTTCCTAACAAAATTAAATACAATCCGGATTGGCTCCCAAAAAAACAGACGTAAGTAGTTTTGTATAATGTTGACCGGCTATTTAGTTGGAAGAATGTACCGTCAAGAGTGTCCTTATGCGTTAATTTGTTCCGACGACGCAACGCATCAGAATATTGTGGCCTCAGAGCCCCTGACGTTGAGCTAGTCTTGGATAATAATGTTATCATACGCTTATTATACATTTTTATTAGACGTTTTTGAATTGAATATTATTATGAAAGTAGCGTTGCTAATGCATATTCTAAGTTACAAGTTTGTATCCTCCAAGGCTATGGTAAATTGCTTGCTAGTTGTTTTAATACCATTTCACCAGCCAGAAGCAAGGGAATGATTTTAGTAATTTATGTATGATTTTTGTTCACCGGAGTACCGGCATTTTTCGATTTAAATAATTGGGGTGTTACCTATCAATCTTATAAAGGAAATGGAAAATTCTTCTTGAGAACTTTATTAAATAAGTTCTGAAAGAACTTCTTGAATTAAAATTTAAATTGACGAACTTCTTGAATTAAAATGACGACCGCCGTGGCGCAGTGGTGAGCGCGTTGGTAGCTCAAGCCGGAGGTCGCGGGTTCGAGTCCCGCCGACCAAACAAAAAGTTTATAAAGTTCCTGGGTCATGGATGTGTATTAAATATGTGTATCATATAATAAACATTTTAAATATATGTACAGTATGAAAGTATTAAATGGATGCTGTTAAACATTCGTGTTCCATCCCACATCGGACTAGTTTTGAGTAATCGGCGTTTTAAGTTTTTTTGGAATAATCTTTATTTTCTGCTTATTTTAAGAAAAAAATATATATTGTGCGGTATCTTATTTTTTTTGTTGAAATGCGTAGATTATGATTATGAAAAAACATTTTAATTTTACATTCAATTTTAAGAAAAAAACGTATAAAAATGGTTAATGCAATATTGCTATGGGGTTTAATTACATAGCATTAATCGATGGGTCCTACGTATAGAGGCGAAACTGCCGCTTGCGCCTTTTTCCAATTATATGACCAATGATTTCACTTTGCTCTAATCTATAATATCGTGAAAAATAATTTTTTTCTGTTGATTATTTTTAAAATAAAATTTTAGTCAGAAAGGCGTAAATGTAAATCTACGTCACGTATAAAGCCCAATCAGACGGTTCGCCCATCTACATAGCCAAAGCCAAGCGTCAGAGGAGCGGCGCGCGGGCGGAGGTGCCGCTTAGGCCGTTATACTGTGTTGCGGCGACGTCCGTTACCTTTGGTATGCTCGCTCGTTTTCAGCGCAGCATAATGTTTTTTTTATAATATAATAATAAGTATTTTAACAAAAATGCCGCCAGCAAAAAGAATGCCAATCACAAGGGCTCAAAAAATCTTAAATAAAATTATTGGCCAAAGAAAATACAGTAGTGATTTAAACACCGAAGACGAAAATAATGAAACTGATTGTCCAGATAAGATGAGTCAACCATTTTGTTGTTGTTATTTATTCTAGTGAAGTGATATTTACATATCACTGTTGCAAAATATTAACATTTAGTAGTAATTTAATGGTATACTTCGTAAAAAGGCGTGAACTCGCTTTCGCCCATTTACGTAGTTCAATTTTTAGGGTAATCACTTACGCCTTTGATTTAAAAATTGTATTTTTGGCATCTAATGAAACGCAACATGGTTTTTTTATTTATTTTTTTGAATGGTTATTTATCACCTTTTATCCTAAAGTAAGCAAATTATTACGTGATTATTAAAAGTCATTAAAACATACAGTGGCGTAAGTGCGTATGTACAGAAGTCTATCTTGTATTAAGTAAATAAATTATTTCATTCGTGTACGTTTTTAGGGTTCCGTACCCAACTTACTTCGTTGTCTGTCCGTCCGTCCGTCCGTCCATCTGTCTGTCTGTTTGTCTGTCTGTCTGTATGTCTGTCTATCTGTCTGTCTGTCTGTCTGTCTGTCTGTCTGTCGCCAGGCTGTATCTCAAGAACCGCTATAGTTAGACTTCTGCAATTTTCACAGATAGTGTATTATAACTATTGCCGCTATAATAACAAATACTAAAAACAAAATATTTAATACTAATATTTAAGGGGGGCTTCCATACAATAAACATTTTTTTAGCCTTTTTTGCTCTATAACGGTACGGAACCCTTCGTGCGCGAGTCCGACTCGCACTTGGCGAATTATTTATAAGGGTTTTTTTCTAAATCTATATTCGTATGCCTATTTCTTGATATCAGTGCAAATAAATATTTTTTGGTTATTAGTAAATGATGGTTTTAAAGTATTCATACATTTTCTTTGATTGCAGTTTCTCCTCTTCCTTCTGGTTCTGGTGCGGAATATGCAGTTGAAGATTTGTCTTTTGATCTTCTTACTAATACAGACTTACAACTAACAAGCGCTAATGATTACGTAGAGGCATCTCGTATTAATGACAGCAATACCAGCCATACATACTGATATGTAGAATTTGTTGTAGTTAGAATCGATAGAGTTAGGCCGCGTCGATTCAAAAGCTTGGCTCTACATATTTAGATCTGATGTCTTTTTCACAGGGCAAACCTTTTGTGGTCGTCGATATAACTTTTACATGAAATGTTTTTGGTGGGATTTCAGTCCTTTTTGTAAGTTGCTACTTGCTAGGCAGTCTTTTTAGTCTTTTTAGTGTTTGTTATTATTTTTTATTAAGAGGTTTTTAGTTAAATATGTCCATCCCGTGTAAACTTTCATGTCCTCTTCTTATATCTATATATATAAAAATGGATTGTCAAATGTGTTAGTCACGCTAAAACTCGAAAACGGCTGAACGGATTGGGCTGATTTTGGTCTTAAAATATTCGTAGAAGTCCAGGGAAGGTTTTAAAGTGACACGTAGTTCACCGGGACAGCTAGTTATTCATAAAATTGATAAAAGTCTTATTTAAACTTCCATTACCCCCCTACTAAACTTATTTTACGGCGTATAACCAAATTTTGGCGTATTTCAGATATCAATAAAATATAAAGTATTAAACCTATTCAATTGAGACTTTGTATGTTCAATAAGTCTATTATTTACATTATATCCTGAGAATATAAACTATCTGGCACATCGGAAACCAACTCTACGAGGGTCAGATTCCACTCACCCCCATTTTAGGGGATGAGGGACGAAAATCACAAGTTTATGAATTTTTTTGTTGGTTGTATACTAAACTAAGATTGCATATCAAATTTCAGCTTTCTATCACTTCAGGAAGTAGCTCAACATTTTGATGACCATCAGTGTGTCAGTGACGAAATCTGTGTATTTTGGACATCAATAAAATCTAAAGTATAGAAGATATTCAATTGAGACTTTGTATGCTCAATAAGTCTATTGATGACATTATATCCTGAAAATATGAACTATCTGCTACAACGGAAACCAATTCTATGAAGGTTAAAAAAAACGGCGAAACACTTCGAGAAAAGGTAGGTAGTGCCCTTGCGCTTCGCTTGGCTCGTCTCAAATTAAGTGGGTACAGAAAACGTTTAATAATATTTTATTTTTTGTTATGTTTGCTTTTTGAGAGATACTCTACTAGTAAAAGTTGTGATTAGATTATCATGTTGTTCCTCTTACTTTTTAAAAGTTGATTTTGCAGAAGAATTAGAAGTGGTCTCATTTTATTTTAATATTGTCTTACATCATATAACTGTCAACAAAAGGTTAGAAGTTGTCATAATTATATTTTTATATTCAATAATATTATTTATCATATTTTGTAGTAGATACTTGATTGCATTCTAAATTGTCGTTTGATTTCATGAAGAAATTTTTAGTTTATTATTGAACCTACTTCATTATATTGCCGCCTACAAACAATTTATCATAAATAAAAGCATGAAAAATTAAGTAGATTGTTTTATCTGTAAATTTACACACTTTAAGTTGAAATACTTACCTTAAGGTGCCGGGTGCCATCGAAATTCAATTCATTCAATATTTAGTAGTAAATTTACTACAAAATATTTAAACACTAAAAATTTTTTTTGTGTTTTAATATTTTGTGAAAAAAAAATATGCAGGAACCTAGGTAATTACTATTTTAAGCTGAAAAATAACTCAAACATGTTAAATATTTTCGTATGAGAAAAAGATTTTGGTATTACGTGTGTATGAGAATTTCGATGGCACCCGGCCTCTTAAACATTCTAATGTATAGCACAGTATATGGGCGCAGCTGCGTTAAACTGAAATAACTACACAATGAGCAATACTTTCTAACTGATTCATTGTAGACAGTAAAACGTGATAACAGTTAAATAATTACGTGCTAAAAAAAACAGGAATCTCTTAAAATATTATATTTACGTTGAGCCTAGTAAAAGGGCGAATGATCATTTAAATCTGTTTACGTTGAACAATAAGCATATCATTATAGAAATACGACGACGTAAAAGGGCCGATGTGTAAAATCTCAAAAAATATTGAATATGCATAAAATTTGCTACCAGTAATAAGAAAAGCTTTAATTGATAAGGCTACATGCAAAAATTCACTAAATTCGTTAAAATAGGTCACAAGATATGACCCAAAAATATGGTTCTGACAACTTAATTGGCTCTCCTGTAAAATCTATTTTTTTCACTTACGCCAGTATACGTAGGACCCATCGTAATGTCCTTTGTGATGTTTCACATAAATGCAATATTCTGATTTGTTCTTTCAATACAATTAATTTAAGTGCTTATTTTAACAAAATGTTATAAAATTACCTCGTCACGCCCAAACCGCTGAACCGATTCTTCTGAAATTTGGTATGGAGATACTGTGAGTCCCGGGAAAGGACATAGGGTTTTTTTTGTTCCGAAAAAATGTACGGTTCCCAGGCATTAAATTAAAATTATTTCTGCTTATACCGCTACGTGGATTTCGATGATATTTGGTATACAGATACGCTATGTCTCGGGAAAGGACAGAGAGTTCCCGCACTTCCCGCAGAGTGCTCTTGTGTATTGCGCACACACTTGGGCACTATAAAATTACTCCTTCTTAGCTGGCCTGTTTTTATTGAAACCAGAGTGCTCTTATGTATTGCGCACACACTTGGGCACTATAAAATTACTTCTTCTTAACTGGCCTGTTTTTATTGAAACCAGAGTGCTCTTGTGTATTGCGCACACACTTGGGCACTATAAAATTACTCCTTAACTGGCCTGTTTTTATTGAAACCAGAGTGATCTTGTGTATTGCGCACACACTTGGACACTATAAAATTACTCCTGCGTAACTGGTCTGTTTTCATTGAAACCAGAGCGCTCTTGTGAATTGCGCATACACTTGGGCACTATGAAATTACTCCTGTGTGACTGGCCTGTTTTCATTTAAACCAGAGTGCTCTTATGTATTGCGCATACACTTGGGCACTATGATGTTACTCCTGCAAGACGAGGCTGGTTTAATTGAATCCGGCCACCGCCACCGAAACCGGTGTGGGAGTATTTTTATATTTTATTATAATTGGACGTAGAGCATACTTATTGAAATACTCGTTAGTCTAATTAAATTATTAATCTAATTGCAAACTAAAATTAGAATACATTTTATACATAATGTTATTATAAATCAACTTACGGGTATTTAAAAATGCACAATTACTTCATCAATCTGCAGATTAATTTTTAATCTGATTAAAATTACTAATTACTTTTTGCCCAACTCTGCACGTGATAAACTAATTATTTCTACAATTAATCAAAATCAGTTCAGCAGCTTAAACGTGTATTAATAAAGTTTATTGCGTGAAAACTGAACATTTCCCATGATAAAAAATATACTATGTCCTTCTCCAAAACCTTACGTAATATCTACATGTACTCGATATCGACATCATGAGCCAAATTCATTTTTGTCGACTGCGCGGAAACCGTACATTTTCCGGAACAAAAGTATCTAATGTTATTTTAATTGACTCAAAGTATCTGCATACAAAATTTTATCAAAATCGGTTCAGCGGTTTAAGCGCAAATCATTTTAGAAACATACTACATAAATGCTATATACAAAACCTCACTTAGAAGAATAAGCATTAAACATTTTTGTACTCTAGAATATGCTACAGTGGGTTTAAAAAAAATGGATTTTACTGTCGTAAACCTTATGTTCTAAAGAATAAAACTGCATTATTAACTCAAAATCCGATTTTATGTGGAATGGATCACCAATGCTAAACAGCAGCCAAATATATTTCCGTTGTCTGGTACCTGCAAAACAAGTCCTTCAGGTACTTAGCACGGGGCCAGACTGACGTGGTGTGAAGCGTCCATAGATATTATTATTATTATTATTATTATTATTATTATTATTATTATTATTATTATTATTATTATTATTATTATTAAATTGAAGTGTTATGCGTTGTCACACTGTTTACCATTTTCATTCAGCGCCAAGTCACGCCATGTTTCCTTTTTGGAGTGATCTAACCCTAATATAATCAAATGGCACTCAAAGTCATAGTATCTGGAACACATTGTCTTTTTAAAGCACTGCTTATTTAAACTTTCATCATAAATATTTTCATAAACTTTTTCCACGCCACATTTTAAATATTTAAATTTTAAATGTAAAGAACTTGTACCACGCCTATACCGTGTTATTTTTATGTTTGAAAATGGGCTGTAATTGTAACAAGTAAACGCTTGCCCGCGGCGTTGCTTGAATGCAATCTACTTGATTCCAGTAACTAGAATATGACGCTGGAACGCTATTGACTTTTTTCTTGTACGATGACGGCCAATTAGAGTTTAGAATGCAGATTAGCTTGTAAATATATTGTAGAAGCAAAATTGTTGTGTAAGAGCGAACTAAAATATATAAATTACATTGTAAAATGTGAGTTGTAAAAAGTTTAGCTTGTTAGTATTTATTTATATTGAGAAGCAATATGGTTGTGTTGTTAAAGCTAGTCGTTGTTAAGCATACGATATTTTCCGTTACTTTTAATCCTTGTAAAAGTATTTTCATTTTTCTTTTACGAATATTAAATGTAGCCCGCAACTTTGTACGCACAAAACAATTTCTTGCTGGGTATGGCACATAATATTTCCACTATAAAATGCAAAATATGGCTTTCCACGTGGTACAATACAATACAAATGAATACAGTAGTATACCTCAGTCATGTTCTTGACATTCGATTCGTGCAATATAGAAGTTTGACGCACATGCTAGTGATACTGCATTATTCTGTTTCTAGAGTTATCTGAAATTATACAAATGGGTGCATTCGCCTGAATTAACTATGAAGATGATCTACTGTAAATTTTTATACTGTGTCCGTGGTCTATAAATAGTCTATTTAGCAATCATCTTACGCATAATTGCGTACTGCTTATCAACACTATATTAAGTCATATCTTTTTTACTGGTAAATTACCATTTGACGGCATAACTCACTTTCCACTAGGTGGCGTCGCTCATTTGTTTTTGCGGTGAGACAACCGATACATACTTAATTAATGTTTGTTAATCACGACATTGCTAGGAAATGTAAGTATTTCCTACCATAATTCAGATTTTTGAGTGGCTTACAGACCTACAATGTTCTTGTTGCAATTGAATCAAATGGGTGTATTTTTCGCCAATAGAAACACGTTATTGCAGAAGCTCGAAAAGTTTCGTTTCTTCTTCTAATCGAAATAATCCAATTACATTTCTTCTAATTGAAATAATATTGCGTCCGTCAACGCAACGTAACATAGACATTAGACGTAATATTAGAGCGATTATAATGATCCAGCGCATAAAAGACATAAACGCGCGCGTGGTTCTGCTAAAGACGAAGACGAAAAAAAAATGTTTACATATTATAGTTTATTTCCACAAAAACAAACAAAATATTAACAAAAACGTAAGAAAAATATAACACAGTAGTTATACTTTGTAGGAACGTACGAGAAAAGTTAAATTTTCGCGCTAAACGCAGTGTATGGACGCCTAATATAGCGTATTTTTTGGACAAAGTCTAAGCATCGTACAATGTTCATTTGTGGTTAAAAATACAGGCATAGTTTATTCCCATGTATAATTATGGAAAAATAGTAATGTTGATGCGTGGTTAATGAAACAAAAAGACAGATACGTCAATATAACAGCTTGCGGTTTTGTTTATGAATGCTGAGATGTGAGTAAAAAATGAGTGCTCGGACCGAAAAAAAGATAGATTCGCATTGAAAAAAACTATTTCATGCAAACATATTATTATTATAAAACCACACTACATCAGGTCGCCTTACAAATAAGGCGTATTTTCTTTGCATGTATGCATAACACTACGCAATAACATTAGTTATTACGTAGTAAGTTTGGGGTTCACCGAATCTATACTATTATTATAAAGCGGAAGAGTTTGTTAGTTTGTTTGAACGCGCCAATCTCAGGAAGTACTGGTCCGCTTTGAAAAAATCTTTCAGTGTTAGATAGCCCATTTATCAAGGCTATTGGCTACATTTTATCACGCTAAAACTAATAGGAGCGAAGAAATAGAGGAAAATGTGGAAAAAACGGGGAAAATGATTTGAAATTGCTTATTATCTTAAGAACTACTGGAGCAATTTTTATGTTATTTGGCATATGAAGAATAGACTACGTGAAAGGACATATTTTAATATGTTTCTTTTTTGGGAAAAAATCTACGGTTTCCATGATATTCCTAAATTACGCGGGTAAAGCCGCGCGGAACATCCAGTTCTTAATATTTTATTTTGATCTGAGCGTACGTACAGATCAAAATGTTAACTTATCATTAGTCTTTAGGAAGAAATTATTCTAGATGTAAAAAAACTCAATTGACACTTAACTTTTTTATTGAAAAATACAAAAGTCTCGAGTGTTTAGCAAACATTTAGTTGTTTGTACAAAACAAAATAAGTGCCTAATTGTTTAACTTGCTTTGTTACCGTTACAGTAGCAAAAACATAAGAGCTTAGATGTTAGCTTAAAGATAATATAACATTTCATTAATTTAGATGCTACAAGTGAGTATTTAAAAATACATATTTACATTAAAAATTTGAACTTGTTTAGAAAGAAGTTTTAGAAAAAAAAATTTTTGAGTATGTAAACTTGCCGTCAGTTCTGATTTTTTTTAACATTTGAATTTTCATAAACTTTTTATGAATTAAATTGTACGAATAATATGAAATACACAATTAGTACGTAAAAAACCAAACTGCCTGTATAATTATTATGACAAATTGTATGACCTATTATGACAGGCATGCTATATCAATTAAACAAGTAAGTAATAAAGCTATTAAATGCCTAATTAATTTAGTCACGAAGACAGTAGTAAAATAAAAGAAATAATTACTTCCGACTTCAACCAGCGCAGAGTTAAGAAGTAAGGCTATATTCTTTGATAATATTATTAATATCTAGTAGTTTAGTATTAATAATGTCTAGTATCTATAGTTTTTGAAGGACTTATGTGTTATTTTATTATTCAAGTAACAAAAAATGTAGCCTAGTGTTATTCGGAAACTACTTACATCTTTTTCAACAAAGTTCGTGGCAATAAGGCCGAGATAGTATGGATTTACGTTTATAGAAACATACTATTACTATGTTTATATTATATACCTAATAATATCATAATATTATTATATATATATTATGTTACGCTCATGATATATCGAAATCGCTTATTGGGCGAAAAAATAGCTGACATCGCGTTGTGATCACAGTAAAACAGCCACAACGTGAAATTCGTGTTGTGGGCTTATGGCCCTAACGAAAACGACCACGACACGTTGTGGCAATCACAGAACGACCAAATAGCGAAAATATTCATGTCGTGGCTGACATGCCATTCGATCTCGACGCGTTGTGGCCATAATGAAAAGCAGTTTTTCCGCTCAATGAGCGTTTTCGGTCTTTGAGCGTAACATCTTATATATAAAATTCTCGTGTCACAATGTTAGTCCACGAACTCCTCCGAAACGGCTTTACTGATTTTTACCAAATTTTATATGCATATTCAGTAGGTCTGAGAATCGGCTACTGGGTACTTTATATATTGATAAGTGTATTTGTTGAATAAATAATAGTAAATTATTACAACTCGAGATTGAGGGCGACCATTGTTAGTGCGACGGGATAGCGATAGACGTTGCCATGGCGACATACTAACTTAGTCACTTCAAAAAAGTAATATGGGCGAAACAGGTACTTTATATTATGGCAAAGCAACGTTTGCCGGGACAGCTAGTAATATATATAATACTTTCATGAATTCAGCAAAAAACTAAATTTTGTATAGAATCACGTGTATTAACAATTCCTAGTGTCTTGTTAAACCGAATTACTGTTTTTTGCCTCTACATACTGCATGCAATTTTCGGACACGAATAATTCCTGTTACTATAAAATATAATTTACGTGACATAAAATGCAAAACAAAGTTGAAATCGAAATAAAGTAAGTAAGAAGTGCATTAATAAAATCGTATTTTACTGTTTCTGATAAATGTAAAAAAAGTACAGTAATTTTTGTTACTACGTAACATCTAGATCATTTTTTAATTTCTTAGTCATAATTAAAAATATATTTTTACTAAAACATTAAATATTTTCCTCTTTGCATCATAAACTATATTATGCTAAGAAATTAATATTAACCTACGTACACAATACACATATATGAAAAGAAACACGTTAGAAAATATAATTCATTTTGCTGCAATTTTATTATTTCTTTTACATTTCCATAATATTATAGAAGTTCACTGTCTTCACTTATATTCTAAAGGAGTAAGCTACTGAATCGTATGTTGACTTCTCCATGAAGACATAAAAATGAATTACAATATTATGCTTTCTCGCATTCATGAGTAAGTGTGAAATATTACTTGTGAGAACTGTGACTGCAAATATCATAATATTATTTGCATGGTGGATGACGGATAGAATTATTATGCTTCTTATATAAAGTTATTTGATCTGCGGGGCTAAAATGGTTGCTTTGCAGAACCATAATTACTAGGTATTTGACCGAGCTTTGCTCGGTATTCGATAAAATACGAATAAAATGACATTTTCTAAGAATGATTCATTTTGGCCTTGCAAGGAACAAACACCTAAGAAGGTCATTTTGGAAAAAAAAATAGTTTCATTTTATTACAAAACACGATGGATTTTTTTTTTATTAAATAAGGGGGCAAACGAGCAAACGGGTCACCTGATGGTACGCAACTACCGTCACCCATGGACACTCGCAACATCAGAAAAGCTGCAAGTGCGTTGCCGGCCTTTTAAAAGGGAATACGCTCTTTTCTTGAAGGTTTGCAGGTTGGTTAGTTATTTTATGTCAATATGATACTCATCAATACTATTTTTAAATAATTTCCATTATTATATTCTTAGTTATAAGATAGTGTTCAAGTCATGTTCGTTGAATTCTTTATAAATGATAAAAATATATTGAGCATTTAATGTTTCGCTTAAATGATAGGGCTTATTATCTAGTTTCAGTAAATGCGGATATATGTAATGTTAAAACTCTATTTTTAAGTTTAACGACTGATGTATAATATTGGCCTTGTTTGGAGCCGTGTTCCTTGCAAGGCCATTTGGAAGAGCTTAACAAAACTTAAGTTTAATAAGTGCTTATTAAGGCTAGGTTAAAAAGTGATTTTATAATATTATGATACCTAATAAAACAGAGCATTACTTGATAATTTGTTTCCTTAATTTATTTTGTTGATAAACGAATAAAAAGCATTTTCCCGTTAGATTGGCCTTATATGGCTCAGGGTCCTTAAATAGTATCCTATGTCCTTTCCCACTTTCGCATTTATAATATTAGTATGGATTAATTATTATTTGCATGGTGAAATGACGGATGAAATTATTATGCTTGCTTAAGTCATGTACTTAAGCTTCTTTTATGATGATGTTTAAATCTACTTACTCTTAAGTTTTCTAGTCTATTGACTTTAGACAAACCGCTGGCTTGCGAGAATACAGACGTAATTCAAAATTCGGTCAAATTGAGTTATGTATGGCAAACAATCAGAAATCTTTGATATTTTATCGTCAACAGAGTCGCAACGCCAATTTCGCGACAGCAACCGTTAGAAAGAGACAGTGTCATTATTCATTTGAGACAAAACACTCGAAGCGTAATCACAAATAACGGCTCAACTCAGTTGCGCCTAAGTCACAGATCAAGAACTAGTTACTTCGTAAGCCTAAGTTGCGGCTATGATAGCGGATGGAACGCACGACCGGTTCTCGAAAATATCGACGTATTTAACAGTTGAGTTACAATAACTGTTGAAGTTTTTTCATGAACAGTGACATATTTAGTGATTCGTCGTTATTTCTGATAATAAATTTGAATTTTTAAGACACATTAAAGCTATATATACGACATAAGTTGATTTTTATAATTTGGACTTTCATGAATAAAGATTGATGTCTGAAACCCCCCTTTGTATGACGATTTTCTTAATTATTTTTAATAAAAGTTATAATTTTCTTTGTCTTTTAATTCTACTATAAATTTTCTTTTAATCAGTACAGTCAATCCCTCAATAAATAATTTACATTTTGGGTTATGCATAAAAATATTTACAAAGAAATTAAAAAGTGATATTCTCTAAAATCAATAATTTTTAGTTGCGTCTATATTCTCGCAAGCCAGCGAAACGTTATACGTTTGCTTATAATAAGTATATAATGAGGCAATTTTGCTAATTGTTAGTCATGGGATATGACCTCAACTCTTCTGTTATCTTAATTATAAATGAAAAAATGTATTTTCCAATGAGTATTAATTAAAAATGATTTATGAAAATTAAGTAGAATTTTTTTCATGCAAGTCATTTAAATCTTTAAATGTTGATACAAAAGACTTCAACGAGATGCGCAAATTCAAGTTGTGAGTACCTAACTCATTATATTGAATACCTATTATTATTAATAATTAATTTGAAGTAGTGCAATATAATATTATAGGTGATAATTAATTATAAATATTATATTATCACAATAATATCAGTATCGACAAAATAATAAAATAAAGGTATGTAAGCATTTTTTTTAGTAAAAAAGTTTTACGTCTCTGCGTAGCTTCTTAAATATGGGATGGACCGATTTTGATATTTCTTCAAACTTGTGCAGGTGATGATGATGAATGCCTAAGCTAAGATCAAAGCCAATTAGCTGTAATATTACGCGTGTAATAAAGACAAGAATGTTCAGTGTAACTTTTACGGTGCTGTATAGTTTTATATCAGCTTGGGTTAACTAGATTGGGCTTGACTTCTGTGCCTATTCGGAAATAATTTGCCTCTGAGTTTATGAAATAATAATCCTTAAGTCAACATAAATGTAGTGGAAACTATTAAATGGTTGCCCCTTAGGAGGTCACAGGGGATTAAATACTAAATATTTTATGCGGCACACAGTAACAAGCTGATGTTGAAACTTCAAACACTTATGTATTCATAATATTCCACAATTATCCTTACTAATATTATAAATGTGAACGTGTGTCTGTCTGTCTGTTATGTCTTTACGCTTAAACCACTGAACTGATTTTGCTGAAAGCAATGTGATACTTTGAGTCCCGAAAAGGACATAGGACATAAAGTATCCCAGAAAAAAATTTGGGTCTGGCGCAAAGGAGTTGCGGACGTCATCGTATAATAAATACTAAAGCTTTTTTGCCTTATTGATCAATAATTAATTAATTATTCACTGTAGAACTATGTATGAATATAATTTCCTTATAATTATTTTATTTAACAACATTCTCCTTCCCGTCATTAAAGTCTGAGGATTTAAGTATTTTATGATTTTTAACGAGGCCTAAACGGAAATTGTAGAATGTTCCTGGATAAAAAGTAGCGCGAAACCTAGGCAATTAGAGTTCTTTAGCATTGCAGAAGCTACCAACAACTTCATGTAAAAATAGTCATTTCAAAACCCTCGCCTTAGATACCGCTAATAGCGAAAGTGACCGCAACGTCTGCAGACGTCGTTGAACAGATTTGCACGGTTGTGTGTGAAAGCACTCTACTATGTACACGTACACAATCTTTATTATTATGTCTGTCACACACAGGAACATTTTTATACATTTGTTAAAAGGTAAGCCTCTTAACGCTTAAACAGCTAAACCAATTCAGGTGAAATTTGGTTTTCTGTCTCTTATGTATCTCACATCGAGAGACGGAAAATAAATTTCACACAAAAACGTAACAACTTATGTTTTACGGACTATTATTTTAAAGAACTGTACGTCTATTTATTATAAAATATATTATTTAAGATCTCCTATACAAAAGACGTGTTTCTAGTTTTTACTTGTATGCAGAACCTATCACAATTCCGTCTCGCGCTTAACTCCGCATTAACTTGTTAATGCACTGATCGGTTGATCAAACGCGTCGTATATTTATACACACCGAATACGGCAAAACCGCAAGTATAAGTCAAATGGTTCCGGACGAACCAAGTTGGGTGAAGAAAGTAGGAATGTTGATAGTAAACATAATGAAGAATGTTGGAGAAAAAATATGATGTTCCTAGTAAAAAGTATGGGACGTAAAGTTTATTAGACGATAGTAGGTAAGGGTGAAGCCAAACGAGCGTAATTTTGTGAGTCGTGAGTCGCAGAATTTCGGTCGCGTAAATATCTTTTCATACAAATCATGACTCACAAAATTACGCTCGTGTGAATCAAACAGGACTTTTGTATGAAGCTGAATGAAGCAGAATTTCTGCCAGCCGAAATTCTGCGACTCACAACTCACAAATTACGCTCGTTTGGCTTCACCATAATATGTTACATATTGCTGTATAGATATGTATAGACAGACAAGTAGTTCGAATAATTTACTAAAGGTCGCATAATATAACTTTATTGCGTCAAAATTCATTATGGTGCGGAAACTGTAAATTTTTCTGGACAGAATAATTATTACTAATTACCATTTGTCATTTCCCAGGATGCGAAGTATCTCTTTTCTCTATGCCATTTATTTTAATTATGGCATGGCCGTTTTAGCGAAAAAAGGATTATCCAGTAAAAGGCGCCAAAGTCGCAAGATCAAATTAAGATTTTATTTTGCAAACTATCACCCTAATCCTTTAACTGGTAAATAAAATTCTAGAATTCAAAAAGACTGACAGATAGGCTAACTAGTTTTATTAATGATATAATAAAAGCTGATTTAAATTTAATTAACTTTTATTAAAATAATAAAGGTTAAACACAGCACGCACCAATTCTATTTTCAATAACTTATGTAATTAAAGATTAATTCTTGCTCCAATATCGAGCTTTCTCAAGTAAGAGGTCTATATTTAAACCTCACAATCCCTTCGGCAATTTCACTTTTAATATGCATTTTATGTAATGTATTATGTAATTAATGATGTTGAAGAACCGGTAATAAGGTCAGATATTGAATTAATATATTGGTTATGCGGTAAACTGATATACATAAAAACTTCTAAATACAGTTCTACTTTTGTGACTATTGAGAGATTATGGTGATTTTAGTTAGTTTTAGAAGTTTATGGTGATATAAAATATATTTTATTCTCCAATTAATATTGCTTTAAAATGTTTAATCTAAGATGGCAACCGTCATGTCACCGTGAACATGTTTCGGTCAGAGTTAGGTTTATGCGCAGAAAGTTAAATTTGTAATAACACTTATTTTATTAACCTAGTTAGTAGTCACTGATAGAAAAAACAAGCTTGCTTCTTACCGCTTAATGATGGTGATCAACTGATCACTGATCAGTGTAGTTACAATATTATCATAACAATGTTTTACATAACCATATTTTGGTAAAATTTCTTTTCTGTGCATTTTTTCCCTAATTTTTTTACGATGTTTTGAATAATTAATGTCATTTTGCATTTATACATATTATAAAACAAAGTCGCTTTTTTCCTTCATGTCCCTTTGTTGTTAATCTTTAAAACTACGCAACGGGTTTTGATGATTATTTCAGTGTTCGATAGCCCATTTATCGAGGAAGGCTTATAGGCTATATTTTATCACGCTAAGACTAATAGGAGCGAAGAAATAGAAAAAAATATGGGAAAAACGGGGAAAATTATGTGAAAGGGCTAACTTGAACGCGCTAATCTCAGGAACCTAAGTCTTATTTGAAAAATTCTTTCAGTGTTAGATAGCCCATTTATTGAGGAAGGCTATATTTTATCACGCTAAGACTAATAGGAGAACGTGGAAAAAACGGGGAAAATTATTTGAAAGGGATTATCTCGCGAACTACTGGAGCAATTTTTATGTTATTTGGCACAGATAAGAAGTAGACCACGTGAAGGATCATAGGCTATCGATTTTAATCATTTTTTCAGTGGCTATATATTTTATACCCGTGCGACGCCGGGACAGGTCACTAGTTATTTATAATGTAAATCAAGCAAAAAGTCAGAAAGCAACAGAGCGTATTTTAGTTGTAAATTATGTAGAAAATATTATATTATTTATTCTTCTACATTTTACTCGGTTGGCTTCTTATAACTAATATAAGTTTTTAAATGCATTATTTAAAAACACTTAACATAATAGCCGAGTAATTATTTCAATTTATCTATGTTCACCTCTTATGGTGATCAGAATCGGAATAATTGCTTCAGTTTTATGGTGTAGCCTAGGTCTGTCTATGGTTTTTCTTACTACATTTGACTACTACTTAAGTATAAATAAATAAATATCTTTAATATCTTTATTTAATATACACATCCATGACCCAGGAACTTTGAAAACTTTTTGTTCCATCGGCGGTATTCGAACCCGCGACCCCGGCTTGAACAACCAACATCCCACCAACTGAGCCACAGAGGTCGTCAAAGTTACCTACTTATGTAAATTACAAGGAGCGCAGCGTCGCAGAAAGTGAATATGTATTACTTCCTAGCTACACGACGTTTGCACAATGTAACGTAACAATGTTTAATTCCACAATTATCTACAAAGAAAGCGGACCATTGTAGCATGCTAAACTATAGAGGAGCGTGATTCAGCTAAAACGCAAAATTTCAAAAATGGAATTCTTTTATGTGTGTTAGTCGTCATAGGTCAATCTGGTAAACGCTTTAACTGGTATACCTATGACACATAGTTTTACATTGTTTTTAACCGACTTAGAAAAAGAGTTCGGCTGTGAATTTTTTTAAATGAATATTCAACGATAACTACGCCGTTTGTGGACCGATTTTCAAAATGTTTTAAGCATAAACCATTAAAATCTGGTAAATTATACCTATGACACGTAGTATTTTAAGCTATTGGATAGCTTTTATACACATGCCACTCCGACACAGAGGCGTTGCCAGATTTCGGCATGGTGTTTGTATGCGTGCGGCTAGACGTAAGCGAATTATAATTTCATAATTTGATAAAAATGCAATGCAATAGCTTTACCGTGGTAGTCCCCAAGTGCCACGCGTATTTTTTTTTTTTTTTGGAAAGAATAATTTTCTACTTTTTGCACAAAAAGACGTGCCAATTTTAATGCCGGTTTTTCTCGCCAGGTTAGTTCCCGTACAACGCGTAGACTTTTTTAAACTTTTTGCTTCAAATTATTCAGAACTATTTTTTAGTCATTTTTTGGAACCTATGATTTTGGTCCTAGTAGTTTGATAATAATTTTTTGTTGCGAAAAAATATATTTTTGCATAATAAACAAATGCTGCGCAGACAAAATGTTTTAAGTAACAAAATAAATATTCAACTAGGTAATTAAGGAAAACTAAGACAATATCAACCATTATTTCATTAACAATTTCACGCTTGTTTTTCGTGAATCAAAAACAAAGAACCTGTGTAAACGATTAATGTAAAGTTTTTGCTGTAATTACACGGTTTTGTAAAGTAATTACACATTAAGTACTAGATAATTGAATAATTTCCGCAAGTTGTACAAAAATTAGTATTAATTATCGTGGCAAGTTCTAGCGACTGACTTTTTTATTGATAGAAAAATTACTTTAGTTCTTTTCCGGGTGTATTCCGTAGTGCTAAAAGTACTTCCATAATACTTCCATAACAATACATTCCATCAAAATGGAAACAAACAAGTGGGGATAAATAGACTTGACAGGCAGAAGAGACATAATATGCACACTTTCAACTTTTTTATTGACGAAATAATTGTATATAAAAATATTGTGTTGATATCCCCATTCCCCAATAATAACAGCCTCATATTTTAAGAAACGAAAAAAAGTAATTCAATCTCTTTAATCGCAAGACTGCAGTTAAAGAGGTAGTTACGTGGCATCTCGAAGAAGCAATGAATATTATTATATCATGTATAAAATGCTACTATGATAATAATTAAAGATTAAGAAGCTACGGGACCCCGTGGTGTAACAACGCCGCTACAACTTGGCTGCAAAAAAGTCAAGCATTATAAACACTTAATTTTTTTCAAGATGGCCACTTTATAAGCGACTTGAAAAGTCAAGTGCAGACGTTAAACTATAATTAGCGGGCCGGTTTATGTATTTATATAGGTATTGGTCGAGAACTTCGGTGATTTAGCAGTTTTGGCTCTTATTTTTATAGGGATAAGGTCGATTTATGGTGTGTTGATGTTGGAATTGACTGTACACAGGGCAAACACCCTACTATTGACACCCGGGTTAACTGGGCCAATTATAGTCTGTGCGTCATCGACAATAGACCATCACAAATCGACATTAAAATCCATACTAATAATATTATAAACGTGACAGTGCGTCTATCTGTTAGCTTCCCACGCTTGAACCGCTGAAAAAATTTAAATTTTTTATATTAAAGAAATACTTTGATCTCCGGTAAGAGATTTAAAGGATATTTTATCATGGAAAAATTTATGATTCTTGCATAAAAAATCACAATTTTGGTACAACAAAGTAACAAACAGAGAATATTAACACCTCCATCGTGGATAAAGGATATCGCAGACACAATAGATTGCCGATTGTTATGAGGCAGCTGGCTGCCGTTTGGGTATATGCTATATATATATATATATATATATATATATATATATATATATATATATATATAGGGTTAAGGCCATCCCCCGAGCAAACGACCTTGACCATACATTTGCCGCGTTGCCGCGATCGCACCAAAACCCTAAATTTTCATCCATCCATCAAAATTGACCTAAAAAAATTTAAAACGTGGAACATGTAGTTTATGATATTGTAGATCTATTGGCGTGTGTTTCAAATAACAGTAATTTGTAAATACTAAGGAGATGCTGAATGTATGCTTGAATTTTAATAAATTGGCTTTACTTTGGAAGCTGCTATCATAAGTTTATTAAACAAAAATAGAAAATTTAAAACGTGGAAAGGAATGTTGAGATACTGCAGATTATTGCTGTAATTTTATTATAACTCTGTAGCTTTCAAATTATGAGTTTATAAAGCTCTAAATACGGTAAATTACGGTTTCTCCGTAGGGAAGGCCCTTAAACACATAGCTAAGTATGAAAAATATTTCAAAATCAAAATCAGGGGTCTCAAAATCTATGTATACCGCTATCCATTTCGTAACACCTACTAGTTTACGCAACTTGACAAGTAGGTAGGTATATAAAATAACTCAGCATTTAAACACTGGTTAAAAATTAGTAAAATACAATGGTTAAATTTTCTAGAAGTCAAAAAACTAATAAAATTTTCCAGACAATAAATGAGTCATTGATTAAAGATTAAATGTATGCGTAAAACAAATACATAGAGCAATGGTCCTTTACCTGGGTCTGTTACCTCTTCACGCCAAAACCGATGAACCGATCTTGCTGAAATTTGGTATGGAGATACTTTGAGTCCCGGGAAAAGTCTAGGATACTTTTTAACAGAATTTTATTAGCTTGGGCTGTATGTATGTAATGGACGCACGATTTTTACCTATCTCCAGAAGTCTAATTACTTCGAAACTTAGCATACGTATTAAGAGCCAATGACAATGCAACTATTTGTTAAAATAAAAATATGCGTGTTTTTCAGGTTTTTTTTTAAAAACTATTAGGTAATTATATTATCTCGGAAAAATGTACAGTATAAATTTGGGCTCAACGGAGTTGCGAGCATCATTCAATTATTTAAATGTATGTGTTATGTAAACGGTACGATCGGCCGATCAGAATACCTAATATCGGTCGAATTCCAATTGTCTATGGGATTTGTAAGAATTAAGAAAACTAGTCTTGTTTCACAGTAACTAGCTCAATAGTAATGGGATGGTTAAACGTTAAACTCGCGTTAGGCATCCATTAGACGGTAGGTTTTTCTGTCAGTTTTACCACAGTCATGACTGTAACTGATAGATAACCTACCGTGTAAGAGCCTGACTGACGTTTGCATAAAGCAGATTGATGAAAATCTGGATATTTTGATTTTTGCTTCATGCAACCGTCAATCACGAATTTTGAGTGAGTTTTGTCACATCTGATAAAAAATTAGAAACGTATACCTTTGACAATCTTGACTTTGACTGACATAAAACTGAAGAGAATTGAGTGACCGTCTAATACTATTCGTCAGTCCATCAGTCAAACATAATTCATGACTGACGGAATTGACTGACGCTTGCATGCCCGTGTAATGGATGCCTTGTAAGTTAGAACCACGTGATCGAAAATTCGTAAGACGGAAAGAGAGAAGACCGCTGGTGATGTCTCTTTCTATTCCTATTTAATTAACTTCACTGCAACAAATACGGCAAAAGGGAATATCACGCCAAGGTCGGAGCAAATAGAGCTATTGGCACATACAGTAAATAATCCTACCAAAATCCGACATGTTGCACACGTCATATCAGAATCATGACAGAAACGTTGTTAAAATGGGCAAAAGGCCCACCATACATTCCCACCACTGCAACTCCTGTGTCGCCAGGATCAACAGTGGTAAATAACCACGAAAACCCTTTGATATGATCTCAGGGATGCCCGAGGGACAAGCTAAATCTGTCTTGGGACCCGCAACGAAATTAATCAGAAGAAAGGTAGGAGGAGTAGGAGATAAGATATCCAATTTCCCTCCCAAACAGCCAAATTATTGTAATGACATTGAACGTTGTTAAAAGTCGCACAAAACTTTTGTTTACCGTTTATGCTGGTGCTGCCTCTAGCGTGAAAACATTGCAGTAATATATCCTACTACACAACGCCCGCAACTCACTTGCGCCAAATTTTTTTTTATTGACGACCTTTGTGGCTCAATGGTGAGCGCGTTGGTAGCTCAAGCAGGAGGTCGCGTGTTCGAATCCCGCCGACGGAACAAAAAGTTTTCAATGTTCCCGGATCTGGACTCTGGATGTGTATTAACCTTCATAAGGTCTTTAATTTTACAAACGTTGCCGTGGCTTGGGTCAGATTTGACCCAAGTAGTAAAATAATTATAAAAGATCAACAAAAATAAATATAAATTAGTTAAAGGAATTGTTTGTCATTTTTTTTATTTATTTGTATAGAAATACTTATTTTTTTTTGTAAAAACTATAATTTATTATATATCTAGACTTTTTATTATAAAGCTGAAAAGTACGTTTGCTTGGACACGGTAATACACAAAGCGCTTGACATATTTTTAAGTAATTTAGCGAAGCTATAGAGTAGACTGCGGGAACGATAATTTACAGCTATATACGCGAAATATTTAAATTATTTTTTAAACTTATTCCACTAATAAGTAAATTGAAGCGAATAAATAAAAGTCATAAAATATCATACTTCTCTAGCGCTTATTTTCTGAGAAAAATTCATTTCTATCTCAAAATGGATCAAAATTGACCCGAAGACCATAATGAAGGTTAAATATGTATATGATATAATAAAAATCTTAAATTATATATGTATAGACTATAGTACAAAAGTATTAAATATATTTCCGTTATCTGGTACCTGTAACACAAGTCCTCTAGGTACTTAGCACGAGGCCAGACTGATGTGGTGTGAAGCGTCCATAGATATTATTATTATAAAATTTGTTTATCCCGCGAGAAACGTAAAATTTTCCGGGATAAAATGTATCTTATCTCCTTTCCCGGGACTAAAAGTATCTTCATAGCAAATTTCAACAAAATCGATTCAGCGATATGGGCGCGAATAGGAAACAGTTCCAGGTAGAGATACATTGCTCTACAGTCTTCACCAAGGGTGGTGAAGCTTTTCGACACTTTGGCCAAAATTCGAAAGGAGAATTTTACCCCAGGCTGCACTACCAAATGTTATGTATACTCGTAGTGCGCGCCAGATAAGTCTGCACTCTGCGCACATTCAAAATCGGATACTAATTTTTCCTATTACAACTTAGAGCTTTTATTTTAAAAGTAAAAGAAAAGAAGTGTTTGTTTGCTTTTTATAGTAGGTATGATGAGGTAACATTAGTATTAAATTTTTTAAATTTAAAATAATGTGCTCGGCTACGCGACGAGCCACAAGGTAACAGACGGCGGGCCGCATGTGGCCCGCGGGCCGCGTGTTGGCCACCCTTGCTCTCAGTCTACACAGACAGACAACACAACAGACAGACATACAGACACAATTTCTATTTATTGTATTAGTATGGATTATCATAACCTCTTTCTACAACAACAATAATGTTATTACTTATTAACATTAAAATGTAGCGTTTTTAATACGATAATGAATTATGACTAATGAATGAAATGAAATTATGAATTATGAATTACATAATAAAGAGCTACTTTCTTGTTAATATTAAAATATCGATATTTCGATTATAGATTCTAGGCAATGATAATAAATAATAATGCTATAAACATTGAAAATTTAGCGTTAGTAATTACTAATTATTAAATTTTATGTCTTGATAAAGAGTTTAATTAACAAAGACTTAACTATTTAGCTTACTTTGACGACCCCTGTAGTTGGACGGCCCATCAATGTTTGTTTAACTTGGAGGTCGTGGGTTCGAATCCTGACGAGGGGCTGTTTTCAATGTTCCTTAGGCATAGATATGTATTTAATAAGTGTTCATAATAATATAATAAAAATCTTAAAAATTATAATATTACTATGCAGGTATTAGTATAAAAGTATATTTTTTTCTTCCGTAGAAAATTCTTCGAGAACTTTTTTTTTATAAAATAGGGAGCAAACGAGCAAAGGGGTCACTTGATAGAAATAAGAAAGCAGCTACCGCGACCGTCACCCATGGTAGGTAGGTAGTGTAGTGTCTAAACATATCATGCCGAAGTTCCGCGGCAGAAGTTCGGCATGATTCATGAATCATGATTACGTCAGCAATGTCAAACGCATACAATATAACGCGACGAAATTTCGGCACGGTATGTCATCGGTAATTTAAAATACATTGCAGGCGGAACCATGCCAAACTTCCGCCGCGGAAATTCCGCATAGTATGTTTAGACACTTAATCGTAGATTTTATAAAGCGAAAAGTACTAGATCTTGATATGAATTACAAGTTTAGCTTCTGTTTACCGATTTTAACGATTTTGTACATTGTCATTAGCCCATTTGTGTCGGGATGAGATCTAAGATACACAGACCGAAAGCGTGACTAGATGGAGATATGTATGTGAGCGTGGAGACAGTTTCTATTCAAACAGGTGACATTTTGCTAATGGTTCTGGTAATTTTCGATCAATTTTTTGAGAATATAAACAACATAATTAGATGTAGAGTATTTATAACTTGCTTCACTAAGTTTAGGCCTGGAGATGGTGACACAAAATTCTAGGTCATTTGTACCAGGCTGGCGGTTCTACAGGGGTATAATTATTACGTAAAGGAAAAAAGGAAAATGATGGTCATAGGCCATAGCGCTCGCACTGGCAGCCCAAACGAGTTGGCGTTAATCGAACGTGACGGATAAATAACGAGTGTCGAACAATTTGATCCACAAAAATGCTTGTATTCTTAGATAGTCGAAAAAAAAATAAGTAGGCGAAAGCGTAATGCCACACTTGTCGGGTGCGGCTTACAGCCTGCCATGCCGACGCGAATATGTTAATTTTAATAAAAAAATTGAACCATTTGTACCAGGCTAATTTTTGCTTAGCTAATTACTAAAGTCACCTTGCCATACTTTTCCGACAGGTCCCAATGGCCGCCATACCACTGCAAGGGTCTAATTTTTTTTTTCGCCAAACGATTTGTACCAGTATTGCATTTAAATTTTTGGAAAGTAACACAATATGACCGTTATTATTTTTCCCATACTTCTAGTAGGGGGAAAAGAACCGCCAGCCTGGTACAAATGACCAAGAATTTTGTGTCAGCATCTCCAGGTCTAGTCGTCTAGCAATAGCGTAGCAGATAGTTTTATGTTTTACTCATATTTTGGTATTTAATAATATGAAGATTTTTTCAAGTGGCTTGGACTACCCATAGAAAAACAGAACTTGTTACTTTTGCGCGGCATCGGGAAGGATATGAAATGAACCTTAAAAATAAACTGTTTAAAGTAAGTTTTACATAATATTGAATAAGTAAGCGACTGCACGGAAAAAAAAGATTCTTTTTCTCACCAACCTTTAAATGATTACTGTTTTATCCATTTACACTCCCAATTTAGTTCATTTAATTCACTTAGCAGTTAGCCCACATTATCGTCCATCGATGGCTAATCTATAAATTGCGTGTGCTGTACAGTTACGTATACGGGAGGCGCCTCACGCGCGTCGTGGTACAGTTTGAGTTCTCACACGGTTTCAGACATTAATATTAATAACGTTTACTTAACAATAAAGACTGGAGTCTAGACTAAATATGTAGAACTAGATGATGCAACACCGTTGAGCTAAAAATCGTTTATCGCGTGGAAACATTTTCTGGGATAAAAACTATTCTATGTCCTTTCCGGGGACTCAAAGTATCATACTAAATTTCGTCAAAATCGGTTGAGCGATTTGGGCGTAAAGAGGTAACAGACAGACACACAGATAGACAGACAGACACACTTTTGAGTCCCAGGAAAAGACAACGCATATAATAGTTATTATCACAGCAACATTGAAAGATTCTAAAATCTAAGTCAGGGGTTCCCAAACTGTGCGCCGCGGCGCCCGGCCCTGGTGCGCCGTGGAAAGGCAAGAGGGGCGCCGCGCCGTGAGTCGATCCTCCGTCATTATCCATAACCACAAATATTATAAAATAAAAATATTATAATATGAATTATTATACAAAGCAGGCAGGTGATTAAATATTTGTTTATTATTATTTACTTGCTCAACTTAACTATAATTAATAATTATTAAAGGTGTTCTGGTACCCGTAACGCAAATCCTTCAGATACTTACCACGGGGCCAGACTGACGTGGTGTGAAGCGTCAATAGATATTATATTATTATAGTTTTAAATTTAAAGTAGTACGCAATAGTATTTGTGTCACAGTATAAGAATTCCGAGTACTCCATTTCTTTAGTTCAAACGTCAATACGCCGAAATTGCATACAGTTAATTCAGAGGTATTTCGGAGTTTCTAGAACGATCCTTATTTTATTGAAATAAGGTTCTGTCAAAAGTAAAATAGCTTTGAACGAACTGTATTGAGTATGCATGCCAATATGTAACGCGACCGTAGAAAGTATGACACAAACTACTACAAGACATGCATTCTTCTAGTGGGTCATATTGTAATTAAAAACATGCATTTGAATTTAAATTTTAACACCCTGTAGCTAGTCAGTTACTAATCAAGAAATTTTTAGTGATTATAAGGACATTGTAAGTATATAATATCTTTGTAACTTTCAGATAGGTTAAAACAGTGGTTTTACGTTGTTTATCTAAATACAGAATGCATCTTTTGTAAGTTAATAAAAACAAACAAGCAAAAAATAAAATACAGTACACTGGAAACTGTTAAGTGTTTAATAATAACTGTAAGTTATTATTATTATAATATAAAAAAATATTAAGCTGTAATAAAATGTGCAAACCTCAAAATATTTATAAAAGTTTGAACAAAAACAATGGATAACTGATAATTTTTTATCACAAAAACAAATATTTATAGGGTTTTCAAAGAACTAATAAAAGTAATTGAATGACAAAAACTTAATCGTCCCAAGAGTTTTAATTATCTATAAAGGTTTTAGTCAGTAAAATAATTATGTCAACGCCCTTAAACACTAAACTCAAAAATTAAAAAAAAAACAAAAATGTGTTCCTAATATAATAATAATAATATGTATGTACGTACTAAGGAAAACAGTAGGTATAAAGGCAGATTTTTATTCACTTTTACAATATTATGTTCGACGTCCAATCAAATTTAAAGACCAATATTTTTGTGGCGAATTGTCTACTTCCATTATTTTTTAAATTTCACGGCATAATAAGTAATGCTAGAAAGATAATTAAAATATAATACTATAATATGCTTAAGATTGCCGCAGACGCCTGAATATATGAACAACTTTTTTTCACGACATAATAATGCTAGAAAGATAATCTTATATATAAAATTCTCGTGTCACAATGTTAGTCCACGAACTCCTCCGAAACGGCTTTACTGATTTTTACCAAATTTTATATGCATATTCAGTAGGTCTGAGAATCGGCTACTCGGTACTTTATATATTGAAAAGTGCATTTGTTGAATAAATAATATTAAATTATTACAAACTGAGACTGACGGCGACCATTGTTTGTGCGACGGGATAGCGATCGACGTTGCCATGGTGACATACTTATTTAGTCACTTCAATAAAATAATATGGCAAATATATTATGGCAAAGCAACGTTTGCCGGGACAGCTAGTCTTATATATTAAATTCTCGTGTCACAATGTTAGTCCACAAACTCCTCCGAAACGGCTTTACTGATTTTTACCAAATTTTATATGCATATAGGTCTGAGAATCGGCTACTCGGTACTTTATATATTGATAAGTGCATTTGTTGAATAAATAATAGTAAATTATTACAACCTGAGACTGACGGCGACCATTGTTTTTGCGACGGGATAGCGATCGACGTTGCCATGGTGACATATTTATTTAGTCACTTCAATAAAATATTATGGCAAAGCAACGTTTGCCGGGACAGCTACTCTTATATATAAAATTCTCGTGTCACAATGTTAGTCCACGAACTCCTCCGAAACGGCTTTACTGATTTTTACCAAATTTTATATGCATATTCAGTAGGTCTGAGAATCGGCTACTCGGTACTTTATATATATATAAGTGCATTTGTTAAATAAATAATAGTAAATTATTACAACCTGACACTGACGGCGACTATTGTTTGTGCGACGGGATAGCGATCGACGTTGCCATGGTGACATACTTATTTAGTCACTTCAATAAAATAATATGGCAAATATATTATGGCAAAGCAACGTTTGCCGGGACAGCTAGTCTTATATATTAAATTCTCGTGTCACAATGTTAGTCCACAAACTCCTCCGAAACGGCTTTACTGATTTTTACCAAATTTTATATGCATATAGGTCTGAGAATCGGCTACTCGGTACTTTATATATTGATAAGTGCATTTGTTGAATAAATAATAGTAAATTATTACAACCTGAGACTGACGGCGACCATTGTTTTTGCGACGGGATAGCGATCGACGTTGCCATGGTGACATATTTATTTAGTCACTTCAATAAAATATTATGGCAAAGCAACGTTTGCCGGGACAGCTACTCTTATATATAAAATTCTCGTGTCACAATGTTAGTCCACGAACTCCTCCGAAACGGCTTTACTGATTTTTACCAAATTTTATATGCATATTCAGTAGGTCTGAGAATCGGCTACTCGGTACTTTATATATTGAAAAGTGCATTTGTTGAATAAATAATATTAAATTATTACAAACTGAGACTGACGGCGACCATTGTTTGTGCGACGGGATAGCGATCGACGTTGCCATGGTGACCTACTTATTTAGTCACTTCAATAAAATAATATGGCAAATATATTATGGCAAAGCAACGTTTGCCGGGACAGCTAGTCTTATATATTAAATTCTCGTGTCACAATGTTAGTCCACAAACTCCTCCGAAACGGCTTTACTGATTTTTACCAAATTTTATATGCATATAGGTCTGAGAATCGGCTACTCGGTACTTTATATATTGATAAGTGCATTTGTTGAATAAATAATAGTAAATTATTACAACCTGAGACTGACGGCGACCATTGTTTTTGCGACGGGATAGCGATCGACGTTGCCATGGTGACATATTTATTTAGTCACTTCAATAAAATATTATGGCAAAGCAACGTTTGCCGGGACAGCTACTCTTATATATAAAATTCTCGTGTCACAATGTTAGTCCACGAACTCCTCCGAAACGGCTTTACTGATTTTTACCAAATTTTATATGCATATTCAGTAGGTCTGAGAATCGGCTACTCGGTACTTTATATATATATATAAGTGCATTTGTTAAATAAATAATAGTAAATTATTACAACCTGACACTGACGGCGACTATTGTTTGTGCGACGGGATAGCGATCGACGTTGCCATGGTGACATACTTATTTAGTCACTTCAATAAAATAATATGGCAAACATTGAGATGTATGGTAAATATATTATTATGGCTAAGCAACGTTTACCGGGACAGCTAGTAAAAATATACAAATATACTATATTATGCTAAAGATTGCCGCAGACGCCTGAATATACGAACAACTTTTTTTCTAAGCCTGTAATCAACACAAAGTTTTGTCAGCAATTTGAATAATATTCGCGTGCATCCGTTCAGCAAAAAAAGTTACAATTCAAGTCACCAGAATAGATTTACATTATTGCATTAACGAGTCGCGGAAAAAGTAATGGCAATCAAACGCCAGTATTTTCTCATTAACTAACTTCTTTTTCTTTGATTGGACTATCTGGTTTAAAATATCTTGCAATGACAACTGTGAGAGCCGACATATTATCTGTGGAAGATAATTTGATATCCGTGATTACGGATAGCTTCTAGGCTTATTATATTTTTCTTGAAACTAATGATATTGCAAATTAAAATTAAATGAGCCTAGCAGAATCTGTAGAACTTGATAGAAAAAGTTGTCGCACCATATAAAGCTGATCACATTTATTTTGTCAGCATCGTACGCGTCGAACGTACCGCATAGTACACAAAACGCGGCGCGTCCGGCGTGCATGCTTTAAATGTGAGATCACCTAAAGTTAACTTTAAGATATATACGTGTCTAAACACACTAGGCTGAAGTTACGCGGCGTAAATTCTGCATGATTACGTCAGCAATGTCAAATGCATACAAAAAAAATACGGACGGAACGCGACGGAATAGTGTGTCATCGGTAATTTAAAATACATTGCAAGCGGAATCATGCGGAATTTACTCCACGTAACTTCGGCCTAGTGTGTTTAGACATTTAGTGTCTAAACACACCATGCCGAAGTTACGCAGCCGAAGTTATGTGCATGATTACGTCGGCAATGTCAAACGCATACAGTATAACGCGATGTAATTTCGGCATGGTGTGTCATCGGTACTTAATTTAAAATACATTGCAGGCGTAATCATGCGGAACTTTGGCCGCGTTTTTTTGGCCTAGTGCAGGGGTTACCAAAGCGTCGCGGTGGTGCGCCGCGGAAAGACGAAAGGGGCGCCGTAAGTCGATCCTCCATCACTAACCACAAATATTATAAAATAAAATTATAATATGAATTATACAAAGCAGGCAGATGATTAAACATTTGTAAATAATCATACTTGCTCAACCTACCTATAATAATCATTAAAGGTTTTTATTTATGTATCTTTTTGTAATAGCTAGGTACATATTATAAGTTAAAGTAGGGCGCCGCGGCAAATAGTGTCTTGCAAGTGCGCCCCAGGCTGAAAAAGATTGGGAACCCATGGCCTAGTGCGTTTAGACACGAGTAACTTATTCAAATTGCATTCGATGACAATTCCATGATTTCGACATCGAGGTAGAATGTATAACATACTAGATGACGCCCGCAACTCCGTCCCCCAATATTCGTTTATCGCAGAGGGAACCGTACATTTTTCCGGGATAAAAACTATCCTATGACCTTTCTCGGGACTCGAAGTATCTCCATGCCAAATTTCAGCAAAATCGGTACAGCGGTTCGAGCGTGAAGAGGTAACAGACAGACAGATACACTTTCGAATTTATAATATTAGTATGGATTTTAAAACATCGCAAGCGCCATGACCCATGTCATTAATTAGTAACGCAAGACCTTTACTGCACAAGTAAATCCTCTGTCTGTTGTGTGATGTATCACGGGGAGTGTTCTGAGGAATTGTTTTGAATCATATCTCCTGTAAATATACCGAAAAAAATAACATCCTCATCACTTTGATGAGTGGCAGTCTTCCACCGTGCGTTTTTCGCGTAACTTTCTGCCGCGCACTGTAAAACTCTGGAACGAACTGTTACCATCAGTATTTCCAGACCAATACGACCTGCAAACCTTCAAAATGAGAGCGTATTCTCTCTTAAAAGGCCGGCAACGCACCTACAGCTCTTCTAATGTTGCGAGTGTCCATTTGCGACGGTAGTTGCTTTCCATGTGACCAGTTTGCTCGTTTGCCATTATTTTTAGAAAAAAGAAATGTTTTACTATAGTGGATCATTTTATTAGTCAATAGCCTAATCCGTTATTAGCTTACGATTTATTTTTCTTTTATTACCGTTATCTAGAAAATGCCCTTGTTAAACTTGGATTACCGATCTTATCTGCCCGTTGCCAGCAACCATAGTTATTATTAAATTACACGAATATATTGTTACCATCATACCGTGACATACAAACTACATTCATTATTTATCTCGGTATAATGTTCAAGGGAAAGTTAAAATTTCAAGAGTTCTTTTATAATACTGACACGATATTTGGAGCGTTCCTTTACTAGTCCCAGTGTAGTGTACAATAAGATCTGACATTTCGACAGCCAATCAGAACCATCAAAATTACTGCCCATTATGCTGCGTATGTTTTATAATACACCGTAAGTAGATTGTGAAGTTTTTATTTTATTACTTGTATGAATTATTAAGTCAAACATAGTTGCAGGCGACATTTAACTATGGTAACAAATTATGATTATTAATCAAATAATTATTATTGAGATAAGTAAAAGAAAAAAACTTGAGAGGTGTTAAGAGACACCCGAATGGAACGAAATTATTTCTTATGTTCAAAAACCCTGTATACATTTACTCTCAAAAAATTATTGAAATAAAGCCATCTATTGACGCCCAGGAGTACTAACAACGCGTTGGTTTATTCTAAAAAAACGCATCTAGTTGACGCATAGGAATATCAACGCCCTTTGCCCCTACCATGCAGGTACTAATAAAAAAGTGTAGAGGTCAAATATCGTTTTGCCTAGCCTATCTAGCCTTTACGCCAAATGCGCGATAAGTAACTTCGTTCCATTAACTTTAATTAAAATTCCGTAAAATAGATGATGTAGACATAGACTGAGTCTAATACAAGACATTAATTATTATTGTAGAAAGAGAAGAAGCAAATATGCGACTAATGTCTGTCTCTTTCCTACAGGCAATCACATAAAAATTTAGTTTTAGTACCTGTATAATACTTTGCGGGATTAATCTAAGACTCAGACTCTATTAAAGTCTAGTTCTTTCTAACTGGTCTAGTTTTTCTAAAGTTAGATACGTTCTAATATTTATGCATAAGTACGTAATAATATAGTATGCAAGTTCTTGTGTTTCGTTCGTAGAAAAGATTTCACTTCTTTATAAGAAGTGCTCAATGCTTGTAAATAAATGTAGCACTCCCATAATACGCTGATACAATTTATTTAATTACTAAGTGAAAATGAGATAATTAAAATTAACTGTACTACTCACTATCCGGATGGTTTATATTTTAGTATATGCTATAAAATTTACAAAACATACTAGAACGATAATATAATCCATACTTCTATAATATTATAAATGCGAAAGTGTCAGTCTGTCTGTCTGTTATCTCTTCACGCTCAAACCGCTGAACCGATTTTGATAAAATTTAGCATGGATATACTTTAAGTCCCGGGAAAGGACATAGTACAGTTTTTTATCCCGGAAAATGTACGGTTCCCGCGCGATAAACGAATTTTGGCGCAAGTTGCGGGCGTCATCTAGTTATTATTATTTTTGATATTCGAGTCCAGAATTTTCCGAATATATACAAAAATCCTAAAAATAAAAAAATAATAAAAAAAACATGCCAAATAACATAAAATAACCTTACTAAAATCAATAAAAATTATAAAATGTTAAAAGTATTAAAATCAACACAAAGAGCGTTGATGTCTTTTGTACTGAAGTCTTAGTAAGGCGATCGCGGTGTTTCTTGGCAAGTTTCTCTAAAATGGGTGGACCGATTTTGATTGAGTTTTGATTATTATCAGGCAAGTATGAGGATCGGCCGAGATTTTTCATTTCCCAAAAAACATTTATGGAAAAACAACGTCTAAGATTATAATTTCTAGAAGCGATTAAAATATAGGCATATTTTTACTAATAGGTATATAGACCTGGATGACGCCCGCAACTCCGTTGCGTCAAAATTCGTTTATCGCGCGGGAACAGTACATTTTTCCGGCATAGAAAGTATTCTATGTCCTTTCCCAGGACTCAAAGTATCTCCATACGAAATTTCCACAATATCGGTTCAGCGGTTTGGGCGTGAAGAGGTTAGGCAGATACACTATCGCATTCAACCGCATTCATAATATTAGTATGGATACGTCAAACATATAAAAACTACATTTTACTCTGAACCAAATTTCAGTATTGTTCCATTAGCAAATTATCTATCATTATATTTTAGCGAAAGTGCCCACAGGAAGTTTTGCTGTGGACGCATTATGGACACTATACCATTGGAATAAGGCCGATATAGCGTGATGATTCTCATATTTTTGGCGAATCATTATTGTGAGTTTACCAAATACGTATATCACTTTCGTTTTAGCGTGAGAATGACTTTTTGTTTCTTAATCTAGTAATTATTATAGCCATAAGTTTTTATTAATATTTTAGATATTGAATATTTAATAGTTTAACTTGGTAAGCGAGGATTACATTCTAGATACTTCTCATTGTAAACCGATTTCATAATGTTTCTGCATTGATTACTTATTTATATAATACTAATTGTTACAACTGTTATAAAATTCTACTTAACAATATTTATTATGCTCCTAGTTTGAAAAACAAAATATCCATGTTATTCACTCTTAAAGGTATTTCATAAGGGTATTCAACAATCATGTACATGATATTGCCGACAGCAAAAAGGTTAGTTATGTATTTATCTGTAACGCAATTAGGATAGCTTTCACTCAATTTAAGTTCCGGATGTTAGTTATATGTAATGGACACCTTCAATTTGTTATAATTACTTTTATGGCTGAAAAATGTACACCATCTTGAAACGGAAGTTACGATCCAAATATTCTATTAATTAGAAATGTAAATATTTAATCTAAACGATCATTTGGAAAAGTGTGAAAAAATATTTGGTGCGTTCGTACAAAAATCATCAACAGCTTAGAAATTCTATTTTATAATTTGAAGACCTATGTTATACACTATATTCTTGCAATAAATATATTGAATTTTATTTCATTTCATTTCTAAGTTAATTGTACAAGTTACCTAACCAAAGCAATGTTTCATATGTTATATGACGCTATGACGCGAATAATTCCATAGACGTAAATGCTACACGACATCTACCTTACTTGTAGAGTCAGAATATTATTTATAAAAATAAAAAAGGTCCCAAGTAACGCTGAAGTAGAGCCTTCCATTTGACAAAACTTTTAGCATTAACGCCTCCACCGTCCACGTTAGTAATTCTATTTCAACTTAGACTTTTAAAATATTATGTAGTAGTATGAAAGATCTACTTCTTGAACTTGTGGTGAACTTTGTATAACTTTTCTTATAATATTTAAAACCTTCCCTGGACTTATACGAATATTTCAAGACTAAAATTAGCCAAATCACTTCAGCCGTTCTAGAGTTTTAGAGAAACTAACAAAATTTTAAAATAATTTTTATTCATAGAACTTTAAAAGCACTTAATAATATAATATTACTAGCTGACCCGGCAAACGCTGTTTTGCCATATAAATAATTTTTGGTATGAAAAATAGATGTTGGCCGATTCTCAGACCTACTCAGTATGCTCACAAAATTTCATGAGAATCGGTCAAGCCGTTTCGGAGGAGTACGGGAACGAACATTGTGACACGAGAATTTTATATATAAGATACTAGCTGTCCCGGCAAACGTTGCTTTGCCATAATATAAAGTATTTCGCCCATATTATTTTATTGAAGTGACATAAGTATGTCGCCATGGCAACGTCGATCGCTATCCCATTGCACAAACAATGGTCGCCGTCAGTCTCAGGTTATAATAATTTATATATTATTTATTCAACAATCAATATATAAAGTACCCAGTAGCCGATTCTCAGACCTACTGAATATGCATATAAAATTTGGTAAAAATCAGTAAAGCTGTTTCGGACGAGTACGTGGACTAACATTGTGACACGAGAATTTTATATATAAGAAGAAGATCGGTTTTATTGCCCCATCTCGTACTAAATCCAAGTTAGTATTTGCTGGTGTTTTCTGTTGGTTACATTAGTCCAGCTCGTGATGCGTCGTGGTCCTTATATGTACCGAGAGATATTGGTACCCGCTTCCGTGTATATTGCAATTAGTGTATTTCATTATTAGAATACTAATTTGTCGATGCAATCCATACTAACTAGCTATTTGACCGAGTTTTGCTCAGTATTCAAAAAATTAAAAAAACACACATAAAATGACATTTTATGAAAATGATTCCTAGCCTTTTCCTTATAAATGTGAATGCTGTATGATGTATCTTACCTCTTCACGCTCAAACCGCTGAATCAATTTTATGGGAATTTCATATGGAGATACCCACTGAGAGTCCTGGGAAAGGACATAAGACACTTTTTACCCCGGAAAAATGAACGGTTACTGTGCGATAAACGAATTTTGGCGCGACGGAGTTGCGGTCTAGTATAATATTATGTCCCTACTCTATTAACCCATTAACTGCCAAAATGAAACCAATAGTATTTTTTTAACAAAACTTGAATTTATCTGCAGTTTATATGTTAAATAAATGAAAAATTAAAGAAAAATTAAAAAAAAACATCCCCTTTAGGGGGGCGTACCCAGATAGGTACAGCGGCGTGTTGTGTGGTACTTAGGTGTGATAAGCTTGAGAACTAACTTTTTTGATACATACTTTTTTATTACATTTTTTGCACTGACAACGAACTCCTGCATGATGTTTTACATTTTGACACTATTTAGAAACATTTTTGAGGTAGTGATCGATAATATTTTGAGGTAAACTAGAGACTGACGAGGAGGATAACCTCGTTTTCCATTATATTTTCTGACACAAGTTAAATGTTACGATGTTTCGTCGAAAGAGAATATAAACCATGCTATCTTCAAGAGTCATAAGTGGTCAATGCAAACGCTAATTTTTACCAATCACAAAAGAAAAAACATAATTCAAATAAGTAAATAAAATCCATCATCATCTTTACCCAAAGAGGTGATTTGCTTTCCGTGTTTTCTCATAATTAGTAGTGGTATCTGTAGCTGAAGCTAGTAAACTTTCGTTCTTGATATCCACTAATAGGTATAAGAAGTAAAAAGTATACAGGGTGATTTCAGGAGTCATATTTCTTACTTACGATGGAGTGTCTATATTAGCTTATGTTACCGTAACACTTTGCAAATGACAATTTTATAGTTAATATAATATCTATTCTAGTTGATACTAGCTTCATTTTTACTGACAAAATAGAATCCTCTTACAAGGTTTAGCCGCTGTAAAATCTTTTAGCTGCTATTTTACCTGCGTTTTTCTGTCTACAACGTCTGTAATTTCAGGACACAGAAATGTATAAGAGAACGGACATTTTCACTATGTTATGAGTTTTCTGAATGTATATGATAATTTTTATTTACAAAAAGAGCACAAAATAGCTTTTCCTTAGTATTCATAACGATATAAGATGTTAAAATTAATCAAACTCAATATTTAAAAATTCTAAAAAAAGGGAAATTTTGCACTAGCAAAATTTCCCTTTTTTTAGAATTTTAACAATGGCCGAATCCACTAGGATTCGGCCATTGTACTCAACTAGGTACAGTAGTGTTTGAATCACAATTTTTCCGTCTATTTCAATAATCTATCACTAACTTGTTATTTATTATATAGATAACAATGTATTGAATAAAAAAACAAACACATAAAGTGGTTGAATATTATGCGATTAAAATAAAGAGAGAATTTATGAGCTTACTCCTGCAGGTCGCAAAACTGTTAATTTCAAACGTACCTTATGACTAAAAATATTGATTTCTAGTATAAATTTGCTAAAAAAGTTAAAGCTTTATCTTTAATTAAATATATAAAATAAAAAACTGCGATGTGATACCACAAAATTTTGGACTATCCTTAATTTTGTAGGTGTACCCAATTGAGTACAGCGGCAGTAAATGGGTTAACTTTTCATTATAGAAATTGGGTTATTGTCAAGATTTTTTAAGTACTTATGTATAGATCTTAATTGGAATATATTTTTTTAAATTTTTCGTGTTCTAAAAATGCATAGAAGGTCAAAAGGCTATATTTTAGTAGCAATAATAAAAAGACATCATGTAAAGAAATAGTTTGTCTTACTCCATCGCCATAAATTATATGACAAGAGTTTTCGAAGATTTTAGGTTACTGGATGGATTTTTGTACAATGAAACTACATATTTAGATAAACCGATTTTGATTAAAGTTACACTATTATACAAAAAGAATAATAAAGTAACATTACATGTATGAATATTTTTGTAGAATGTAATACGTTTACACGTAGAATGTACATAATATTAATTAATATGTTGCTGTAGTACGTCTGATATATTATGGTGCTAAAAAAATACTTGACAGACCCAAACTTAGAACTTTTACGTTATCTACAGAGAGGATAAGAATATTAACCTCAAAATAAACATTGAAATGTAAGTTTATTCTGACACATCATTATAGGAATTGTGTCTTTATACAAAAACAATAAGGCAACGGTACATTTTAGAAAGGTACATTTAACATTATTTGTCTTCGTATCAAATTATTTAGTCATCTCCTTTTTAGGATAATACATTCTTCAAAGTTACATCCTTATCTGTGACCATAAAACACTAATGATTACTTCAAAGTTGACAAAATACTTTAGATACTTTGGCACAGTTTCAAAACAGCGAATAATAATAAAGCTACAGTTTGACAATAAAATTAAGTAATATTTACGTTTGGCTAAATATAATGGTGGTTCATTTATAAGACAAAATAATATAGTCAAAATAAAATATTCTCATTTTATTGACTTCAATAAAAAACTCAATGAGAATAATAAATTCCAGCTTAACAGACTGGAAAAATGTAAGCCGGTCGGCTTACATTTTTCCAGGCTGTCAAATCCAGGTCTGGAATTTATTTTGGTTTTCATTAATTTAATATTGTTTTAATGTGTCAATTATATTGTATGTCTGTTTAATTTTATCAATTATATAGTGCTTAATATTTAATTTACACCACCATACATGAAAATTAATGTTTTAAGATTAGCGTAACCGCCATGATAACTCTTACGTAAAAATAACTCACGTGTATCTCTAGTTAGTGATTCTTTCCGCCAATTTCGGATGTAACTGGAAAGTTAAACCAGTAGTTAAATATTATGATAACAGTTACATAATTTCAATGGATATTTACATATGAATATTTATTGACTAATCAGTAATCAAATTTATCTTAAACTATATAATCGATTTTAGCTTCGAAAACTTAGAATGTGTGTTTTTTAACGTTTTAAAAGATGCAGCGTCATATTAGTTTTAATTCTTTTAAATGTCAAAGATACAAAATAATTATATTGCATAGTATATTATAATTTAACAAATTATAAGTTAAATGTCGCTCTAGGAGAGTGACTTGGTCAAAGTGGTACCAAACTCTCTATTAAAAAAGATAAAAAAATATGCAGCATCATAATATGAGTAGGTAAAAACAATTAAAGATATCGGTGCTATAATAATTATTATTATATTGTGTCTTTAGGAATATTGTCAATGATTAAAAGATAATAATTTTGAAGTATTTAGTTAATTTTATTATCTACTGTGGATAATTATTATTAATTATACTATTAAAATTCAGTTCAGTAATTTTGCGTGCTTACCATAATAGGTATTATGTGCAATGTGTTATATTGTGTGCAATGCACACGGGCGCCATCCTCTAGGGGCGCCAAAACCAAGGACACAAAAGGGGCGCCAAAATCCTTTTTTTGCACCCAGGCGCCAGTAGACCTTACAAGGAGGCCTGTTTGCGTGAATTACAGAGACATAATATTGTAATTAAATACAGCAGGAACTAGAATGACCGGACTAATAAAATTGTTGTCGTTGAGCCTTCGGATAATCTAAAATCCGGATATACCTATGTAGAAAATTATATAGGCGCTATATCGAAACTAATTTTACCGCAAGGGCAATTTTATACTTAATTTGTATGACTGTGAAGTCGTGATTACGCTGCGGCCAGAAGCTATCGGCTCGCTCGGAAAACAGGCGAAAAAACGTAATTATAATCATTTAAAAATAACTAGGCGCATTTAAGCAAAATGCTTCTATACGATTTTGAGTTGCAAAGGTGTCTATCAATTAGACTAATTTCCTACAATAATCTATTTTCGTTTAAAAATAATCTTCAAATTTCGTATTTTTAAGAGGTCATTTCGAAAATTAAATGTATCGAGGCAAAACACATTAATCGTGTTTCTAGTTCTTCTCAAACCTAGATAAGGCTATGAAGATATGTATATCTCATTACCAGATTTGTAACATTTCTGAGGGTCCTATAGTAGTATTATGTAAAAAAGGACAGTTTTTTCAATATAGCACCTTAAGTAATACGTTCGGTGCAAAATGGAGACCAAGGCTGGGAAATCGAGGTGTAGGTCGACCTCCAACTAGGTAGAACGATGATCTCCGTTTAGTTGCGGGTCTATGTTGGATGCGAGAAGCAGGAGATCGGTCATCTTGGCGTTCATTGAGAGAGGGCCTATGTCCGGCAGTGGACGAATATAGGCTGATAATATCATGATGATGATGTTCGGTGCATACGTTCAGTACATAATGTTACGTCTTCGTTAAAAATAATACAGAAAATCAAGAAATTATTGAGAAATACATTTTGCGGCGGCAGTCCAGATAATCGCGAGTCCTATACGGCCGGATAATTGAGTGTCTACTGTAGTAGAATAGATATAGTAAAACTAATTTGAAGCTGTATCGGCCAGCTATAAATCTAAGCTGCTAGATTGATCTGTAACAAGCTACATATTAATCAGGCAGTTCTGCATGCTATTAGCGTCAAGATCAGACTGATTAACTCAGGAATGTTGGCACCATTTTGTATGTCATGCTTGGGACCTAGGGCCTTGGGTTCCTAGGTCGGTTATAATCTAACTTGGTTAGAGAATTGAAATCCTGTACTGCAAATCACCGAGAGTCACATATCTAAGTATATATAACTCAAAGACTGACTGGCTGGCATAGTGATCTATCAACGCTCAGCCCAAACCACTGGACGGATCGAGCTGAAATTTGGCATGCAGGTAGATGTTATGACGCAAACATCCGCTAAGAAAGGATTTTGATAAATTCAACCCCGGAAATGGATAAAAATGGGGATGAAAGATTGCATATGATAATATTTCTTAGCGCGAGCGAAGCTGCGGGCAAAAGCTAGTCACTTATAAAAGGGGTCCCATAAAAACTTTTAAATAAATTCGATTAATGCGTTTATAGGCTCTAGAGCCTAAACGGCTGATAGGAAAATCTGGATTTTAGAGCATGGTCAAGAAATATTATAATACTAGATGTCCCGGTGAACTTCGTGTCACTTATAAACCTTCCCTGGACTTCCACGATCATTTTAAGACTAAAATTAGCCAAATTGGTCCAGCCGTTAAAGAGGTAGAGCTTTACTAATACAACAGAAAATCCATTTTTGTTCATAAAGATTGTATATTCTTATATCTTTAAACGAACAATTCTTGTATATATATATAAACTAGCGACCCGCCCCGGCGTCGCACGGGTATAAAATATATAGCCACTGAAAAAATGATTAAAATCGATAGTCAATGATTCTTCACATTGTCTTCTTCTTATCTGTGCCAAATAACATGAAATTGCTCTGTAGTTCGCGAGATAAGCCCTTTTGAATAATTTCCCCCATTTTTTCCACATTCTCCTATTAGTCTTAGCATGATAAAATATAGCTTATAGCCTTCCTCAATAAATAGGCTATCTAACACTGAAATAATTTTTCAAATCGGACCAGTAATTCCTGAGATAAGCGCGTTCAAGTTAGCCCTTTCAAATAATTTTCCCCGTTTTTTCCACATTTTCCTCTATTTCTTCGCTCCTATTAGTCTTAGCGTGATAAAATATAGCCTATAGCCATCCTCGATAAATGAGCTATCTAACACTGAAAGAATCATCAAAATCCGTTGCGTAGTTTTAAAGATTAAAGGGAACAAAGGGACATGAGGGAAAAAAGCGACTTTGTTTTATAATAAGTATAAGTATATAAATATATAATTGGGATCTCGGAATCGGCTCCAACGATTTTCATGAAATTTAGTATTTAGGGGGTTTCGGGGGCAATAAATCGATCTGGCTAGGAATCATTTTTATAAAATATCATTTTATTCGTGTTTTAACGAATACCGAGCAAAGCTCGGTCAAATAGCTAGTATTTCATAAAGTGCAAATTGGTGCCATATAAAAGAGCTTGTTATTTTTAGTACTAGACTGTATTTTAGAAATTTTAAGCTAATCGATCTGGACTTATCTCAAATTGCCGAATTCTGTCCTTAGCGGACACTGAAAGAATTTTTTAAATCGGACCAGTAGTTCCTGAGATTAGCGCGTTCAAACAAACAAACAAACAAACTCTTCCGCTTAATAATATTAGTATAGATTAGTATAGATTTTTTACTTGAAAATAAGCCCCAAATTGTTTCATTTTCTAAAATTAGATACTATACTATATTATTATATAATATAGTTTAAATAAATGTCCTCTTGTGACATCTAAAAAGTCTAATCATTATTACAATAATGTACTGTATAATGTATATTAAGCTGGTTTATGCAACTTGCAGTTTATAAAAGTATCACCTGTCAGCTTATGGATTCGTTCTATTTTTAAACGTAACTGACCAACCTACATCGTGGCACAGTTGTTCTCAAAAAACGCGAACGTGATATGAATAAACTTTTTAGTCTCGCCTCGCGAATTTGCCACGGTTTTGAGGCCACTGTTAACTTATTTAATTAATTGTCAATTGTAGTTAAATCAATTCAGTTTATTTAAGTAAATACTTATTCATAGAGCTGTTTTGGCGCGTGGATGATATTATGGTAATGGGTGTAAAACAGTAATTGTCATTGAATTGACGTCGTCTAAAATATTGCAATATCCACTTGGATGTCTCTGAAAGCCTGAATATTAAAATCTTTTAAGTGACATACTCAATTTTAAAATATGGCGGTATTAGTTCTAATTTAAAAAAAAAAACGCGCCTTCTACAGTAAAATTGTAATTAGTTAACAAGTTACAATTTTTTTATTAAGTAAATAAAATGAAACAAAATTATGATATCAACTATTTCACTAGTTGACATCAAATGTACATAATATAGCCCCAAACGATCTTGATACTTGATTTTTTTATAAATGTCGTAACTCGTAATTACATCCACAATACATGGTATATTACAGTAGGCTAACAATGTCGTAAATACAACAAGTCGATACCGCATCGGATCGTTTCCTCCATCCATCAGGCTATCGCATGCATATTCTGCGGCCAATTAACAGCCTATTACCACCTCAATCTTGTACGCCCATTAGGATTGACCTGCTAGTTTACTGCCTTGTCTGCTACAATTCAAATTAAAAAAACAAGGAAATGCAGTAAGTTTTCATTTTTTTCTATAATAATAAGACGTGTCATATTATTTGGAAGCAAATGACTTTAATGGGAGTAGTTTAAATAATAATAAATAGAAATTAGTGCAATTTACTGTTATAAATAATCTTTAAGATTATTTTCCAGGGAGTTTCCTAGCTTTGTATAATTCGATTCCGTGGTATTACGCGTGAATTCAGACATACATTTGCATTTTTTGTAAGTATGGATTGTAATGCAGTCTACAACTAAAAACATTGTCGCTTTGTTTAAAGATATACGACAATTGATCGGCATTGTAGACAGTTACAAATGAATTCAAGAGAATTTGATGTGTGCTTATCACTGGCTATTAAAATTGCATTGTTAATTTTATTCCATCTCATCAACATTTGTGCACGTACTGTATAATTATAAGCACTTGTAACTTGTTTATTACTTGTCTATCCTTTGAATAGTTATTGGACATTTAAGGATACAATTGAGCTCTTATTGAATCGTTTATTTGCATATGAAATATTTTTATCATTTATATAAAATTCTCGTGTCACAATGTCACTTACCGTACTTACGATTTTTACCAAATTTTATACGCATAATTCAGTAGGTCTGAGAATCGGCTACTGGGTACTTTTTAAATTGATAAGTGCATTTGTTGAATAAATAATAGCAAATTATTACAAATCGAGACTTATGGCAACCATATTTAATTTTTGTGCGACGGGATAGCGATGCAATGGACGTTGCCATGGTGCCAATCTTATTTTAGTCACTTCAATAAAATAATATGGGCGAAATACTTTATATGGCAAAACAACGTTCGCCGAGACAGCTAGTTTCTTTATAAAATGTGAAAATATTTTTTCAAATTTTCTATTTAATTAGAATTCTATAAAATTGCAACTGGCATTTTAGGTCGTTCCGAAAAAAAAAACATATTATCAAGCAAAATCAGACAATAATTAGGAAGCACAAAAAAAATATATTTTTATAGGTCCAAAATACTTTTTGTAACATACAAAAAAGTATGTTTGAAAGTGAAACGCTTATGGCGTTACAAAACCGCGGATCCGTGCTAGAATGCCATCATAATCTGTCCCATGCGATATGACCATTGTATAAAATTGCACAAAATAATAGGGGAGGACAATAACTTTCTAGCACCTATAACGACTTTCTCGAAAACGTGCGTAAAGCCATTTCTTAATCGATTTTAACAAAACGGTAACGTGAATGTAGAATAATTGATTTGAAAATCGAGTTCGATTTTCAAATCATAATTTCATTATGAAAGCAGAGATAATCAAATCAATTAGTTTTTTTTATGACAAATGCACTTAGCCTTAAGTTACGCGAAGAGGAAAATTATTAAGGAAATTGTGTTTTTTTTTTTATTTTTAAGTTTTTTTTGTCTGGATTTCGTTTTATTACGAGAGTGCATTGTGAGTTGTGACTAACGAGACTCGAGAGCAGTCTAGGAAAATCTAGGAAATGAAAATATTAATTTTTAAAACAACCCCGGCGAATTATAATTTTTTGCTCCATGAAAAATATATATTGTCAATGTTTTTTTTACCACCTGATATTATCATAAATACTTATCGTTTAATATAGTTTGTTCGTTTTATGATGCTATGCGTGACACATTATAATTGACAATAGTAGGGAAGTTACCTAAAAAAATTAATCGAATAATTTAAAAATATCGAATCACCTCGTAAAGGAATTGCAATCGAAATTATCGATTTCGTACTGATGTTTCAGAGTGACGCCGGCAATTTAAGATGGCCGCCCTTTTTTATCGATTTGATTTCGATTCAACTGTGTCAATCTCTATTGACATAAGTTCCATTTCATGCATCTGACATTTTTCAAATATTTTCGTAACAATAATTTTATACTCCTATTTCAAAGTTAATATTTATAATTTTATATCAATAAGTTAGCATTTAGCAACTTTTCATTTTTATTCATTTACAATTACAGGAAACATTTATTTTTGTAGATGGAATATAATTTATTACATTCCGATTTTTTTTGTTTTCTTGTAAAAAAAATCCGTAGCAAGGAATATGAGAACTGTCACCCATATCATCTTAGAACGAACAAACTATAATAATTGTAATTAGATTTTTCTTTCATTGTAAATAATTCAATTGAATAAAAAAAATACGATCAAATTAAGATTTTCGAACGCATTAATAATTATTTAGTAAGTAAGTATTTATAATATAATTCTTATTACTTACCGGAAAAAATAATGCAAACAAAGTATTTTTTTCAGCACCTTTCGTAATTTTGTAATGTATATATTTTTGTTTTTGTAAATGAATAATTGATTTTAATAAAAATATATATTGTATAAAAAATAAAAGTTTAAAAAATAATTTAATTTATTAAAAATATAAAATTTCCAACCCGTAAAAAAATTTACTACGAAAACTCACCCCGATCTCAGTGCCGGAATTTTTGTTGCATAAAAAAATCGTCCACAGAGCTTTTCAAAATTCGAACACTAGCACTCAAACGCGTGACGTAATGGCGCTGTCAGTCGCGCGCGCACTTCAGCGTGCTCGTTTCGCGAGTGGCCGGCGCGCGCGCATGCACGAGTATATACGGGGGTGCGACACTTTCCCCCATAGTCCAGGGCGTTTATTACTTTCGCTGAGGGTTAAGTCATCATCTTAATCATGGTCATTTAGCCAATGACTAAACTGGTTTACTTTTCCGGTCGATGTCTACACGTAATCGTAAATTATGCGACGATTTTTTTTCTCAATTATTAAATTAAAAAATTGTATAGTAACAGAATGTGTATTTATAAAAATATGGCCATTTTCCATATATGATTATTTTTACGTGTCTTAACGTTACGCGTCTTAGCTGACACAGTCTACTTAATTCTATCTCAATCTATGCTTTGTTTGGCATTAAGAAAAAACAAAGTAAAACGCTATAGCCTATATCCCTAATAATTTGATAAATTGTTTAAGATAATTGGACGCAGATCATATCGGAGCATGCGTACACGCGCCATTACTAAGTTTCTTGTTTAGAAATGCGTTGCAGACAAATTCAATTTAAGGCGACGCCTTGATAATTTGGCTGTAGCGATGCCGATTTTTCTCAGCAATGACTAAAGCTAAGAAACTAAAGTTCATTGTCAGTATTCATCATGTCTTTGTCTTTGAATTGCCCATAGCATAACACGATTGGCCAACTTTTATAACACAGAATTATCAATCGAAAAGACCTCTGTAAAAATAGGGATTCCTATTTTTCCAACAGAGGAGAGTGATTTAAGGTTCCAAAATTTGTACATAAATTGGTTGAAGCATACTCTTTAATATGTGCATAGCTTATATGAAATGTATTTATGGTTTTTAAATTACGCGACAAAAACCATTTTGTCGCTTACGCCCTTTCCATTTTTTGCTGTTCCATTGCTTGTTTTCTATGAGAGACCGGCCCGGCCTCTCATAGAAAACAAGCAATCTAAAACATATCCAACACGGTTTCTTACTTTAGCGCGGCGTCACCTTAATCGTAGGTTTTTAATCGCTAATAATATTATGTAGGTAAAGTATCAAAACTATTCAAGTTACATACTCAGACCAATAAAAAAAGATAGACAGAGCCATCCATGCTACGCGGTGAGGCAGGCAATAGGAAGCCGATACGGCCATAGGAAGCCGGCCGCCCGCCATTCCGGTTTCAACGAGTGACGGCGCATGTCGTTTTCATCTGTGTCAAGAAATATCAAAATATGCCATCCTGCATCGTTAAATGGTGCAAAAACAATTCTTGTGCTCAAAAGAAACCTTGTGGGATTACGTTTCACAAGTAATTAGTTGAATATTTATGTATTACCACCGAAATAACGAATTTAATTTATTACTTTTAAAAATTGTCTCGGGAGTCTCGGAACACAGAACCTCAACCAGTGCTGCATGCTGGTCGCAAGATATTTTTCCCCATAATAGGGGAAAAATATTATTACGTGCTGTATTATCCTGACAAATGTTTATTTTTAACCTAAAATTCGTTATTCATTTAAAATCTATTAATATAAATAAAATTGGAGTGTCTGTCTGTAGTATTGAAAGATTTTTTTACTATTTGCATATTAATCTGTATACGATACATACTGCATACACCAAATAACATTCTTTACAATTTTTGTCTGTATGTATGTCTGTCTGTCTGTCTGTTCTTAGTTGAAACACATAATTTATTAGATATAGATATTTAAGTATTTACTTTTTTCGGCAATTACTAATGAATGATGATTAACAATCTAGTTTGATAGCAACTTTTGTAGTCATTACTTAGTAGTTTAATAAGACTGCAACAGGATGGGAGTTTGACAATCTGAAACCCTGAGTTGGCAACATTATTTTTTTGCACACAAGCGCACGCCTAGCGTATTTATGCTAGGCGTGACGCACACATCGATCGACAGCGACTTCACGCCATTATCTGTAAATACTCCGTCTTTATTTTTTATTGGTCTGAGGTTACATACGTCACCAAATACGAGAGGTAATAAAATATAAACAACAATAAATGAAAAAAAAATCCGCAACTCCATAGCGCCAAATTTTTTTACTTTTAAATTTAATAATTAGGTTCAGCGGTTTGAGCATGTATAGGTAACAGACAGACATACACACTTTTACAGTTTATGTAAAGATTAAAATAAAATAAATAAATAAAGGCTTTTTAACCCATATTAAGTTAGTATCTATTAAACAATAAACTTAAAAAACTATGTTAATATTATGGATTGTATCAAGGATCTCATTACAAACTCGAGGTAAAATCATTCTGAATGGACTATATTCCAAAATTAAAAGTCAGTCAGAACTCAGAGCCTTTGTCTTTGTTTGTTCTCACTGTTGACTCTTGGGCTCTAACTGAAATGGGGCGGATGCGCCGACTTGTTTTGAGCCTGTCAAAACAATGGTTTATAGGAGGCAAATGAATAATTATACCCCCCCACACCGGTTTCGGTGACGATGGCCGGTTTCATTGAAACCAGGCCAGCAGGGCCCCGCTACCATATGTGCAATGTGTGCAATGCACACGGGCGCCATCTTCTAGGGGCGCCAAATCGCCATCTTTAATGGCGCCAAAACCAACGATTTGCCTAAATTGGCGCCAAAATCCTTTTTTTGCACACAGGCGCCAGTAGCCTTTATGGGGGCCCTGCAGGCCAGTTACACAGAAGTAATTTAGAGTGCCCAAGTGTGTGCGCAGTACACGAGAGCACTCTCTATAGTCCATACCGACCGACACGACTGGCGAGATCAGGCGCAGTAACGGCTCTTTACGTGACTCCTAACCAAATTTAGAAATAACACTTTTCCAACGCGGGAATTGAACTCACGACCTCCGAGTCAAAAGGCTAGCACTAAACCATTGGACCACGGAAGCGTTGGATGGACGGAGGTAAATGAGCAAACGTAACAACTAATGGTATGGTTACCTAGAGGTATGCAAACTTGAAAGTTGATTTAGATGTGAAGCGCTTCGTGCTTCTGTGAACGTGCTTTTGTAATCTGTATGTCTGTCTGTTACTTCTAAAAGCGTAAGCCGGCGAAAAGAAAAAAAACCGGCCAAGTGCGAGTTGGACTCGCCCATGAAGGGTTCCGCAGCAGCAATAAGAATCATTTCTATGAAATTATAAGGTTTTTGATTTATTTTAATATTTCATTTTTGATATAATGAAAGTTAAATTAAGGTTTATCATTTATGACGTATAAAAAAAACTACTGGCTAGATCTCGTTCAAACCAATTTTCGTTGGTAGTTTTTATAGTAATGTACATCATATATTTTTTTTTAGAATTATCATGAATCATACTTTAGAAGTTAGAGGGGGGGGACACACATTTTGCCAAAAAAATAAGCACCTATCTAAACCTCTACTTCTAAAACCATAGCACCTACATTATCAATAATAAAATAAATTGTAGAACAATAAAACTGAGTTGTGATAAAATTTATTTTGCACTGCTGACCATGACGGATTACTATTTAATAAAATAATTCAGGGTATGCTGATTCGTTCAGTTTTTATTCCGTTTTAACAGCAATTAATAGAATTAAGATCTTGTAGATATTGGTACAATGCAATTTTTTTTAATTAACTGTTCAGGGTTTCTCAAACTGTACGTCTAAGTTATACAGAATGTAACAAAACGAATTAATCCTTCGATCGTGGAAAAACGTGACACAATAGCCTTTCACCGGTGCTCTTATTGGGCTTGATGGGTTAATAATATATTAGGGGGTGTATGGGTCCTTTAGAGTTTGGTTTAGGTGTCCCGCTCTGACTAAAAAAATAAATGGTCACGTTAGGCATACATGTTCGGCAATTTCGGCATTGTTTCAACAAATAAAAGCATGTCAATCCCATTTTTGCTATTTGGGTAAGAAACCTTTAAAAGGGGATTTTTTTCTCTTTTTTAGTATCGTTGTTATCACATTTTGCTGACGCGGACGAAGTCGCGGGAAACAGTTAGTTCTATATAATATTAAGGGACTAGTACAAACCCTAAAGTATTATCAGTTTGTTTTGTTACGCCTTGTATACTAGGCACTAGCTGATCCGGTAAACTTTGTTTTGCCGTTAAAACTTATTAATCGGGAGTCGGGACTTAACGCGACTTATTCAAATAGTAATGCTACTATGAGTACATTAACATTAATAAGTTTTTATTATAATGCAACGCGAAAGCTTATAATTTGTTTTGCCGTATCCGTCTGCCATGGCATAATTTATTAGCACAGCACTCTAAAAGGGTATTTACAAGCAGCCAAGAGCGAGACGGGCTCGTACAAAAAGGATTGTATAACGTGCTACTAGCAGCAAAATGGTACGGTTTCGCAAGTGACTTTTTCTAACAAAAATGGATAAAATTCTGGACTACGTCATCTTCTAACTTCTTTGACAATTTGGTCACATAAAAATGATGATTTCTAAGGTCTACTCATACAGGACCTCCGATAGAATTCAACCTAATAGAACGCAGGCTGTTCCAATCGGGCTTGTTTTATTTATAGCCTATATAGCCTTTCTCGATAAACGGGCTAACACTGAAATATTTTTTTTAATCGGACCAGTAGTTCCTGAGATTAGCGCGTTCAAACAAACAAACAAACTCTTCCGCTTTATAATATTAGTATAGATTCCCGTGTGTGTGTGCACTTGTCTGGTCAGGTTGGCCTGTGATCAGGCCGACTGGATCGATCAGCCACCTCATGTATGCGGGCCAATGCTTCGTGTTACGCTTACATAACACGAAGCTTAGGCCCGCATACATGAGGTACAGAAGGAATGATTCTTAAATCATTCCCATAGTATGCTCATAGTAGGCGCCTTGGTCGCTATGACTTATCCACAGCGGAAATTCGTGACACCAACCCTAACCACACCGTTCAATTTATGAGCAGCATCGGGTTGGGGACAGTACTCTAATGCGAAGGAGTCAAAATAGATCTTCAAGGGTCGCAGTGACGTCAGGGCTAGAATGACCTGTCTTCAGGACAAAAAAGTCTCTTATAACAATATTTTATGCAACTATGTAGAATCTTAAGGCCTAGCGCGCACCACGATTTTATGCAGCGCGATTATTTTATCGCAGAAATACAACGTATGAGTTAGTTTATCGGTGCGCGCACATGCGAGTAAATAGTCGCAGCGATTTTAAAATTATGATTTGTCACATTTTGCTGCGACTGCTCGCGACGCGATTGTCGCGAAAATAAAATGCAGAATATATTATGAAATTGTGTGGTATCACGCGCACTGCGATAATAAAATCGCAAACTCGCGCCGGCTGGCACTTCATTTGTGTTTCATCTGTCTACAGATTAATACATATCATCTGTACAACAATAAACATTGTAGTGGTTTATATTATACTCTTTGTTAAAGTCAAACGTTTGAATTTTTATTCTATAATAGCCAAATAATTTTTTGGGATACATCCCAAGTTTACAGTATTACTGATAAAAAAACCTTTGATTATTGATAATTCTATCCGCTGTCCGAATTTTCTTTTTTTTTTTTTCTTCTGATCCTCCGAAGTAGTAAATAAGACAAGCAACTTGTACGAAATCCATGGTGAAAGTGAGCAAAGATCACTATTTATTTATCGCAGTGCGCGCACTGTACTCTCTGCAATTTTTTACAGCGCGATTTTGAAATCGTGTCGCAAGAATTAAAATCGTGGTGCGCGCTAGGCTTTATAGTCTGTACTCTATACGCCATTAGCGAAATGGAAAATGCCCATGGTATTAAGTGGTATTAGGCATGAGAGCAATTTAACCTTACCATTAATTGACACGTAATTTATCATATTAGCCATTGTAAAACATAAACTAATTATAAGCTTTCATTTTCAACGCCGGCTTTGGAGTCCAAATTAATTTTTTGCCGATATCGAAAGTGTATCCTCTTGTAAATAAATAGAGAATTAGAATTGGAGGATGTTATTACAAGCGCAATTATGTACCTATAGTGATTACAGATAGCCATAGTCTGCGAAAGTAATTAATCTTTGCAGGAAAAGTTTTAGTTCTAGACTCTGGTCCTCAAAGTTAGGCTTAGCTTAGAATTAGTTTCCAGTATTGCATTTTCCTTATTTTTTACTTAGTTGCGAGCCTAATCAAATTTTTATTACAGCTAGTTGTTATTGGTTTATTGTACAGCATTGAAAACTATTCTATACTAGATGATGCCCGCAACTCTGTTGCGCTAAAATTAGTTTATCGCGCGGGGACCGTACATTTTTTTCAGGATAAAAAGTCTCCTGTGTCCTTTCCCGAGACTCAGTGTTTCCGTACCAAATTTCAGCATTAATCGGTTAAGCGGTTTGGGCGTGAAGAGGTGACAGAAAGACAGACACACTTTCGCATTTATAATATCGCTGGTCCCGGCAACAAAGCGGTAAACTCCAGTTACGATTGGGTTACGCCCTCTTTAATGTTATTTGATATTTGGCTTCTCTGAGTAGAGATCAACTACGATAACAAGGCGCGCCCCTCCAAATGACTGTTTCAATGTGTGTAGTCACATCCTTATGAAAGAGTTTGTATGTAGTAAGTATTCAACCAATCACAGTACACGTAATAATACTTCAGTTAATGTCACTTATTACCAATATTTGTTGGTCAACTAATCATAACCATAAAGTTAATATACCTAGCGGAATAGAGAAACAAAGGCCTGAGCAAGCGAGATGCCACTATCAGCAACACTGCGTGGTAAAAAGAGACGTGTGATACATGACAGCAGCACTCTTTTTTTTGACGTCCAATGGGCACGTGCCGCACGTTGACAATTTAATCTCATAGAATTCATGTTCAATCACGCTTGAGTAAGTGTATACGTACACATATTTTTCACACAGATGAAAACCAATTTTGGTTTCGTTTGACAGCTCGAGATTGTTGCTCTATTCCGATAGGTATATTAACTTTGTGATCATAACTAGCCTACTGCGCAAGACAACGCACTTCAAGTCGTTTTGACAACGCACTTCAAACGTTTTGAATTTTGGAGGAGCGCGCCAAGTTATCGTAGTTGATCTCTACTAGTCTATCACCCCTATTTATTTCATATTTTTAACATATTTACATTTTGGGTATAATAAATGACAACTATATATGAAAGAGATAACAACAGCTTGGAATGGAAAATTCTCTTGCGACTAAAACTGTATTCTGGCATTAAGTACTCTATGAAGCATAACTAAAAAAACCGGTGAAGATACGATACAGCTAAGTTTTCGCTGTAAGATTTCCCCCGAAGAAGGGAATAATCGACTGGAACGTTCGAAATCTAAAGCGAAAAATACGTTGTATTATAGTCTTACAGTCGTAAATCTCAAGTGGTTTGGTGTTTTTATAAAGTCAATCCCACCAAAAACATTTCATGTAAAAGTTACTTCGACGACCACAAAAGGTTTGCCCTGTGAAAAAGACATCAGAGGCCGTAGACAAAGTCCCTTTCGTTAAAAACGATGACGAAATTCGTTATCAAAATGTATGGGATTTGACATTAGTCTTCGCAAGCGAAATGTCATTTAGCGATGACTTATGTCAAACCGCATACATTTTGATAACGACTTTCGCCATCGCTTTTAACGAAAGATACTTTGTCAAAGGGGTCTGATCTAATGTAGAGCCAAGCTTCTGAATCGACGCGGCCTAACTCTATCGACCCTAACTCCGATACTTTCTACATATCAGTAAGTATGTATGGCTTCGAATATTTAGTTTCTGAATTCTGATCTGAAATAAGTAACGAAACTGCCAAGCCATAGATAGATACTGATATTATGTAGAATTTGTTGGAGTTATGGGTCGATAGAGTTAGGCCGCGTCGATTCAGAAGCTTGGCTCTACATTAGATCTGATGTCTTTTTCACAGGGCAAACCTATTGTGGTCGTCGAGGTAACTTTTACATGAAATGTTTTTGGTGGGATTTCAGTCCTTTTTGTAAGTTGCTACTTGCTAGGCAGTATTTTTAGTCTTTTCAGTGTTTTTATTTTTTATTAAGACGTTTTTAGTTAATGTCCACCCCGTGGAAACTTTCATGTCCTTATTCATAAAATTGGTGAAAGTCTCATTTAAACTTCAATTACCCCCCTACTAAACTTATTTTATGGCGTATAAGTTATAACCAAATTTCGGCGTATTTTAGATATCAATAAAATATAACGTATTAGACCTATTCAATTGAGACTTTGTATGTTTAATAAGTCTATTATTAACATCATATCCTTAGAATATAAACTATCTGGCACATCGGAGACCAACTCTATAAGGGTCAACTTCCACCCCCCCAATCTAAGGGGATGGGGGACGAAAATTACAACATTATGAATTTTTTTGTTGGTTGTATACTAAACTTAGATTAATATAACACTTCAAACGCTTGTTTTCGCTTGTTTTCGACCACTGTACACTGCACTATAAACAAATTAGCTTCCTGATATTACGCCTTTATTGACCGGGGCCAGCGATATTATAGTGTCGAATAACTAGTACCTAAGTACCTAAGTATGGATATCCTTTCCAGGATTTCATCCAATTGTCTTTAGTTGCTTAGGTGTAAAGAGAATAGATAATAGACAGATCATAATAATAACGGATACAATTTCGCATCTATAATTTTCTAATCTAACCTACGAATAATAAAATCTATTATTCGTTGAATCTAACCAATTAACATTTTCTACTCTGCTAGTTATAACTCGTTAATGATTACACTATGACTGCTATAATTTTATACTAGCTTTATCACTAGGACAACTCTGTGACCCGTTTTTACCCTTTGGATACGGAACCCAAAAAATTAAGATATGGTTGTACTGAAAATATAATTTATGTTTGTTCCGTGAAAATGAAACATTTTTAACGTTCCCCTTATCCCTGTATTAACGTCATCGTATTGATTTCAATAAAAAAATTAAAAAATAGTCAACAATTTTATTTTAAACACTATTATTAATAATTAACCATAAATATTTTAAGGTTGTGGGGTGGTTATGGGGTTTCCTAATCTAAGGAACAAACAAGCCGAACTTGAGATTGGTTTCCGAAATAAAAGTATAAGCTCCCCAGTAGCAGACCGCGATAATGGCGACGCTGCCTATGAGACTGCAGAACCAAATGCAGCCTAAGTCGCAGCAAATCGGCCTAGTATCCCGTCGATTCAAATTAATATTTCTGTCATCGTTTAAATTTGGAATTCGGGAGCGTGGTCCTTGGAAGTTTTGAAATCTGGAAATTGGAATTTTATTTTTTAATGTTACCTAGGTATTTATTGGCAAAAAACTAAGATATTGCTAATTCTACTTCCGGTCTGATCACTGATGTAATAAAATAATATGATAATCCTCTAACCTCTTTTTAATATAACGATATACCTACCTAATACTTTTACATAGCGAACAGGTAACTATACAAGGCCTGTTTGTTTTTGTCTAGCACAATATGGCAAAAGTCGCATGACCGATAAAGACACCGAACCATTAAGAGCGGGCTGCCAAATTTTGCTGTGTTTTCTAATAAGTATTACGATCCCGGAAGACGTAATTGAGGTTTATTTAATCATTGCATATTATATTATATTTATCTCATTAATTGCCTAAGCCCTAACGAAAACACGATTAATCACCTATTTTGACTCAATAGCTGTTATATTTTTCGAAATTAAGTATGAATCTTTCTGGGCCTTTCAACAAAATATATCTGTTTTGTACAATTTGTACCTACACACTACACTTATTGAGTTAGGTACTATTATTAATCCTTCAAGCCCCATAAGAGCACCGGTGATCGCGACAACACTAGAATACATAGTATTTCCAAGAATCCCCGATCGAAGGATTAAATAACTTCCACTACAACAATCACACACTTTTTAAAATAATGGCTAAATGAAATATTATTAATATTGTATTTAATTTTAAGTAATCATCAAAAACATTTTTGGGACTTACGACTTACTTTCGTGCTATAATGCAGCAGGAACCGTTGTTACTGATACTGTTCACTATTAGCTGCAGCGCAAAGCACAATGCTCGGTGGCACGATTCATGGAATCATTATAAATATCACGATTGGAGGATAGCGGGGTGTGTAGGTGGCGCGGGGCTAGCGTGCTTTGATATTTCTGACAGCATGCTCTTAATAGTTTATACGCTACAGTAAATGGGTAAATAATAATACCATACATACGCTAAGGGTTTTCCATATATTTTTTTCATGACGTGAACTCTCAAAATAATTATGTTAGGCTTGTATCATCCACGTACCGTCAGCCATGTACCTGAGTAAGACGTTTTGGTTAGTAAGAGAATACTGTGGATAAGCACCCGCCACCCTATTACTCCTTAGCTGTAATAATGTGATAGCCTGTCTACCTATTTGTTGACTAGTTGGTTAGGTACCTAGGTAATAATTATTATTATTAGTAGAAAGTAAAAGGTAAGGTTAGGTTCTTTACCTTCGGCGCATATCAAATTGTGCATTGTATGTACTATAATTGGAATTTCCTATGTACAGAACCAAACAGAAGAATCCAGTTATTAAAATTGCCATAAAAACGAATTCAATATACCATAAAGCATTAGTAAATACACCGTACATTTATTTGACTCACTGCTTCAGTGTTATTACGTTATTTTGAATTTTAATTGTCAAAATATAAACATTTTTGGCGTAGGTATCACGTCCTACATTATACATACAATAATTTATGGTTTATTATTAAATTTTATTGCAAATTGTAAAAGCAAGTAAAAAAAACTTACTATCAACAACTACATGTCTATGGCTATACGTCAAAATAAAAGCTTATGCAGTGTTGCCAACTTAGCTACTTTGTAGCTAGATCTAGCTATTTTTCGGTATCAAGCAGCTACAATTTTAAAAAAGTTGTAGCTAGATTTTTTAGCTACTTTGTCTAGCTACATTTCATCTTTCGAGATTCGTAAAGTATTTACCGAGAATCGAAGGAAAGAATGTTAAAATATATATTTTTTAAGGTAAAACCGGGACCCTATTAGTTATAACTGAAACTTCGAAGTCTGTCTGTCTGTCTGTCTTCAGGCTGTATCTCAAAAACTGATACAACTAGACTTTTGAAATTTTCACAGATTGTTTATTTCTGTTGCCGCTATAATAAAAAATACTAAAAATAAAATAATGTTTGTTGTATGGGAAATTAAATAGTTAATATTTAATTTCCCATACAACAAACGTAATTTTTTTAGCCTTTTTTGCTTGTTATAGTCAATAAAGGCACCAGGTAGGCACTTGAACTTTGCACTAAATCCTTAATTTTATTTGTACTTTAATAATTAATAATAAAATAAAAATATATTTAACAGACATAATTTTTGCTTACTTTCGCTCTATAGCGGTACGGAACCCTTCGTGCGCGCGTCTGACTCGCACTTGGCAGATTATTTTATGGTCACCAACTAAAAGATACGTTAAGCTACTACCTACTAACTACTCTTGAGCCAAAAACTGGAAATCTAGCAACTTTTTAGGAGCAATCTAGCCACTTGGTAGAGGTAGCAGTTGGCAAAACAGTGTCCGTTACATTTAGTTACTTCTAGCAACTTATTGGGGGAACGAAAACTGGCAATCTAGCAACTTTTCAACAATAATCTAGCTACTCGGCAAGACTAGCAGTTTGGAGTTTTTGGCGGGCATGTGAAAGAGTGCTGTTGTGTTTTTGTATTATTTTCCTAAAATTGTGTTAGCTGGGTTTTTAATGTGTAATATTGGTAGAATATTAACCATTATATATTCGTGTTCATGCACAAGTGTAGGAAAGTGATGTAATATCCAGAAACGTGCTATTTTGTGTTCCCTCCAAAACTCCATCGAAAGTTTCAGTAAAGCGTCTACCACTTTACTGAATCGACCGACTTGACTCCTTGACTGTATTGACTTTTACTTAGACTTTGACTAGACTTTAGACCTGACGATACATGAAAACGATGATGAAAATTATAATAGGAGGAATATGGTTTTCCCGCCATATTCCTTACCTTTTTACCTTGTCTGTGGCACAACATACACATCCTTTGTGTCAAGTTGCCAAAAAAGAAGAAAAAGAAAAAAAAAAAAGACTAGCAGTTGGCAACACTGAGGTTATGTCAATGTCAATTTGTAGATAAATTGTCAGCTGCTCAGCACGTATTATTTTTAATGATGTCATTAAAAATTCGATAACGTGTTAGTAAATTGAAAAATCCATATTATTATGATGGATAACATAAATTCAATAAGCTAGGAACATATGAATTAGCATAATCATGAATATCTTGTAGTATAAGTTTTCTGTGAACCCACGAAAAGTTGTGCGACTGAAGAATGAAATAGTATTTCATCTACGTTATGTATGACTTGTATGAATTAGAAGAACAAAACATGAAGCATAATTTACGGGATTGGCGTAAAGCACTACGCACACCAGCCACCTACAGAGTCGGTAACACAGTGAGAATACAACCCCAGTTTGTTTTTTTAATAGGAATCATAGGTGCTTTCTTACTAGTGCTATTCTACTACAATTGGTCTGAAAAGCTACCGAATAACTCCATGCATACGTGGAACAAGAGTTACAAGATATACAACAATACATATCCTCTAACTGCTGCGTATCAATCAGGAGATGTGATAAAGTATAAAATTGGTGTTGTCACCGACTTAGACAAAAACTCCAAAAGCAAAACAAAACCGAACACCTATATTAGTTACTTGAAGAAGGGTATACTAAGTTATAATATTAAGAAGAAGCAGGTAACAGTGTCTTGGGAACAGAGTAATATAGTTCTGTCATCAACATACTCGCACAAAGGTAGAGGAATGGAGCTCTCTGAGTTGATAGTGTATGATGGTAGATTGCTAACTTTTGATGATAGGTCTGGCATGGTAAGTAGTTTTCATGGATTTATCTTTATTTAACCAACAACTACATCATACATAATTATAAAATGTACAGTCATTGGTATAAGAATTTAGTAAACTCATTATTTATTGAGTATACATAATAATTATGTATAATGTTCAATGTGTGTAGAACTAGACCTGGGGCCAGTGACAGATTTTCATGACCAAGTCCCTCCCAACCGAAACTTCGTAAAATGAATAAGTGACTTATACTATAAGTACTAGCGGCCATCAGCTGCGACTCCGTTGGTGGGTTGGGCAGTGGCAGCCTCCCGAAGATGAAGAAAAAAATTTTTTTTTCAGTCATTTCCTCTCACTTGAAAATTAATCAGAGTAAAGTTTATGTAGTATTTTGAAAGAAAAACATAGCTGATCATAACACGGTGGATTATACGTCAGCTGGCTTCTTAAACATGAAAAAAAAAAATTTTTTTTTCAATGATTTCCTCAGCTAAAAATTTTCCTGGTAATCATTTATATGCTACTATGAATGAAAACTAATATCAGCTTGCTGTATCTCAGTGAAAAGTTTGTCAGCTGGTTCCTTGAAAGTTGTAACACAACATCATGTATGACCTACTGAAACTTACCAGCTGACGACTTTTCCATTGACTTACAGCTAGCTGATTTTTTTATTGTTTACTAGAGTATTTTAACAATTCTCTGATAAATTTTCATCCGGGAGGAAATAATGTTAAAATACTCTAGTAAACAAAAAAAAATCAGCTAGCTGTAAGTCAAGGGAAAAGTCGTCAGCCAAAGAGGATGTTTACATCCTCATATCATACAAACTGTATACTACCTAACATCGTCAGCTGATAATAGTTTTTATGATTTGTGTAACCTTTAATTTCATTTTCAGGTTTTTGAAATAATCAATAACAAAGTTGTGCCATGGGTTATTCTATCAGACGGAAATGGTTACAATGAGAAAGGATATAAAGGAGAGTGGGCGACAGTCAAAGATGAGATTTTGTACATTGGTTCTATGGGTAAAGAGTGGACGACTGCGTCTGGAGAATTTGAGACATTTGATCCCATGTGGGTTAAAGCAATAAATATTCATGGAGAAGTATGTAATTCTTTATTCATTTTATAGAGTAGAAAGGGCTTCTAACCAGTCAGGAAAAGATGGAGAGATATCTTTTTGCAATCAAAATATTTAAATCCAAAGGAGGGTATTAAATGAGTAAATCTATTTCATACTCCAATAGAGGCTTTTCTGATAAGTGGTTGAAGGCCACCATAGTAGAAAGCTAAAAGAAAGAAAAGAAAAAACAAAATTAAACAAAAAGAATGTTACTAGGGAAGGATTTAAAATTAATAGACACACTGTTGTTATTTAATGAAGATTATGTCTTATAGTCTCTTACCAGATTACAATATGTAATTTTGCTAGAAATGATATGATATTTTTCTATAAAAATTAGTTGGTTTTTTTTTATGAAATAAGGGGGCAAACGAGCAAACGGGTCACCCGATGGAAAACAACTTCCATTGCGCATGAACACTCACAGCATCAGAAGAGCTGCAGGTGCGTTGCCGGCCTTTTAAGAGGGAATAGGGTAACTCGCCTATTACCCTATCCCTCTAAGGTAGGGATGGGAAGGGAACAGAATAGGGGAGGGAAGGGAAGGGAATAGGGTAGGGGATTGGGCCTCCGGTAAACTCACTCACTCGGCGAAACACAGGGCAAGTGCTGTTTCACGCCGGTTTTCTGTGAGAACGTGGCATTTCTCCGGTTGAGCCGGCCCATTCGTGCCGAAGCATGTCTCTCCCACGTATGTGTAATTCGTTTCATTACAGGTACAACATTTAAATTGGATAAGTCAGTTTAAAGCAATACGTCGCTCAATAGGTATAGAGTGGCCGGGTTATATGATCCATGAGTCTGGAGCCTGGTCGGAGTCACAGGGAAGATGGTTCTTTCTGCCCCGACGATGCAGTCGGGAGTCATACAATGAGACAAAGGACGAGGTAATGGGTTGTAATTACCTAATTACCGCTGACAACAGTTTCAATAATGTACACCCTATGCAAGTGAGTATTATTGTTATACTTCTTGTCTGCACATGCACCCTCTATTCAATACTAAAATATATTATAAATCATAAGTAGGGAATGTTATTATTCGACAAATTTACTATTCGAATAATTCGAATATTTTACAAAAGTTTTCGAACAATTCGAATATTATTCGAATAATTAAAAAATTTTGAAAAATGGTGAAATCTCTTAATAAAAGTAACACTTTGTAGTCGCACAACCTATTTTGTTAATACTATGAAGTAAACAATTCTTATTTTTACTTTTATCAACATAAATCTTTGCAAATGACATACACACGCCAGCAAAATTAGAGGAACATAGCAAAATTTTCAATTTTTTTGAAAATTATTTGCTTTTTTTTATATTTTTATTTATTTAATAATTGATGATAAAAAAAATAAAACTTTTTTAAATTTAGGGCATAAAAACGTGTAAAATAGAAAAAATCACCAAAAATCAAAAATTAAGAAAATCTTTGAAATTCCAGTAGTAAGTTTTTAAGTTAAATTCTCCATGTTTAGTAAATAAATGCCATGTTAAAAGCATGTAATGCCTTCTGTGGATCTCAAGAGGGCCTGGATACGCCATTCAATGCTTGCATTTTGATTGTCAATCATTTCCTGTGGGATATTCTCCTACTCCTCCAGTAGCGCCAACTCGAGCTCCTGGACACATTTTGGAGCTGAAGTTTTAACTCGTACCGTTTACCCATATGTGCCATACGTCCTCAATCGGATCCACATCCGTAAACCGTGCTGGTCTCTCCACCTGGGCTACGCCAGCATCATTTAGGTAAAAATGCCCGATTTTTTTACTCTATTGACGCGCATAAAATTGAAGTTACTGCCTAAAACTGTGTAAATGGCACAACATGATGCCTGTGCTATAGCCCTGTACTGTCAAAGCACAATAATTAATAATCATCAGCTCTGTGCGGGCTCCAAATCATATACCACCCCAAACCATAACGAAGCCTGCATGATAGGCCACTATTTCCGTTAAGTTTGATGGCCTATAGCGTTTCTTACGATTTGTCCACATTTTTTATCGCCTGTCTACAAAATTTACACAGAATTTGCTCCCATCACTGTACAGCACACGATTTCACTCACTTGTCAAATTTTGATGTTCACGCGCAAATCTTAGTTTGGCTCTTTGGTGTCCTGTCTCAAGCCCTTGCTGGCACTTTTGAGTTTGATTTAACTTCTTTGAGTCTTCTTCTTACTGTACAATCACTTACACGTACATCTCGGACCTGTTCCGACAGTTTTCGTGTCTGCAAAGCAGTTTGAGGTCGATTTCTTATGGCTTGTAGTTTGTACCCTTACAAAACCGATATCTGCCTTGTTCTCGTCTCCGAACGTAAGATCCAGTCTCTCTGTAGCGTTGAAAGTTACGATGGACCACGGAAGTCGACACACCTAAGGTCTGACTGACCGAACGTTAGGTGTGACCTTTCTCTATCGTGGTTACAGCTCTAGCTGCTGATGATATACTGGGATGTAGATGCTGGGAAATCATTAATTTTGTATCTAAGCAATGTGTTCTTCCACAAACCAAACAATCAAATGAGCTGGCATACTTTGCACCCCGCTAAAAACGTTATTCTTATCAGAAACACAACGTTAATCATCGAAAAATACTTATTAGGGCATAATTGATATAAAAAACCTGTCTACTTGCCAGTTTTGTTCAATATTTTATTTCTTAAATGAACTTAGAAACTATAAAAAAGGATTTCACACAGCCCGACCCACTTGAGTTCAAGTTGTGGCCCTTTTTACCTATGTTCTGCTAATTTTGCCGGTGTGTTTAGTTAATTTTTATTGTTAAACACTTTAAAAATGTATATTTAAGGGTTACAGCTGGGCAATAAAGGAAAGGCTGTACTAAGCCAGCTCACCCGTCTTTTTTATATTTTCGATCCACGTTCACGTAGTCGGCTTCGCCTGTGTCAACGTGGCAAACAATCTTAGAGCTGGTGACATTGGTAACTTGAAGTTTGATAACGCCAATAAAATGATATTAAGGAGTCAAAATAACGTCTAAAACATGGTCAACGAGGACGATGAATGACCATTCGTCGTAAATCTTTTTTTTTATGAAATAAGGGGGCAAACGAGCGAACGGGTCACTTGATGGAAAGCAACTTCCGTCGCCCATGGACACTCGCAGCATCAGAAGAGCTGCAGGTGCGTTGCCGACCTTTTAAGAGGGAATAGAGTAATATAGGGGAGGGTATGGGAGGGTGGGGAAGGAAAAAGGGTAGGGGATTGGGCCTCCAGTAAACTCACTCACTCAGGGAAACACAGCGCAATCGCTGTTTCACGCCGGTTTTCTGTGAGCCAAAGCATGGCTCTCCCACGTACGTAAATCTGTTTTTAGTCTAACTAATGAGCACCTATATGACCGTATACTCATTAGTTAGACTAAAAACATTTATATATTATATCATTCATGATGTAAAATATTCTTAAATAATATTATTTTTCTAAAATAAACTGAATTATGTTCTTTTTCCATATTAATTTTATGTTTAATAGCATATTCAACAAAAATAAAAATATTTTTACTATTCGAATTATTCGAAAAATAATTTGGCGAATATTTGAATAATAAAAATGGTCGAATATTCGAATAAAACGAATATTCGAATAACATATTAGGGTATGTTATTCGAATATTCGAATATTCGTTTTATAAGCCTTTAAGTGTCTGACGCTGAAAATTCGGAGCTGATTTTGTTTTAATTTGATAAGATACTTGAAAGTTGGAACCCTATGACAGGGCATAGGATAGTTTTTATTCAGGAAAATGTATGGTTTCCCCTGCAGTTCTTCTCTCCACAAAAAGGCTTTGTATATTCATAAAAATAATAATTGATATTTTGTTTATTGATTAGTGTTTATAGATTTAAGGTTGAGTTGCACCAACTTACTTTAACTATAACTGTAACTTTAACTATAACTACAGTGAAAAATGTCAAATCTTCTGTTAAAGTTAAATATGGCGTGCAAGGACGCCATATTTAACCATAACCGCTCATATGTAAGGTGCATTGGGGTAATGTCGTAAACTTTTTGGAAGAGTGAGGCTATTGTGTCATTGTTTCAACTTTAGAAGACGAATTGTATATATTTTTAACTATAACTCTAACATTTCAGTTATAATAAACATATTTCCATGTGAATTGTATCTTTTTTAGTTCAAAAGTATTTACGGATTCTGGTATAACTACCCCTTTGAAATATAAACCCTATTTTTACTTTTCATGGGTAATTTCGAAAACTCAAGGGGTAATTTCGAATACCAGCGAAACACGACCTAATGTACAAATACATTTAAGGCACACATTTATTTTTATTCTATTTTACCCCATACAAAAACATTGTGTATACAAGCCATAGAAGACACCAAACTAAGTTTTAGACTGAAAAATTTTCGAAATTACCCCATCGGGGACGCAGATGTCCTCAACATTTGGAGCAAAGAAGTAAATAGATAAGAACAATAAAAAAGCCAACACTAGATAATATTATTGTATTTATTTAAATTTAATACCCAGCAAAACTATAACTAACGAAATAAAATAGGAACACATTTTTTGTTAAAAATAAAAATAATTTTTACCCAGTCTCGTAAATAGCTAAATCAAAATTAAAACTCAATTAAAAAAAGGAAGTAGTTTTCAATTGCAGAGGAAAGGCGCGCCTTAGCTCTGCATTTAAAAACCACGTCAGCAATCAGCACCCGAACAGTTGACACCTGCAAATAATAAAAGTGGCTTCTTCACTTAAACCATTTTTATATAGTCGTACAGGTTCCCTAAAACATTTTTTTTTATTACAATCAAGCTAATTTTTCGTGAGTAGCTTCATTTTGATAAGACGAACAACAATTTCCTCTGCGTAAATTCTTGAAAGTGGTAGCTAACAGAGATAGAACTATTAACCTATCAATATACAAAAATCAGCTAGTTGGGGTTGTGTTTTAGGGTTCCGTAGTCAACCAAGTTTTGTTGATTAATGAACTAAAACGACTAAAACGGAACCCTAACGAGCTGATTTTTTGTACTTATATTGATAGGTTAATACATAGTTATAAAATTCAAGAGTAACCTTGTCCTACAAAATATAGAACAATCCATATTTTAGGACCATCAAATAGAAATATTAAAATTTAAATCCTTTCTATCTCTGTTAGCTACCACTTTCGAGAATTTACGCAAAGGAAATTGTTGTTCGTCTTATCAAAATGAAGCTACTCACTAAACATTTGCTGGATAGTAATAAAAAAAATGTTTTTGGGAACCCGGATTATACTTTAAAACTGTTTTTATTTTTATTTTAACAACAAAAAAAATTGATTCTACACGTCTATTCAAAAATACGTTTTAAACCTCTCAATGTCGAAAATCGACATGATTTGTACGAGTCGGGTCAAGTTTGGACCCTGTATTTTCATTCGTTTATGTTTGTTGGTAAAGGCAGGTAAATATTTTATATGTTGCGCACCCCTGCAAAAGACTATGAAAAAATTATTGGGGAAATTTTGTTAGCAAATTTTAAAATTTTTTAAATTAAAAATTTAGAATGTTTGTTAAAAATCATAGCTAGACCAACATTACATATTCTTAAGAAAGCAAAAAACGTCAAAGCTTCTTTAAAACAAACAAATTATTACGTAACTTACCTAATTTCTGTGTAAAACAAAACGGGGTAATTTCGATAATCCCAAAAAATCATAAAATTGCACTTGGCGCGAAAAAATGAACTTAGCACACACGCACTCCCGGCTGACGGCTCGAGGGAAAGGAAGCGGGGGAGGTGATTAAATTGGCGTCTCGGTAAATGTGGCCAGAGCTCAAAATTACTTTCTGTTTGGTAATTATTTGCCATTTTCGAAATATCCCCATTTTATTTTTCTTCCGAAGTTACCCCAATGCACCTTATATCTAAATTTTTCGTGAAAATTTACAATGTTTTACAGTGTTATATTTTTCCTGTAGATTTTTACGGATAATGTATTTTTTTTATACTGTCAATCCTGTTACCTGTAGCTTGAATAAAAAAATAAACGCAACAGACATCTGTGAATTTCTCCGGTCAAAGTTAAGGTTAAAGTTGAAGCTAAAGGACGCCATATTTAACTATAACCTTAACTTTAACTTTAACCACGCCTCTGGTGCAACCCACTCTTAGTGTTAAAAAGCACTCGACGGATTAAGAGCCCGTATTCTCTTTTCTACTATCTTCACACTCACGCCCGTCTTTCATATGCCAGGTGAAAAAGGACGATCGCCAAGTTAGCGGGCAGATAGAGGTTTTCTGTTTTTATAGGGTTTTTTTTTTATATTAAAGTGGTAAAAAGTAATTCCAACATTTTATAGACGACTTTCTCAACAGTGCATTGTATTTTTTTCATACCGTTAAGACGTCAATACAATCCATAAAAAGGTGATATTCTAAACCTTTTACAGCAAAAATCACAAAACTGTCGCGGGTTTGAGTTGGATTATTTAAAGATACTTAAAAAATATAAAAAATCTAGCTCCAACACTATATTATAATTGAAAAGATCTTACATGTTGTGCATTAAAACTTATAGAAATACTGTATTTTAACTGTTAAATCACGTCTGTAAAATCAGCGAAATCGACAAATTCGTATACGGACCCTTAATAGGACATGTATATAGGTTGAGATTTCCATGCACTAAGTTAAGGGCATCCAGTATTATCATTTATCGTATCATATTTTTGCTTAACATTTTAACTCTAAGTATTACAAAACATACATACCACTCAATAAAAATTGCTACATTCTTTATCACTTATCAGTTTTATTACATTTTACAATTTACGACATCACTTAAATTTTATCTTCACTAAGTAATTGCAAGTGTAATTATTGTGTTGTATGTACTTACATTTTAAAAATTCAACGCAATTTTTTCGCAAATTGAGCAAAAAGATAATTGGCAACCAGCATAACGATTGAAAATCTATTGTCTGCGATACCCACGATGGACGGATTATACTCACAATAAATATCTATAAATTCTGCAGTATCAAGTATGGGAATACTGTATCTTTTAAACCTAAACTTTATAGAGTTTAGACTTTGTAGTTTTTCAACTCCATTAATAATTAATTTAATGATTTCTTATGTTTACGCGACTATTGAACATAATAACATTATTTTAATCAAGTCTATGTTTTAATTAATGTTACGAAATGTCGGAAAAAAGAAAAGTCCTAAAAATCCGTAAATGTTTAAAATAATCACTAGCTATATGACCGAGCTTCGCTCGGTATTCAAGAAATTCAAAAAACACACATAAAATGACATTTTATGAAAATGATTCCTAGCTAGATCGATTTATCGCCCCCGAAACCCCCTATATACTAGATATTCAGGTGTAATTCTTTTTACAATAATTACATTTTATTATTTCCAGCTGTCAAAAAACCACAATCCGAAGCATGGGTTTTCCTCTTTCAAGTTCATTCCAAACACAAATGACGAAGTAATCGTTGCCTTGAAAACAACGGAATTCGAAGGCAAAACAGCAACATACATCACTGCATTTAAAACAGATGGGACAGTCCTTTTAGAGGACACATTCATTGAATCCCTGAAATACGAGGGCCTAGAATTTATATGATTTATTTTTGTTAGTCAAATTTTATGAGAATATGTAAATATGTATAAAACACTTTTGTTATTACACTGTTTTAATTTCATAACATAATTTATTACTTCCCAATGTTATAGCTTGCATTGCATTTTTATTCAAATTGAATTTACATTATAATATGAAGATTATTATAACAATAAGGGCCGATTCACACCGGAATGGCAGAGGCCGGCAGCGGCCGGCAGAGGCGCGGCGAGGCGCGGCGAGGCCGGCAGAGGCGGACGCTTGCGGCCGCTTGTGGACGCTCGTGGCCGCTGGCGGCCGCGCGCTACCTCCAGAGCACGCGTGCTTTTCAGTTTAGATTCTACATTCGGCAAGGAAACTCGTGTCGTGTGTTTGCAGCAACATGATGGAATTGGTTATTATTGCACTTATTGCCGAAGAAGAACTAATACTTTAACTACTAGTATCGCTTGAAAACTTCAAAAAGGGCTCGAGGCGACGCGCGCGGACGCTGGCAGCCGCGAGCAATTTCCGCCGACGGACGCGCGGCGCCTCGAGGCCTCGCGGCGGCGCGCGGCCGCCCGCGGCGTCTCGAGCCCTTTTTGAAGTTTTCAAGCGATACTAGTAGTTATAAGTATGTAGATAAAGTTTACAATTATTTCACACTAAAAGTGCTCTTCGCGCCGCTGCCGGCCGCTGCCATTCCGGTGTGAATTGGCCCTTATTATAACATTTTAGATCTAAAGAGTTCATGTAGTCCATAGTTTTCAATGTAAATATTAATAAATTTACAGGGTGACTAATATAATAGCCCACCTATAAATTTAATTATGATCATAATTAATTTTTTTTGTTCACATTTTGTTCAAAATAAATTGATACATTTACTGATAAAAAAATTCTGGAAACAAAGAAAATAAAAATTATTTTTAAACGTTTTATTATCAACAAAGTATAACATCTCAAACATATATTTTTAGATACACTTGTGCACTTACATAACAAAGATCAACGTTATCTGGTCTAGGCTTTATCACATTTGATACCTAATATAATAATATTGTGATGGATAGTACAAAGAACATACATTTTCTATATACGAGTCAAAATAATATTCATATTGATTACACATTAATTACTAAAATGTAACAAAAGAATATGGCAAATCTACTATGTAGAAAAATAAAACAATAACATTTTTTTTAAATAACATATCACTTGATAAAATACCTATAGCAGTACGATCGATTTAATCAAATGAAAAAATATACATTTTCTTCGAAATAACATAGCTACTTGATAAAACACCAATCGATTTAATCAGGTGAAAAAATAGCTTTCTTTTCTAATTTTAGCTACCACTTGCACCTCCAATCGATTATATCAGACTGGACACATTCCAAACAAAAGACTAACAAAATAAAAACATGATAAATCATTTCAAGCCAATGGTTTTGGTTATCTCTTCAAAGACGGTCCACGCCATTGCTGCCATAAGTGTTCTCCGCAGCATTCTCGGTACGGCTCCCTTGAAATATCCCTGGATACCGTAAGTCTGAAATAAATATTGAGAAATAAGAAACGATGTGCTACAGTTTAACCAGACTGACCAGACTATAGTCATGTCTAAGGTTACCTAAAAGGTAGAAAGCGGTATGAAAATGTATGGGGTATTTTTGAACCCTTGCAGAGGACAGGGTGTGTTCAAACAAGGAAGGCGTCAAGCCGGCTCTTTCTTGTTAATTACTCTCTCAAAATACAGTGCTAAAATATTAACAATTTAAAGCGCCATCTATTGACCGAAAGACGTAAAATTTACTTCACTTTTTATCAGTAGATGGCGCTTTATCTAATCGATTTGAATTCCTATTCCCTATTAATAGCTAATACGTTGTGGTCTATTTATAATTTTTTCGCGCAGAAAATGAAATTCCTCTCTTACACCATCGACTGCTTTATATAACGAGCTGCACCTCACCTGATGTACGTATATCGCCGCAGTCAGCATGTTCGGGAATTTCTCCGGGTACAGCTGCATTTTCGTTTTCAACACATCAGCGGGGTTGGTAGCGAGAGATGCCGCTATGCCTGCGACGACACCGCACGAAAAGTGGATCATGTTCGACGTGGCTGGGGCTTGGAGCCATTCTGAAAAAAATATTAGAATATTTTAAAAACTAGATGATGCAACTCTGTTGCGCCTGAATTCGTTTAGCGCGCGGGAACCACAGATTTTTTGGGGACAGAATTATCCTAATATGTCCTTTCCCGGGACACATAATAATAATAATAGCTCCCACACCGGTTTCGGTGACCGTGGCCGGTTTCATTGAAACCAGGTGCCTTACTCCCGAAACTGATATCAACTTGATACGAGTCTGATTTCAATTTCGTTTTTGATGTCATTGTAATGCGTAGGAATTCCGGAACAAAATCGTATCAAAATCGAGATGTTGCCATGGCGTCTTGTCAACGTCGTTATAGCAACGTCCTCGTTATAAAGTAGTAGAAGGTTACGAAAACTATGAAAATTAATAATGTTTGTGTTTTTTCGTCATACTATAAAAATACATTTCTTTAGAAACTTTAGATGGATGTGCCCATTTTCTACTGTAGTGGGTTTAAAATGGTTATTTTCGTTATGGAACATCTTGACATTACATAAATATGTAAATTCTCTTTTGTAGTTACACAATAGTTACACTTAACATTGTCATATACATATTCTAGTATTTATAAAATTTGTATCCCTGCATGTCGACATTAAAAGTTAGTTTTTATTTGGAAAGTAATGGTCCGTCCGACGCACCTACAATTGGAGATGTGGTTGAGATTCCTGGAAGAAAATCCAGTAATCGCAAAAGGGTACATGCGGGCGAGCCAAGCTAAGCACGATACCAAACTTAAATGGGACGGTATAGCTGAAGAGCTTAACTCCATTGGAGGTGCCATCAATCACATTGAAAATGCTTGTAGACGAGTTATTTTTTTTTTAATGAAATAGGGGGAAATGAGCTAATGGGTCACCTGATGGAAAGCAACTTCCGTCGCCCATGGACACTCGCAGCATCAGAAGAGCTGCAGGTGCGTTGCCGGCCTTTTAAGAGGGAATAGGGTAATAGGGGAGGGTAGGGACAGGAAGGGAGGGGAATAGGGTAGGGAAGGGAATAGGGTAGGGGATTGGGCCTCCGGTAAACTCACTCACTCGGCGAAACAGCGCAAGCGCTGTTTCACGCCGGTTTTCTGTGAGAACGTGGTATTTCTCCGGTCGAGCCGGCTCATTCGTGCCGAAGCATGGCTCTCTTACGTTAGATAATTATGTTAAAATAATAATGAATTAATAAATATTATCAACAAAAAATGAAACGACACCCACACCAATCGATACCCTAGTGACCCTAAAAAACGTTTACAATACCTAACTCGGCAACAATCGATCTCAATCGATGTCGATGCCTCTGTTGCTACCGTGAAATTTGACGTTTGTAAACGATCTGTAAGTCGATTCTCAGACAATTTTGTTTTTTGCGAGCACCTCTTAGGTGATTTCGATTTGACGAATGTTTCGATGCTGATTAGTTCCAAATTGAGCCGCAGCCCGATCGTGCGCTAGCATAGCTGTCAGGAATAGCAAAATCCATTGAGGTTGAATTAGTTTCAAACCGATCCACAGCACGATCGTGCGCTATTTTAGATGTCAAACTATGACGCATGTCTAAAGTGTCAAAAACCATTGAAATCGAAAATCGAAATCGATATCAGTTTGGGGAGTAAGGCCCCTGGCCAGCTATGCAGGAGTAATTTTTTAGTGCCCAAGTGTGTGCGCAGTACACGAGCACTCTCTATTCCTTCACTCTCATAACCCAGTGGGACGGAAAACCGACACGACCGGCGAGAGATCAGGCGCAGGACCGACTTTTACATGTGATCAGGTGATCAGCCTGCATTGTCCTAACCAAACTTGGAAATAACATGTTTCCAACGCGGGAATCGAACCCACGACCTCCGAGTCAAGAGCCGCGCTGTATACCACTGGACCACGGACACCACATAATATCTCCATACCAGACACACTTTCGCATTTATAATAGATTTAATGTTAGGGATTATTGTTAAGTGTAGTATAATAAGTATAGTACCTATTTACAAAGCTGGTATAAAATTATCTGACCGATATTATTTCAATTTCCTCGACGGATCACTTCGCCACACGGATCCTTATATCACTTATACGTTTACACAATAAAATAGTAAAAGATAATCACCTTGAGGCACAGCCTGCTTAGTCTGCGTGTAGAACATGAGATACAGTCCTGAGAAGGGCGCGTCCCTTGCCAGAGTCGGCCCGAGCCCACACGAGAGCCCCCGCAGCCCCTCCGCTCGGTATGTATCGCGTAGGGCTCCGCTGAGGCTGCTATACTTGTATACTCCCGACTCGTATCTGTAAAGAGGATAATTAAGTATTATTAATTAGAATGTAAGGCCAAATGCAATCAAATGTAGTAGTAGGGGAGGTCGCGCTCAGTTTAAAAAGTCATTTCATACCGAGCGAAAATCGTTACAATAATAGTATTCCACTAATACATAACAGCTTTGATCGTCAGCCACTTCATAATGGATGGAATAAAAATTGAGAGCATCTCAAAGTTGTTGTTGGGAATCGTATTGAATTGACATTAAAAAGATCCCAATTCGCACCTAATAGAGGTTCATATCTAGATTATACACGTTTAGGTTCGGTAGGTGTTATTTTAGTTTTAGTATATAACAACAGATGGCGCTTTTAAAGTAAAGTGTATATAATTCTTCTTCACAAATATCATAACTTATATCGCTGGCTGACGGTTTTTCCACCATCGTATTAGCGACTGTCGGATATTTTTATTATTTACAAATTAGAAACATTCACCTGTATAAATTTTGTATGGTATAAAATGACTTTATATTCAAAAAAAATTTACATGTTCAGTCAGTAACGCGACTGACGTTGAATCCCCCGTCTGCAATACGGCTGACGGTAATTTTTTGGTTAAACATGACCTCAATAATCATCCATCAAAGTTTCATTCGGTATAAAATCACTTTTCGCAACTTTTTTTTTTTACAACTTTGAAATACTCTTAGTTAACATTCCACCACGGGTGCGGCGACTGACGCTGATTATATTGATTGATAAATATTAAGCTACCGCTGGACAAAAATTTGGTCGGTATGAATTGACTTAGCGAACGCTAGCACTACCTCCCCTACTATAGCTATAATTTAACACGTTTCAAATGCGTCGGTATAAGTTGGAAATAAGTTGGTGATATAGGTATAAATGTTGCTTTTTAATGAATAAAAGCATTTTCAATCTTTGAATAATCTAACCCTAGATTTGTGAAAGCGATTCGAGAGTAATCTCTGCAAATCTCATCATAGGGAGGGTGCAGAAATCCTCAAAATCTCAAATTACTTATGGACATATTACAGTACTTAATTAAATTGTAAATATCGCGTGTATCATCGTGTTATCATAGTGGTGATAGCGATAAGGCAGATATTTAAATTGTATACAAAGTATACACAATGCAACTATACAACTAGTGTCTAGTTAGATGTCAACACATTATTTGTAAACTGTATGTGGACCGTCTGACCCCCACATTATTTTCTATGCTAATTTCATGTTAATCAACTAATTTCCATTATAACAACGCATTAAGTTAAATTAATTCAAACTTTACCTACTGAATTTAAATACTTTAATCAATACATTAAAAATTAATTATTTACACCGACAGTATTTAAATACCAAGTATTTTAATCATTAAAATACTGCGCACAATAATTTAAGATTGAGTGAAACAATTGGTTATTTTAGGTCTTGTTAAAAAGTAACGCGACAATGCGACTCTTAATTTTTAGATAGCAAATCCAAATCCATATTAGGGCCTGTTCATATTGAAATGTAAGAAGGCGATGCAATCCATTTTTTAAAGTTCTATTAAATGTCGGCAACCTAATGCACTGCAGAAAATAACTATTGTCAATTTTAATGTGTATCTTCCTGTGTGATAAATAAATATCAATTTTGAATGCATCGCATCGCCTTTTCACGTTGCAATGTAAACTGATTCTACATTTTCATTCATTTAGATGTAAATCAATCACAATAATTTGTAATTGTATTTTCTTATTTCGTGTTACAGCAGTTTACAGAGGTTTTTTTTTCATCAAAATGAATCAAAACAAGATAAAGGATTTGCCATTACTCATTTAGACACAATTTATAGACTTCAAACTCACCTAGTTTTAATAACAGTGATCGGTATAAGAGCAACTCCGCTCATGGTCCTAGCCGCTACACCCAATGTGATCGCTTCAAGCGCCGTCAGGTTAGTCTTCCCTAGCTTCGTCTTTAGCCAGTGTAAGGACGAGAAGTATAGCCCTACGCCGGGCACACAGCGCGCTATGGAGGGCACCATGCCCTTCCATAGCCCCACTATATGCTCCTGACGCACGATGTTCATGAATATAGAGATCATGCCGGGTTGGATTCGGCTGCTGTGGACGAAAAAATTGTTGTTACGTGTCTGTAAAGTATATTTGGGATTAAGTTGGATTTATGAAATGAAAATATAGTCGTTTTACAGTCATGGTGCATATATACTGGTTTTATTGTAAAAAAAAACAGTTTTAGCAGAAAAAAACTATTATTATTTTTTTAATTATGTTACGGTCATAGGACAAGCATCAAAATATTATATATTCGGATGTATTTAGTTCCTCTTTTCACCACTAGATTGTTTTGGCGCTAGTATCGTTTTTTTTTCAGTATCGGTGCTACTGTCTTTTAATTTTTAAACCTTCATTTGAATCTTAACGCGAAAGCAGTGATGCAGTAACCCCCTTAACAATGCTAACCCACTTGTATTTTTAGATTTTTTGGGGTTAAAATAAAAATCGGTTAAGTAATCGTGGAACATACAAAAAAAAATTACAACTGAAGTAGCCTACACCTTTTTGCGAGTCGGTTAAAAATAGAGCATTATACTCACTTGATAGTCGCCGCAACAACATGCTGGCTGGGGTTCTGTAATCTCGTCTTCACTAGATCCAGCGGCTGGAACAGGATTGTGCTGAATGTTCCCGAGAACGAACCCGCCAGGAACGCTTTGAAAACCGGGTGGTACTGAAAAAAAAAAACGGATAATTCAGAAGCTGTATTTTTTTAAATTTACAGTCTGTGTTTGAGGAACCTTATAAGTGGTTAAATTTGGGAAAAGTAATACAAAAACATTATCATAGTGAAATACAGGATTACTTTTCACTGATACCTACTAAATAGTAATGGTAAAAACATGAAAAGGAAGTGAATATTTTGATGCTGTTTAGAAATGATAGGAAACAAACATTTATTTCTGAACAAACAAAGTTTATGTGTGTGATTGATATCAGAATTTCCCTTCTAAACTTAATTTAAGGGAAAGTTCCTTAGATTGTTGCCAAAGTAGAGTTCAGCACAAAAACCCCACGGTCAAAGTACAATCACACAAAAAGTGATAAATTAATCTTACACACGGCATTAGCGTGACGAATAATGAAAGCATTAACATAAGTTAATATTTTTGTTAATAGGTATACTTGATAACTTTTGACCCAGACGTTCGAGTGATTACAATATTGGCTAATCAAACAAAGTAAACTTGCCTATCTTTCTACATTGCACAGTGTGCAGTGTACGGAGCAGACGAAAAATCGGAAATTTTCTATTTTCTTCATTTTTAAATGGGCATTAGTATTATGAATGCAAGAGTAGAACACCCGCGTGTCAATTCGCAATAGTTTTTATTCTACGAGCTACCAAAGTTGAGCGATTTTTTGCGGCCCGGAAGCGAAAAATCCATATATCTCCAAAATTTTTACCTAATAAATAAAATTTTGTATTCCACCTGAAAGCCTATTAAATAAGGTATATTTCAAGCTTTTTTCCTGATCCGCCGTGTCGATATTTTACCTACAGTAAAATAGTTTTCATTTTTAGGTTTTTATTTTTTTTAATCCAAAACCAAACAAAAGATGCAATCGAAAATATCGACAAATAAAAGGTATACAAGAATTCTATATGCACAAAAAAAAAATCACTTGTAAGATCCTTTTACAACTGGAGATATTTGATCGTGATCCTACGCTAGGGCTGCCACCATACGTCTTTCAATGGATGGCTGTCAATAATGCAATAGAAATAGTCACATAATATATTAACATTTATAGTATGAAAGTTATATACGCTTTTAATGAGTATAATTAAAATTATCAAAAAGAAGTCTTACAAAAAATATAAAACCTCCTCTTTTTTTGGAAGTCGGAAAAAAAGTCGGATGTCAGTTCGTAATACTTCAAACAATTAATATTATTTCTAGTATTTATTTAAAAAAATCAAGGTACGTGGGTACGTGATGGTCACGCGAAAACGAAAAGACTACAAATAGTCATTTGATAACCCTGTTGACAATTAAGTTTGTAAATTGAATAAATTGATTTAGCAGTGGTTGTAAACTGTGACTTTTTTTGTGCGTATAGAATGCTTGTATATCTTTAATTTGTCGATATTTTCGATTGCATCTTTTGTTCGGTTTTGGATAAAAAAATAAAAACCTAAAAATGAAAATTATTTTATTGTATGTAAAATATTGACACGGCGAATCAGGAAAAAAGCTTGAAATATACCTTATTTATTAGGCTTTCAGGTGAAATATAAAATTTTATTAATTACTTAAAAGTTTTGGAGAAATATGGATTTTTCCCTTCCGGGCCGCAAAAAAAAACGCTAAACTTTGGTAGCTCGGTGCTCGTAGCATCAAAACTATTTTGAATTGACACGCGGGTGTTCTACTCCTGCATTCATAATATTAATACTTATTGCTTATTCGAAATTGAAGAAAATAGAAAATTTCCGATTTTTCGTCTCCTCCGTACACTGTGCATTGTTTAGTTGATTAAAATAGTATAGTCGTAGTTAGCATAGCGACCTAATATCAGGAAGAGTTTTAAAGCTATATTAATAAGTGTTTATCAATTAATGTTGACAGTTTACGAAAAAAATGCATTTTTATATTGTCCCAAGTTAAGCTATCTGAGAAACTTATTGTTGTTGTTGCTGAAAGAAAATAATTAATGCTATTTGATAAAACTTACATTTGCAATAATATCCATCATAGCAACTCTTGTGCTGATTTTGTTTAGTATCAGGTGACGTCTTTTGGGTAGACTCCGAATTTGTAATAATCGAAATTATACAGCCAATAGCAGATGTGGTTAGGTAGGTGTAGTTTTTGGAGAAGATCTAGATCGTATCCGAGTAGTCCGAGTAGTAAATAGGATTGATGCGGAACAGGAGAGAAATGGTCATTTTTTCGATCAGTCCGCTTGAAAATTGCATGTATGCCACCAAGAGTAATTTTAAAATTAAAACGCACTTTTCGTAAACGCAATGTCTTTACACACAAAATGTTAGTAGGGGGACAGGAAATCACTGTAATTCACGAATTTAGCCATTTAGAAATATAATTAAAAAAAGAAAGAAATTCAAATTTTCAAATTCGAAAATGGAACGATTTAAATTTAGCGCGCGCTAGACCGACAGCGTTCGAGTACGACTGAAGAATAAGCACCGGGTAACGATAAGCGCGGGAATTTATAGCTATTGTTATCGTCTCTAGACAATCGTTTAAGGGTCAGAGGTTGCCGCGATAGCCCAAGATAGTGCCTATCAGTAGGTCTCAGTAGGGGGTAATGAGCAATGTGTAACATCCTCGAAGCAAGGCTCACTTGATAATGAAATATAGGTATTTTACGAAACAATTTTCTTGCTCTTTAAAAAACACTACTGCAGTGTTTTGTATGTTACCTTGGAGACTTTATGGGATAGAATGTGAGTCTTATAAAAACTGATTACTGAACACATTAATACTAAAAATATCGTATTTAAAACCCCAATAAGACAACTAATATTCGAAAGAAGAACAATATCAGAAACGCCATCTAGTGGTGACAGGAGGAAACGTTTTTATTGACTAACTAGAAAGGCCTTTCAATGAGGGTGTTTTAAATTCTATTTGGCAAATAGAATTTCAAACACACTCATTATATTAATCATCATCATCAAATCATCAAACCCTCATTATAAAAACAGTTCAGCGTGTGGGCTAACATTTTGTTATTCGTAGGCTAACACTACACAATTATTATTTTACATAATAAAGGAGGGACGAAATATTTCCATTTGTAAAATCCTTTCAATTCTATTATAATATTAATCCTTCGATGGCGGATTCTTGGAAATCTATTGTTAAGTATTCAATTGTTGTCACGGTCACCGGTGTCCTTATGAGGCTTGATGGGTTAACATTATAGAAAGGAAATCTTTGTTTACATTGCATGCTATGTGGAAGGACATTGACTAATCATTTACTTAGAAATAAGTTATCTAATATTTTAGTTTGAAATTCACAAAATGTTTAATTTGCTAAGCAGTGCCAATTAATATCTGCGCAATTATGTTTTAAAAAAACAATGGAAATATTTTATTATGTAAACCCCAATTAAAATAAGATAACTTTTGTCTTCAAGGAAGTGATTAAGCATCGCCTTATGTGTGTTATGAATAAGATAACGGGTAGAATGCAGATAGCATTACTTAATACTTCAGTCGGAATTTCCAGGAATTGCTATTGTATTCTATTGTTGTCGCGATCACCGGTGCTCGCGCGGGGCCTGAAGGATTAAGCTTAGTTAATAATTTCTAATATTATTTACTATAACAACGAATTGATGTTGGCAATAATTTTTTGTTAACCGTCTGACATCAAGCTAGAAATAACAAATTATTTCTTAGATAGAGTTACCAAGGGAACTCTTTGCAAAGATCAAATAATAAGTTTGTTTAGTTACAGTTGAATGTAACTAGGAGCGTTATACTTTTTATCTTAACTTTACACTTGTAGATATGAAGAATTACATTTAATGTTCATTAATTTTATCTGAGCTAAGTGGGGTCAAACTTTATCCAATTAAAATTTAATATTTATCCAATTAAAATTTAAGTCTTCAAACATTTAATTTAACCTATCAACACCCAAGCGGTCTGATTCGACCGCATAAACAATAGATTTCCAAGAATCCACGATCAAAGGATTAATGTACTAGAGTGTGCATAGAAATGTAAATATTTTGATTACCCGTAAGCCAATAATTTTTATTTACTACCTCATGCTTTTAAAATATGGAGTCTAGTAAAAGAGACCAACATTAATAAAAATCTAATTCACATAAATATATTTTGCACCCGTCTTAAAGTTAAAGCAAAGTAAGGTCCCTAGTCCAGGGGTTCCCAATCTTTTTCAACCTGCGGCGCACTTACAAGTCCAAATTTTGTCACGGCGCCCTACTTTGCCTAGGTATTACAAAAAGATACACAAATAAACACATTTAATGATTATAGGTAGGTAAAGCAAGTAAATAATAATAAACAAATATTATATTCTTCTGTCTGCTTTGTATAATTCATATTATAATTTTATTTTATAATATTTGTGGTTATGGATACTGATGGAGGATCGACTCGCAGCGCGGCGGCGCCCCTCTTGCCTTTTCGCGGCGCACCAGGGCGCCGCGGCGCACAGTTTGGGAACCCCTGCCCTAGTCCAAAAACTGTTATGAAATATAACCTAAAATTGCAGCTTACTAAGAGATAAGAAACATAGTAAGTATGTGATGTAAGGATAACTTAAAAAATATATTACCTGATACTGTACAGATGTGTCCATTAGCTGTGTGCAAAATAAACTAAAGCTATTGTTTTTCTGTTTCAAGTAGCCTATGTTCTGCTGTCGTAACGAGACTCGAAAACAGACATGACGACATTCTTATTCGAATTGCGGGGACATCGGAGTGGAAGTAAAGATACTTATTTTATAATAACAACGCAGTAAGGTCAATTAGGACGTTCTTATCATCACAAACAAGTCCGCAGGGGGCCACTTACGTCGTTATCACTCTTTAGGTCAACTGGCGGGGTGTCGATCGCCCAGCCGTTTGCGTACGCCCCTGCTGGCTGCGACATCACTTATTTATTAGTTTCGTACAGTTTATTATCATATTATACAGTAATAAATTGAAAATTTTCATATTTGTTTTGGTTTTTTCGCACCATGGGCCATGGTGAATTTGAAAATGACATTGACATTTTGACAAGACAGTGACGTTTTATTTTTTACATTTTTTTTACTACTACTGCAAAAATAGAAAACTGCATAGTTTTTAGGATTCCGTAGTCAACAAGGAACCCTTATAGTTTCGGTCTGTTCGTCCGTCTGTCTGTCCGTCTGTCTATCTATCCGCGGTTAAGTTCAGAGACTATAGGACCTACAAAGCTGTAATTTGGCATGAATGCACATATTAATGATGCCGACAAAATGGTAGGTACATGAAATCTTTAAAAAAAATATTTTTTATGGTACCTTCCTTTGAGTATAAATCATAAAGGTAATAAGGTATATTAACTTTATGGTATAAATAACGCTAAGTGTTAATAATACTGGTACCTTCCCATACACATCAAGTGGGGATGAATTTTTTTTTCGCGTCCACCCCATCGTGTGGGGTGTCGCTGGATAGGTTATTTGAAAATATTATGAGTATTAATATTATGAGTATAGAGATAATTTTCGGATTCAGAAATCGGTTTGTGAAAATATATTAAGTTATAAAGTAGAAAAAATCGTTAGAGTCCAGTGTCCGCCTCTTCTACCAGCTAAACGGTTGCTTCTGCAAATGTGAAAAAAATCACGGGAGTAGGAAATTATGTTGAATTTAAAAGGAAAACTATCACGGCTAAAAGGGCCCATTACGGCAGTCCGCCGTGCAGGACTGCAAATGGACATAGGCCATAGCTCACTCATTGGTTCACACGATCAGAAACACCGAGTGTGAACTAAGTAATTAGGGAGCTATATTCATTTGCAGTCCTGCACGGCGGACTGCCGTGAATGGGCCCTTTAAAAAGACTTCATAAGTTAATGAGTAAGGGTATGCGCGCACGGGCAACTTAGTTGCTCGGCGATTTATTTGTCTCTTTCCAAAAAATAATCGCCATGTCGCCGGGGTGCGCGCACGAGAGCGACAGCAACCCGACTTTTTTCAGTTTTTTCTAGACAGTCATCAACATGGATTTGGTCGAGACGGCTGTGGTCGTTGCCCTCGCAATAAAAAACCGAAGAAAGGGTGCATCTATTATGGAGCGATCGGCTGACTCTCGGGAAATTTCATACTGTTTATGAAATTGAGAGCATAGCCAAAAAAAATATTTTTGGGTATGCTCCCAGCCTTTTGATTTGGCATTTACGTCCAAGTATTCTTTTGATTTTTTTATTATACAGTAATAGTCTGCACTCTGCTTTGTACTACTTCAAGTCTACCATTATCGATATCTTCTTCGACCGGCATTTTACTTGGTATCTCGGAACATAGAATGCATAAATCACAGGCAATAATCGTCGGTAGCAGGTACATGACATAAAGACTAAACGATGTGCCCAGTGTTATATACAATCATGGTACTCCGATTGCTTATACACACTCAGCGAAAAACCTCGGAATAATCATTGATAGCAATCTGTCCTGGCAACCTCAAGTCAATGAGGTAAGTAGAAAAATATTTCACTCGATACACATGCTTAAGCGTCTTTAGAACTTTTTGCCCTTCAAAACTAAAATTTCCCCAGTCCAGTCACTTATTTTCCCTATCCCTGATTATGCTGACTCCTGCTACCTAGATGTTACCGAAGAATTGCTGACAAAGTTAGAACGTTTGCAAAACCTTTGCATTCGTTTTGTCTTCGGTCTTAAAAAGTATGACCATGTCTCTGCTTTTCGGTCACAGCTAAGGTGGTTTCCGATTCGCCTTGGGCGAAATATCCATATCCTTTCCCTCCTTTATAATATCCTTTATATCCCTTTGTCTCCCTCTTACCTCGTAGAGCGTTTTAACTTTTTACGATCCTTAGACGTCCCTTGCAGATTTAATGTTAGGACAAACCTTTCCCTCCCGTCCCATCGTTTCAACTTCTTTTCCTACTCCTTTACTGTTCATGCAGTCAGATTGTGGAATTCCCTACCCCACACCATCCGTGATAGTCCTACTGTTACTGTCTTTAAAAGACGCTTGAAGGAGCACTACTTCAGCACTGAATACAACTATGATTAGTATTAAATATACATATTGTATGTATTTATTTTTAGTATTTATAGTTTATACATAGTATAGTATGTACTTATTATAAAATTATAGTATTATAGTATATTATTATTATTAATGTACCTAGTATTTTGTTGAACATAATATACTTAATAATAATTGTATTACTTAAGTAGTTATAATTAATATTTTTTCATTTCTGTTTATATGCAAGCCCTATCTGATGTTTGTAATCAAATTTCTCTTCTTAGGACTGCTGGAAGAAATTTCTTTAGAGATAAGCGTCGTGTCGTCGTGTCGTGTCGTAATAATAAGCCTTTTGTGTCGTTTTTCTTCATAACTATAACTTGTGAAATGTTTTTGTGTGCAATAAACTGTTAAATAAATAAATAAATAAAATGCGCGTGCGTATCTGTCCGTACACTGCTTACACACAAACTCACGCCGCGGCGGTCTAGTGGCAACTGGTCGGTCGGCGACTTTTTTGTTGCCCGTGCGCGCACTTGCATAGAAACCAATAGGGAAGGAGACAGTTGCCCAGGAAACGAAAAAGTTGCCCAGAGTTGCGTCGCTACGTGCGCGCACTTTCATACCAGCTCCTAGACTTGATCAAGAGACAAATAAATCGCCGAGCAACTAAGTTGCCCGTGCGCGCATACCCTATAGTCGATCATCTTTGAGTCGATCAACTAAAAAAATGTATTCGGTGAAGCATAAAGGAACTTTTCGTTCAAATTCCTTTGAAAGTAACTGAGATGATGTTGTTAGTAGTGTAAAACACGTTATAAAATATGTTCATTCATTGACCATACAAAATAAAATAAAAACTAGAAGTAGGCACTACGGAACCCTATATTGCGCGTGGCCCGACACGCACTTGGCCGGTTTTATTATTTGAACTCTATGAATAACTAGCTGTCCCGGCAAACGTTGTTTTGCCATTTAAAATGTATCTACTTCATCAGTTGATACAGATTCTTACCCCCTCTTTTGTCCCCTAAGAGGGGTGGGGCGAAAAATTGTATACACCAGGGGGATGTGTTTTCGCAGATATTCGCCTTCTTCCAACTTAACATCAGGCCATTTAGCCGAAACTTTTTCGTTTTCGCTTCGTTATAGAATCGCCGATAAAAATGTATGGGATTGACATAAGCGTTCGTTAATATGACGTTGACATTCGACTCGTCTTATGTCAATTCCATACATTTTGATCGGCGATTCTATAACGAAGCGAAAACGAAAAAGTTTCGGCTAAATGGCCTGATGTTAAGTTGGAAGAAGGCGAATATCTGCGAAAACCGCATTCAAATCGGATCAGTAGTTTTCGTGTGATGGTGGAACAAACATACAAACAGACAGACAGACAAACAAAAAACTAACTACATTTTTGGCTTCTATAGCGATGTAGTGACACCCCCCGCTTATTATTTTTTGAATATATTTAATGTACAGAATTTTCATTTCTACAGTTTTATTATAATGTAAGATAGCGGTCGGCCGCGGCTCGATGCGGTCGCGGTCGATGTCAGTTACCGCTGCAAAAAGCCTACCCAGGAAAGACACGGTCAGCAAAATGATTTCCAGGTCAATTCACAGAAACATCGACGACGTAATCATTTTCCGCAAGCTGCACAAATTATCTTTCTGTGGATGTTAAAGTTGTTAATGCTGAGAATATTTAAATGTAATTAATAATAAGTTTTCACCTCTGACGGTAGTCCCGGAGTGCAACCCGTTGTTTTAGGTTAAATAACTAAAGCGATTATTGTAGAGCTTTTCTATAAACAACATTAATTGACGTTAAGTTATTTTCAGGTAACAAAATATACTGATGGTCGGGATCCCCTACTCGTGATAGAGCAAAACATTCTTTTCGTACATTCTACCTACTAATTTGAATGTTTCGCCCTGGAATTTAAATAATATTTATCGTTAGTGCAAAATAATTTTTTTCAGGAAATGGAGCCTTTTGAAGGGTATAGGCAAATCAGTAGGGATCATTGGTATTCTTGGTATATGAGCCAATTCACCAGCTGCAGAGCATTAAACCAGACGCTGCAGGGCCGGTCATAATCTTCGCTACTGTGCACCCCCGTTTTGGTAGCGCCCACTTCGAAACGGGCGTAAATCGCAATTTTTAAGTTCGCCATAACTTCTAAACCAAACGTCCAATTTTAATCATTCAAAGATCAAATATTATCTACATAAACTGCACTTAGAGATGAAATTATTAATTTTAATAAAGATTAATAGCATGAGTAAAATAAATGCGTTTAAATGTAGTCCAAAAAAAATCAAGATTTTTAAATAAAATAATGGTTGTTGTACCTCACTTGACATAGATAGGTATAGTGGGTCGCGGACTTTTTTGTAGATATTTAAAAGATCTACATTTACTTAGAGCATTGTATGGTTCTATCTTTTATAGTTTAGGCAGCGTACGCAAAATAAGTAAATTTTCTGGTTGATTTTTTTTCACCTTGTGTCAGAAAAACCCAAATATCTTACGGAACCCTATATTTTCCGAAATAAAATGTAGCCTATGTTACTCGTAAATAATGTAGCTTTCGAATGGTGAAAGAATTTTTTAAATCGGTCCAGTAGTTTTTGAGCCTATTCATTACAATTAAACAAACAAACAAACAAAGTTTACCTCTTTATAATATTAGTATAGATAAAAACTATTGAACTAGTAATTAGTATACCTACTAAGAAGTAAGAGCCTGCGACGACGGCCAGATTTTCCTCAGTTTAGGTATTAGCTGAAAGTTTACCTGTTTGTAACCTTTACAATTTACTTGACTTTACAGAAGTAAAATTAAGAATGACCAGCAACAGTTAAGGAGTTTCGGTCGTGGTTACCTTATGAGGTTTAATATTATAATATAAATAATATAAAACAGGTAAACTTTTAGCTTTCATAAAACTGAGGAAGGTCTAGCCGTCGCTGAGCGCTCTTGGTCTTTATTTTTAGCATGGTAGTCCTCGAACACTAATTAAATTAATCGAGCTTCCTAAAACTATTATGACGCCATGTCCTTACCGGGAATTTTCCCGCTCATAATTATTTCCTTTTTCTTTAAGTCACCTACGATTAGAGCTAGTCCACACGTCACGTTGCGTCAGTGTTGCGACGACACAGCGCTGTCGCTGCGTTGTTTTACATACAAATAACCAAGGTGTTCACACGGCGCGCTGCGTCGTCGCAACTCGCAACGCATACATGACGTACAGCAGCCCAAGAGACGAAGAGGGAGGGGGGCGTTGACGGACTGCTTCGTAATTTAACCCATCAAGCCCCATAACAGCGCCGGTGATCGCGACAAACAAAAGATTTCCAAGAATCTGCGATCGAAGCAATACAATGATATTATATATAAAAAAGACGGGTTGCACTCCGGGAGTGCCGGCAGAAGTGAAACTTGTTTATTAACGTTGTGCATTTTTTTAACCTATTTTTTATGAAAATCGATCATTAAAAAAATCGATTTTTTTAATAAATTGAAACCCTTACAATCGATTAAATTTTCAACCCATTTTTACGAAAATCGATTTTTAAAAAATCGATTTTTTTAATTAATCGAAACCCTTACTATCAATTCGAGTTCGAGTTCGGGTTCGGGTTCGGGTTCAAGCACAGAATATAATATTATATTAGTTGGTTCAAGTCCAATTTTGAATTTAAAAATTGTTCGGAAGAGATTTAAGGCTGCGCTTTCGAAAAAAGCGTACAGATGAAACAACTTTTCATCGGTATTAACAGAGAAATTGTATCTGAAAAAAATGATTAGTAATCTACATGATATGATACGTAATTTGGTTTTGCCATATTTTTTCTTTTATTGAAACAAAAAACCAAATCACCTCCAAAGTCCAAATCGTCGCGTTGAATGAAACCACTTTACTCCTTCATTATTTATCAAAAGAATATATAAAAAATATCTAGTGCTTTGCAATACATAAGTTAATAATTTGGTTTTTTTTTTTACTTTTTTGAAATATGTATTATATTTAGCCTTACAAAGGTTTTTTCTCCTATTTCGCCCTATCATGGACGCGGCGAGCGTCGTAACCGCCACCGTACAAGGCGCGCTGTTATGAATGTTATTTTAATGTCATTTACGTCGATATTCGCACTGACAGACAATCGACCTGCTAATTTAGGGAGAGAGGGCCCTTAAGTCGGAAAATAGTATGAACGTAACAGATCTGTATAAGAAGAATATCATTGAAGCAATAGGTATAACGCTGCAGCGATGACGCAGCGTCCGTGTGCGGTGTGGGCGGCTATGCGTCAAACGGCAGCGCTGCGTCGACGCAACGCTGACGCAACGCGCCGAGCTCTTACGAGGAATGAGGATCTGTGTGGGTCAATAATTATAGTCAAAACTCAATACTCATTATTTGACTGTTGAACCATGGTTTAACCACAATAGACAGAACGAACCAGTAGGTCGACTTCAAAGTTCAAACAAGATGACAAATCGCGCGGCGCGGGTACCGCTGTTAGCATTTTTTTGGTCTTTCAACTGAAAGGTGTTCCTAATAAAAAATAAATTAATACCTACTTATATTTTGTTTTGGTAACTATTGTTTAAGTTTTACGCTTGACGATGACGACGCTACCATTTAGCGCATAGTCACTAACCCTCAGGCCTCAGGTTATCACTACAAGTGATAAGAGTCACCCGCTGGGGGGATCTCAGTACACTTTCTTGAAGACGTGGCGATAAAAATATATTGTTATTCACGGCTAACGGAAAGTTTAAAGTAAACTTTAATTGATATGCAAAAAATATTTTTGTAGCATCGTGGCATCTTCAGTGGCAGCCAAACGTGTGGACCGATTTTGATTTTTTTTTAAAGCTGAGTCTGCAAACTATCACCAGCCCGTTCAATGCCGGAAAAGGGATTTATCTAATTCATAAAACTGTTGTTCTGACTAGCAACATTATTAAGTGAAATATTACGTGTACTGTGATTGGTTGAATACTTATTACATACAAACTCTTTCATAAGGATGTGACTACACACATTGAAACAGTCATTTGGAGGGGCGCGCCATGATATCGTAGTTTATCTCTACACTTATTAGAATTTAAGAATAACAGTCTAGCATTATATTAAAACTATTATTTTTCTTTTAACTATTGAATTACTACTTTTGGCACAGGTATCTACTAAAACTATTATCTATGAAAAATGTGTAGATGTCTATGAAAACTGTACGTGTCTACGAAAGGGGTATGAAGATTTTTGTATGGAGCCTGGCCGACCAACATGTCCGTCATTTTGTTTTTTTTTTAAATCGCATTCACGAATAATTCTTTGAAAAATGGATAGCTAACATCAATACAAACAAAAAATAATCCTGGACAAAACCGCGTAAAGTGTCACATTTTGAAGATATGAGCTGCCAAAGTTTTACCATTGCAAATAAATATTTAAGACATTGCAACTCTAAGGCATGGTTACTCCAAGTGATTTCTCGTCTATGAAACAGTAGCCACTCTGTAACACGCCGTCGCGAGTTTCTCATTAGGTATGTAATTGATAAAAATTATTGTTTGAGCTGGATTGCACTTTGTCATCACGCGACGGCGTGTTACAGAGTGGCTACTGTTTCATAGAAGAGAAACCACTTGGTTTAACCATGCCTTAGAGTTGCAATATCTAAAAAAAATATTTCCAATGGTAAAACTTTGGCAGCTCGTGGACGTGGACGACCTCAGTGGCTCAGTGGTGAGCGCGTTGGTAGCTCAAGCCGGAGGTCGCGGGTTCGAATCCCGCCGACGGAACAAAAAGTTTTCTATGTTCCCGGGTCTGGATGTGTATTAAATATGTGTATGATATAATAAAAATCTTAAATATATGTATAGTATAAAAGTATTAAATATATTTCCGTTGTCTGGTACCTGTAACACAAGTCCTCTAGGTACTTAGCACGGGGCCAGACTGACGTGGTGTAAGCGTCCATAGATATAGATAGATATCGTATCTTCGAAATGTGACACTTTACGCGGTTTTGTCCAAGATTATATTTTGTTTGTATTGATGTTAGCTATCCATTTTTTAAATAATTATTCGTGAACGTGATTTAAAAAAAAATCAAAATGGCGGACAAGTAGGTCGGCCAAAATCTTCGTACCCCATTGTACAGGTGTCTACGAAAATTGTACAGATGTCTACAAAAACTGTAGGTGTCTACGGAAACTGTGTAGATATCTACTAGAACTGCATTAGTAGATACTTGGTAGATACCTGTACAGTTTTAGTAGATATCTACACAGTTTTCGTAGATATCTGTACAAATTTCGTATAAGTATACTAAAACTGTAGTTTTTTACGAAAAATATTTAGATATCTACGAAAACTGTAGAGGAGCCTATGAAAACTGTAGGTACAGTGTGCCGAGTATGAGTTTTTTGTTTGACATTCGATCGCGAACGCGTTTAGAGTTTACTAGATTTTGTATGGGAGCTGGGCTCACTCCCGTGAGCATCGCTAGGTGGCGCTGTACAAATCCCATACAAAATCTTAGTAAACGCCAAACGCGTTCACGATCGAATGTGAAACAAAAACTCACACTCGGGCCTCAGATGTTGTCTACGAAAACTATGAAAACTGTAGGTAAGATGTTGTCTACGAAAACTGTGTAGTGTGTTATAGTTGTCTACAAAAACTGTGTAGGTGTCTACGAAAACTGTACAGTTGTCTACGAAAACTCTACAGGTGTCTACGAAAACTGTGTAGGACATAATATGCCTATAAAAACTGTACAGTTGTCTACGAAAACTGTGTAGGTGTCTATGAAAACTGTATAGTTGTCTACGAAAACTGTGTAGATATGAATCAACGAAAACTGTAAAGGTCGAGTCTATGAAAACTGCAAAGTTGTCTACGAAAACTGTCTAAACTGTCTAGGTATCTATAAAAACTGTACAGTTGTCTACGAAAACTGTGTAGGTGTCTATGAAAACTGTATAGTTGTCTACGAAAACTGTGTAGATATCAATCAACGAAAACTGTAAAGGTCGAGTCTATGAAAACTGTAAAGTTGTCTACGAAAACTGTCTAAACTGTCTAGGTATCTATAAAAACTGTACAGTTGTCTACGAAAACTGTGTAGGTGTCTATGAAAACTGTATAGTTGTCTACGAAAACTGTGTAGATATCAATCAACGAAAACTGTAAAGGTCGAGTCTATGAAAACTGTAAAGTTGTCTACGAAAACTGTCTAAACTGTCTAGGTATCTATAAAAACTGTACAGTTGTCTACGAAAACTGTGTAGGTGTCTATGAAAACTATGTGGATGTCTACGAAAACTGTTTGGATGTCTACGAAAACTATGGGGATGTCTACGAAAACTGTGAGGAAGTCTACGAAAACTGTGGGGATGTCTATGAAAACTGTGAGGAAGTCTACGAAAAATTTGTGGATTTCTACGAAAACTGTGGGGATGTCTACGAAAACTGTGAGGAAGTCTACGAAAACTTTGTGGATTTCTACGAAAACTGTTAGGAAGTCTACGAAAACTGTGGGGATGTCTACGAAAACTGTGAGGAAGTCTACGAAAACTTTGTGGATTTCTACGAAAACTGTTAGGAAGTCTACGAAAACTGTGGGTATGTCTACGAAAACTGTGGGGATGTCTACGAAAACTTTGTGGATTTCGTGATTAATGGACGGTCCCGGGTATAAGGAAGAAGTGAAAATAAACAACATTTTACAGTTATCAATTAATTTATTCTACGTATCTCCAAAAAAGTCTTAAATGGAATTTACTTAGGTAAATGCGTCCCGCATACAACTACCTATTTAATGTATAATATATTATGTTTTAAAATTGTTAATCACAGTAACATAACAAATATTATATTATGGAATGCAGTATAATAAATAATTTTTTAGAAATTTTAACCTTCGAAGGAAGCACCTAAAGGTTCTGAAGGCACTTTTAGGTATATTTTCTCAGTGAATTCGTAATTTTGTGCATTTTTGGCACAAACAATAAAAACGATAGCTTAAATCTACAGTAAGTTGAAATAAAACTTACAATTTTCATTATCTTTTAAAAGAGTACAAAAATAAATTCCAAATGTTTGGAATAAGGAATGACAAAGACTACTTATTAGATTGAATAATTTTAACAAAACTTAGTTTAGAGATTCAATTATCAAAAGTATAATAATTATAGATTTCAATCTCCATTTTTAAAGTCGGTTTACTCTTCAGTTGAGTTGAGGTATTATGCGTATAGAGTAGCAAGTAAGTACACATTTGCATATTTGGTCACTGTCTACGTCTATCTTTTTCTAATTACATTGGAATGAAAGAGACATCATATACGCTTATTATTGCTAGACACTCAATATCACAGCATGAGTGTAACGTTATAATAGAATATATTTCTCAGATTCGATCTGTGGACCCCAATTTATGCTTAAATAAACCAGTGAATAAACCTTGATAATATTGTACTCCCAGCCTTAAAAGCTGCAGAGCAATCCGAAGGGTGATTTTGTTCTTGCGACAGCAATGCTACAGACATTTGAAGATGTTGTACAATATCTACTATCAAAAAGAAGGAGGGGCATATCGTACCTACTACCTAGCACTGTAGCACTTTGAGACATGCTGAAAATCGAATCTTTCCTTGATTTTATCTGTTTTCTTTCGCACAATATAAAAGTTTTTAGCATGCATTTCTGTGGCAAGATTCAAAATCCTGTCGTTAGTTCGACTCAACATATTCATCCGCGCGAATGAGCGGTTTGGCCACTACACCACAATTATAGTTCACTAGCAATTATTGTGTTAATAGCGGGACAGCGCCGCTACATTAAATGAATACATACAATAGGCTACTTGACCTATTTTTTTTCTTCATGCTAATCGCTTCTTAATCATTCATTTTCACAATTAAAACTAAAATTTTAATATTTTACACAGTAGAAACCCATTAAAATGTTGATTGAAAATCATGCCTTTTAAATGGCGCCGAAAACACTGTCCGCCATAGTGTGACGTCATACGTTTTGTATTTTAAACTCTCTTTATTGAAAAATTTTTAATGTGCTAAATGTACGAGTCTAAAAGTGCCCAAAAATTATAAAATAATTAAATAAGAAATTAGAAATCATTTGTAATGTTGAAAACTTTTGGAGAAAAGTTTTGGCCATTTCATTTCCTGTCTACAATAAATGGAGATAATATATAAAACTGATGTTTTATTTGAATTATTTAAGAAAATATATTTTACAAATCTTTCTAGGCTTATTCTTAATATTTATATACAAATAAACTTACATATAACGAGCGCGATGAATAAAAGATATTAAACTAGTATGAGGATGACGTCACATCCAAATCGGAAGTACCGCAAAAGCGTTTTCGTCAGTACAAATCCTACTTTCATAAAATCATATTTTCAAATCGACTTTATTTATCAATCATACGTCTTTATTTGATGATAAGGGTGAAATACGATTTCCTAGGCCAAGTTCTACTAGAAATATGCATTTGTTCAATGAAATTGAATATAGGTCAAGTAGCCTATTATTGACAATTGCTTGTGATCTTGTGGTGTGGCAACTGGCGAGTGGCGACCAAACATATCGCTAACGCGAACGCATACAAATCAAGCCTCTTTATGCAAAATACCGTTAATACCTCGATCGTGGGAAATCCAGACACAATAGCTATTCAATTGTTATCGCAACCTGATCAGGCCGCTTGGGAGTTGAAGGAATAAAACTCAACCATTTGATACGATAACGTTACACTCACGCTTTGCTCTCTATAGTAATACCTCTTAAGTTATTTACATGTGTCTTGTATTGCCGAAGTTAATTCCGCTCTGTGTAGCACCCTTGTTGGAGCCGTACTGTAGGGAGATGACGCCTTGGCCGGCTCTGAGCTGCTCCTCTGTGAAGTTCCGCACGTTCTTTTCAGCCTCTTTGGGTCCAATCGACGGCTTGCCGAAGTGATGCGCCTGAAAATAGTTAAAGTTTGATTAGTAATGTTCTATGTAGGGGACTAAGACAGAGAGCGGTCACGCGTTCAAGCGATCTGCGTTCACATTCTACGTTTGAGTGGTCAGTCACACAAGAGGAATTCAGACGCGGTCAGAACGCCCCACGTATGACTCTGTATAACGTAATACAACTCAAAGAACGCAAAACTGACCGCTTGAACGATTGACAGACAGACAGACGGACAGACAGACCGAAATTACTATAAAGGTTCCTTGTTGACTACGGAACCCTAAAAAAGTGGTATTTCAAATGACGTGTTGTTTAGCTTACATCTTGTTCGAGTCAGACTGAGTATATACATACAATATGTTATATTATTATTAGTAATCAAAATTACCAAATTATAGCAAAACGCCAATAATTCCGATTTTTCTGCTTTCTTGGTAAGATTTTCGTAATAAATAAATGTGGTAAGTATTACGACCGTCGCGTAGCTTTAACTTTGTTTTCAATGTCAATTGGCATAAAAACAGAGAGATTTATTTCTCTCTGTTTGTACAACAGTTAAAACTACTTTTTTATGATTTTCTTATCTGAAGAGTCACGGTAGTAAAATATATTTTTAACGATTCTGTTTTATTTACTAAAACGTTCCAAAGAATTTTAGACCAAAGCTATAGTGTTGTTATGGAATGAAACAACACAAATGTGTAATTACTACGTTTATTGTCTTAATAAACAATGGCATACATTAAGCATATATATGTATAGATGAAGCCTATTAGTGGTTCGTGGCATGGACTGCGGGGCTATCGCATTCCGTAACCTCCTAGCTGGCTTGTCCTGAGGGCTGCGGGGCTACTAGGCAACAGAGAGGACTGCGGGGCTATCGCACTCTGTGCTATCTAGCGAACGACTGACTCGATGCTGGCTGCGCCGCTCCTTTTATACTCGCTTGGTGACGTATGTAGTGGCATCCATCCCGATGTAAACATTGATCGGCATCGATGTGTGCGTTTAGGTGAGACTTGTATTGTATTCATTTGTTACAAAGCTAAAATATTGATACCGCATAAGCTAACTTGTTGCTATAAGTGTTAAGGGCTTATAAATTATGTATCCTAGAATACTTATTACCCACTTATTATCGTGACAAATCTTAAACTAAAGTGCCTGTCTATATTAGGAAATGAATATTTGCAATAAAACCAAGAAATATGTAGGTCACATTAATAACCAGACCTTAAGACGCTGACAACTGCCAATGACCTTGATCTCGCATCACCCTCGCACCTGTGTCGATTTTCATGCCAGAGAGACAGAGATGTGAAGTGTTCACTCGGTAGCGTGGATACATTTTTCGTTTGTTAGAGGAAAAAATAAATATTATGGGAAATCTAGATGTCAGAACTGAAAATTAAATCTGGCAACCTTTGGATTTTGTAAAAGGTATCAAATAAACAAATTTTTAAAGCATATATTGTATTATTACTTTAGTTAGAACTGTTTAAAGTTCCTGAAAGATGTGATTTTGGTATTTTTTTTTCATCCAGTAGGAGTACATTATTTTATTATTTCAATTCGACAAGCTTTTCTAAATATAATAAAAAATCACTGTATATTTTTTTGTGCCACTCAATGAAATACATACGTATAGAAAACTGAACAAAGATGTCGAATTGGCAGCTTTCTTCCCCATAACACAGCGCGACGAATGTCAAGAAAGATTATAAGGTCAATAATATTATGTTTAAAGTGATTATAAGAAAGGTAAAGTACCATACGCTTTATTCGGTAAGAGATACATATTGTAATGATTGAAAGTATTGAGGGAGAGTTCAAATCTTATTCGTTTTTCATAATAATGTGCTTCTATACATCGTTCAATTCGGCGGTCAAAATATATTATGTAGGCTTTATAAATTATAAGGCTGCGCTTCCACAGAGCTGAGCTGCGAGAAATGTATTTTTAAGATCCAATGAAATCGCTGCACTGACCAGGGTGAGGACAAATGAATAAATGCTATTGGTTCTTTAACAAATTCGTCTCAACACAGCTTAGCTCAGCGCACATGGAAACTCACCCTGAGGTCGAGTCTGCACACATTTTAACTGGATTCTACGATGTATCCATACTAATGTTATAAATGCTAAGGTGTATCTGTCTGTTTGTTACCTCTTCACGCCCAAACCACTGAACCGATTTTGCTGAAAGGCATGGAGATACTTTGAGTCCAGGGAAAGGACAAGGGCCACTTTTTTCCCGAAAAAATGTTGACGCGCGATACAACGGCGCACCGCGAAACGTAGTTACGACTTACGAGCGTCAAATGAGGATTTACCTTTCTGCCGAGGGACTGTAGGCAGATGACCACGGAGTTCAAGTTCTGTCGCTCCCACAAGTCAACAGTTTGGAATGTCTCCTGCGCTGGCACGCCGAACTGTTTTGCCGCTTCGAGGAATGCGTTTATGTTCTCCATGCATTTAAACGCCATTTTGGATTCGTTGATCTTCTTCACTGTGCCGGGCTGGAGGCCGTTGGCGAGCCTGAAATGTCATACAAAGTATTTTAAATACAGGATGTAACAAAAGTAAATAATACTTTAAGGCAGCTCTGGATTTATTTATGTACTAGATGACACCCGCAACTTCGTTGCGCCTAAATTCGTTTATCGCGCGGAGACCGTACATTTTTTCGGGATAAAAAGTATCCTATGTCCTTTCCCGGGACTCAAAGTGCCAAATTTCAGCATCTGCAGCAGATCAGCAGATATCGGTTCAGCGGTTTGTCAGACAGACGGACAGACAGACAGACAGATAGACAGACAGACACACTTTCGCATTCATAATATTAGTATGGATCTAAGGCAGTGTAGGCCATGGCGGCAGAGTTCGTACATCAGCAAAATTAAAGTGGCAGCAAATATAAATCCGGCCCTGCTTTAAGGTGTGTGAGTCCCCTGTATAGAATTCTCCGTGACAGTAGCAGCGCTGAAAGAGTAACTTTTATTGTCACTTTTGTATGGGAAACTTCAAGACGTTGGGGCACTTGTCCGTACAAGTCACAAAAAAAATGTTACTTCAAAGCTGCTACTTTTATAATAAAGTAACACAGACACACCCTAAGCCTAAAGTATTATCATACTTTACTACATACTAAGTTTTGTTACACGTAATAATTGTAGATTGATTTAAGTCAGGTAGTTTTGAAATAAGATGTTTTGCGAATAAATCGATAGATGACGTTAAGATAAAACCAAGTTCCCTTTGCAAAAATATTTTGATGTGGACGCTAGTAATAAAAATATGCGTAAAATCGTTGCATACTAGGATTATCACATAAAATGTTATTAAAGTGATTACTCAGCCTATTATTTAAATAATATTCGCATCAAATCTTGTGTTCCCTCTCAGTACCAAGATTATGCTAAGCAAAACAATAAAATGGCTATAAAATATGATGAGGGGTAGCGATTGCCTTTTGTTATTGACCTTATCAAGTTATTACTATTGTTTGACAAAAAAAGACAACACTTTCCTGATGCCCTGTGGAGAAACCAATTAAACGAGTGTTTTTTTGTTTAAAAGTCTGCTGTATGATGCCTCATTGGCTGATAGCTTAGTCCTTAGAGGAGTCGCTTGACAGAAAACGACAAAACCCAGTAAGTAAAGTATAAATTACATACAACATAGTGGCACATGGATAGTGTATATATTATTATTGTTTGGCTACCCTACCAAACAATGTCTACACTCTACAGACTACGCTATCTATACTTCTAAATATTTAAACTCAAAAGTGACTGACTGACATGGTGATCTATCAACGCACAGCCCAAACCACTGGACGGATCGGGCTGAAATTTGGCGTGCAGGTAGATCTTATGACGTAGGCATCCGCTTAGAAAGAATATTGATCAATTCTACCCCCAAGGAGTTAAAATAGGGGATGAAAATTTGTATATATAATAAAACTTCTAAACGCGAGCGAAGCCGCGGGCAAAAGCTCGTGTGTCATAAATGTGAAAGTGTGTATGCCTGTAATACCTCTTCAAAACCAATTTTGTTGGAAAAAACCGGTCAAGTGCGTGTCGGGCCACGCGCAATATAGGGTTCCGTAGTACCGCTAGTTTTTGAAAATTCCTTATCTAGAGAGCTTAGTCTCTGAGCAAAACTGCGGACAGACAGACAGACGGTCAGACGGACGGACAGACCGAAACTATAAGGGTTCCTTGTTGACTACGGAACCCTAAAAAAGACATAGGATACATCTTCGGTCTTCTTATCTCGAAAAAAATTACGATTCCCGCGTGATAAACGAGTTTTGGTGTAACGGTGTTATGGGCATGATTTTGTAATAAATAATTTCTCACTTGTAGAGATAAACTACGATAGCATGCCGCGCCCCTCCAAATTATTGTTTCAATGTGTGTAGTCACATCCTTATGAAAGAGTTTGTATGTAGTAAGTATTCATCCAATCAACCAGTACTCGTAATATTTCACTTTTTTTGTTACTTTATACCAAGATTACGCCCGCAACTTCGTTGCGCCAAAATTCGTTTATCCCGCGGGGAACCGTACATTTTTCAGATAAAAACTATCCTATTTCCTTTCTCGGGACTTAAAGAATCTCCATGCCAAATTTCAGCAAAATTGGTTCAGTGGTTCGAGCGTGAAGAGGTAACAGACAGACACACTTTCGCAATTTATAATATTAGTATTTATAATATTAATGGATTTGGTAGTCAACTAATCATAACTAGCCGACCGCGCAAGACAATGCACTTCAAACGTTTTGACAACGCATTTCAAACGTTTTGAATTTTGGAGGGGCGCGCCATGCATATCGTAGTTTATCTCTAAATAAGGCGAAAAATCTATAATATTCATTGTAAGGTATATCTACTCACTTGCAGAGAAGAGTGCCGTCTTTCAGCACCTCATAGAAATTGTCCATGTCACCGGATGTGTTGGCCGGTTCGCCGATAATCTGGTTCATCCATTCCAGGCATTCCTCGGCCAGCTCCTCACTGTATTTGCTGTTGATCTGAAAATTAAGAAAAAATAATTTAAAATGGAATACTTCTTTTTTATAACTGGAAGTTTGAAAATGGAACGAATACTTTTTAAATATAGTTACGACTAGAGATCGTGGCGAAACGGAAAAATGTAATTTACTAATTGTAAGCAATCCAGAAATTGTTTTCTAGCCAAGAACCACTACTCAGTTTTATAGGACGTCAGAATTTTAGTTTCCAGTTTTTACAAGAAATAAGGGCTCCCACACATAACTGCGAATTCGTGCGAATTCGCATCGCAATGTAAATTTTATTATGAGTTTTGTCGCAGATATTTGCGATGCGAATTCGCAGTTTTGTGTTGGAGCCCTAAATGAAATTCTGAAAGCAGAACTTTGACACAAGTTATGACTGCAGCTTGTAATAAACATGGCTTAATTAAGATCAGCAGCCCTAAAACATTTTACTTGTACATAATTATACGAAAAATATGATCAGCGAAGAAATCAAATAAAATTTTCGGTAAGTATATTATTAGTATATTCTGTAGAATGCAATATATTTTAAAAATCCACATTCTCTTTTTCCAAAGTTTGTGTAAAAACCTATGAAATCGTCGCAACTCGCAACCGTCAACCCTTCTTCCTGGAGCGCTATAAAATTGCAATATTTTAAAGCACGCTGAACAGTTTTAATTAAGCTCTGTGTTGAACATGAAAAGCTCTGTTGAAGCTCGTTTCAAAAGCGTCTGAGTAGGGACGGAATATGAAAGTTCAGGTGGAATGGAACTTTAATATTGGTTCTCGAATATTATGTCTCGCGTTGCGTAGTGTTTTTCGAAGATATTACGGTAAGGAGGACGAAAGTTCTGTACATTTATTTAATACTAGATGACGCCCGCAACTCCGTCGCGCCAAGATTCGTTTATCGCACGGGAACCGTACATTTTCCGGGATAAAAAGTATCCTATGTTCTTTCCCGGGACTCCAAATATCTCTATACCAAATTTCAGCAATATCGGTTCTGCGGTTCGGCCATGAAGAGGTAACAGACAGACACACTTTCGCATTTATAATATTAGTATGGATATGGAATATTAAGATTAGGGTTAACACTGTGTCAACACAAGTTAATATTAATTATCCAATTCCTAGATATTTAAGAAAATCTAGAATCTTGCTTTTAAGACTCTATAACATGTTTATTTTAAAGTGGACGGCTACAAAACCAAATCGAAACATTAATATCTTAATTAATTCTGTCACATAAAAGAAAACTTTTGATACCTACTATAATGCTTACGGTTTAAAAAAGAAAGGATGTGGTATCGATAAAAAAAATATTCAAAATATTGTATTTCGAAAATTCGATCTACCTGGCCACCTGTAAGATTTTTTACCCATGGCCATGACACATGTCGGTAAGAACCAAAGGGTCATTTTGAGGGCATTAAGACGTCGTGTCCTTGAGTATCCCCTCATTCTGACCAATTGAGCGAGTCACGGGCAATTTTGAGGGTCCTCGTTGTAATTAAAATGTCAGAATTCTTATTGGAGTAAGGTCAAACTTTGTCTTTAACATTTTGAAACAAACTACGATTACCAATTTGTAATAAGCAAACGATGTATATTATTAGAACTATTGACTGTAATAATTGAATTGTTGTAAAAATTGTGTACATAATACTTAATTGTAAAATTATAATTCACAGACTGTAAATTTTCTACGTTTACTTTATTATACTACATATCCGCAACTTCGTTGCAACAATTTTTTTATATCGCGCAAGAACCATGCACTTTTCCGAGATTAAAATAAAAATAATATATTTCTCGAGAATTACTGAAAATACTTTTTATGTAAAAAAATTATCAACTGCGATTTACGAGTAAAGATATGTAACAGATTAACAGTCAGACATATTGCATCCTCCTAATATTATAAAGGCGAAAGTTTGTGAGGATGTATGTATGGATATTTGTTACTCTTTCACGCAAAAACTACTGAACAGATTTTCATGGAACTTTACAAGAACTGATTTTCAAAAATTTTCTTTTGGTGTATAGGGCATTTATCCCAATTTAGTACCACGTTCACAAAAGTGGTGACCATGATGAAAGGGTCCATTAGTAATCGAGGGAACTCCTCAAAATTTATATGAAAACATGTGATGACTTCAGTTTCGTGAGAAGTATTCAATGAAGCATATACTACCAACAAATAAGATTTTGCACCGAAGTATATCATGGTTCAGAAGGTGCTGAGGGAAGTCCAGACTCTTTATAGATACGAGTTTGGGAGTTTCGGTATTGTTTTAAGAACGAAAAGCAGATGCTACTATCCAAATTACATTTATCATCATCACTACCATATTATACCATGCATCGTCCCATGATTATGACCCTATTATTGGTACGTTTCAGAATATTTTAGGTCGAGACTCGAGTTTGTCTAGCGATTAAAAAAATCTATACTAATATTATAAACCTGAAGAGTTTGTTGTTTGTTCGCTCGAACGCGCTAATCTCAGGAACTAAAGGTCCGATCTTTTTAAAATTCAGTGTTAGATAGCTAATTTATCGAGGAAGGCTATATATTATCACTCTAAGACTAATAAGACCGAAGAAACAGAGGAAAATGTGGAAAAAAACCAGGAAAATTGTTAGAAAGGGTAGAAGGGTAGTTCACTGAAGCATTTTTCATAATATTTGGCACAAATATAGAGAAGACCACGTGAAGGGACATTTGAGGGTCCGTATACGAAATTTGTCGATTTCGCTGATTTTACAGACGTGATTTAACAGTTAAAATACAGTGTTTCTATAAGTTTTAATGCACAACATGCAAGATCATTTCAATTATAATATAGTGTTGGAGCTAGATTTTTTATTTTTTTAAGTATTTTTAAATAATCCAACTCAAACCCGCGACAGTTTTGTGATTTTTGCTGTAAAAGGTTTAAAATATCACCTGTTTATGGATAATATTGACGTCTTAACGGTATGAAAAAAATACAATGCACTGTTGAGAAAGTCGTCTATAAAATGTTGGAATTACTTTTTACCATTTTAATATGAAATAGTTGAGTAAAAAAAATATGTAACTCAGCAAAATTTTAGAGAAAATGGGCAAAGAATTGCTGTTAATTTCGGCAACTTGGAGCTGTAATTCATAAAAAGAAAACGACAGAATTTTGAGGGTCCTCTTTGTAATTAAAATGTCAGAATTCTTATTGGAGTAAAGTCAAACTTTGTCTTTAACATTTTGAAACAAACTACGATTACCAATTTGTAATAAGCAAACGATGTATATTATTAGAACTATTGACTGTAATAATTGAATTGTTGTAGAAATTGTGTACATAATACTTAATTGTAAAATTATAATTCACAGACTGTAAATTTTTCGATTTCGCTGATTTTACAGACGTGATTTAACAGTTAAAATACAGTGTTTCTATAAGTTTTAATGCACAACATGTAAGATCATTTCAATTATAATGATCTATAGATAAAATTCTATCCAATTCGAGAAAAAAGAAAAAAAAAAACAAATTGTGCCAAAAAACACGATTCAAAACAACCTAAATCCCACATTTTATTACTCGCCGCAAGTTCGAGTCGGCTTTCCGCGCTTAAATATATTTTAAATCTAATTATTAATATATATTTTTTTAAGTCTAATAAGGGGAAAAACCTAATAATATTTCTGTAGCGAACCTTTTCAATTTCGGTAAAATCGGCGCTTTTATTTGCAGGAAAATGTACGGTTTTCGTAAAATTCCTAATTTACGCAGGCGAAGCCGCGCGGGATATCTAGTTGATTATAATATTACAATCTCAAATCAAACATGCTGTTAATGATACTTAAGAGCCCGTCCTCTCTTTTCTACTGCTCTCTTCACACTCACGCCCGTCTTTCATATGCCAGGTGAAAAAGGACGATCGCCAACTTAGCGGGCAGATAGAGGTTTTCTGTTTTTAAAGGGTTTTTTTATATTGAAGTGGTAAAAAGTAATTCCAACACTTTATAGACGACTTTCTCAACAGTACATTGTATTTTTTTCATACCGTTAAGACGTCAATACAATCCATAAAAAGGTGATATTCTAAACCTTTTACAGCAAAAACTACAAAACTGTCGCGGGTTTGAGTTGGATTATTTAAAGATACTTAAAAAAAAATCTAGCTCCAACACTATAATTGAAATGATCTTACATGTGCATTAAAACTTATATATATATATACCTTATTACGTCTGTTAAATGAGCGAAATCGGCAAAATTTCGTATACGGACTCTTAAAATTGCGAAACAAATTAACTGAAACTTGATAACCCTAGAATCAACAAACTATCAACCCATTACCCTCCCTATCAACCTGTCGGCGTCCAACACCAATTAACTTGAATTGGGTTAATTATGATGTGTTTGTCCATCGCCTGTCTATTTATAGTCTGTGTAAACAGTGACGCAATTTAACTAGTAAGTACAGAGTTATGAGGATGTTTTGGTGCGTGGCGGTACAACTTAGAAGGCAAGATAAAGCGACACGACACAAAGGTTGAACCGATTTGTCTAACTTAGGTCTTGAAGGAAGCTAGGAAATTCAGGGGAGGTTTATATTAGGAGGAAGGTGATACGAAGTTCATCGGATCGTATTACTATCGTACTACTATCGGACAACTGTTTCAAATTCACACCCTCCAATCCACGTATCTATGTGGTGACTTTTCAATCTTTGCCGCAAGTGACCGCGACTGTACAATTTGTACATTCTCGTTGGAGGAGTAAATTAAACACAGAATACTGTATTGCACTGAACACTCTACTATCGGCTACGGCTCTGGAGCAAGTGGGCGACATCACTTACCTCTGGCGACCATCTTGTCCCAGCCTCGCCCTGATTGATAGGAGCGGCCATCTTTATTTATCAATACACTACAGCGACCAACAAAAGTTCAAATAAAAGGCACTAAATGACATAGGTTTTATTTTATACCGACATTGGTCTAGCGACACATACCGCCGTCACAGTATAGCAATACTTAGGGATATATAATATATTGCTATACTGTGCCGCCGTGCTTTGTAGTGGCGTAGCGCAAAATGAACTCCATACCTTATGTCACATCGTACTCGTAGTAGTATTTTATTTGAATTTTTGTCGGTCGTGGTCGTTAACCGCGTAGAATGGAACGGTAGCTTTAGATTCACTTCGCTTTTGCCCCCTCCATAACAATGTTATGCGCCAAAACGTCCTTGTCGTTCTATACCCAGGACCCGCATTGTTGTATAGGAAATAGGTGCGATCATAGATACTAAGTTAATAACGGCCCTTTGCCGCTGGAGCCCGATTTTAGTATTTCGAATTGTACGAATAGGATATAATATTACAGCAATTTTTTGACGCTAGAGTACAGCATCAGTATAGACAGTAAACAAAAAGTTTTGTTGGACGTTTCATAACGTTGCTGTCAATATTCTGGTATCACGTGTGCAACGTCTTATTAATGGATCATTTACTGTATGTATCAGTAGCGCTCCCTATAACAAAACTCTGCAATATTTATTATAGTTCTTGTAAAATTGTAGAGATATAAAAAAATGTGACTCGTATTATTATTGGCAACGTCATTGGCAAGAAACCACTGGTTAAATACTGCTGGCAAACGAAATACCTTTGTAATTGTGTTGATCTGTCAAAAATTGTGTCAATTGTCAATAATTGCAGGGATACACAACATTTTTCTTGTCATTAAACTGGCGTACATCGTTTTAATTGATTTGTAATCATTCAGTATCTAGGCTAATGCATTACGATAAATACTTGGAATAGTTTTTAAAACTACTAGAATCGTACTTGACTGCAAGGTGACCATGTAAATTGTAATGCGTATTGATTGTGATATCAAAACAGTTTGCTATTAATAGTAGGAAACCATAAAAATGTATATCAAAATCTGTTGATTCTTTACGTAGGTAATTCAAGTTATTTTAATCGACGTGCATTTTATGTCATAAGTCACAACTTCCCAAGTTATACCTCATTCAGTAAAATAATATGTTGAAAAATCTCTAAATATATATAAAACTCAAAGGTGACTGACATGGTGATCTACCAACGCACAGTCCAAACCACTGGACGGATCGGGCTGGGCTCGCAGGTAGATGTTATGACGTAGGCATCCGCTAAGAAAGGATATTGATTAATCCTACCCCCAAGGGGTTAAAATAGGGGATGAAAGCTCGTACCTCATATTTTGCTAAACAGTATTTTTTTAAATGTTTGCAATTTGATGGTCACATTTTCAACTGTTACAATAATATTCACTGCAAACACAATAATATATCTGCTCAAATGATGGCAAGGTCACTGATAAGCCGGCGCAACTATTTGCGAAATAATCAGCTAAAATGTTTATAATTAGTACTATAAAGCCATAAAAACATAATGACTAAGTTAGCCTTAAATTGTCTAGGCCAGGCTATCATAATTTCTAGGTCGCAACCATATTATGCTGGTATATGTTACACTACAAGGGATTTATGCTGTAACAGGCTAGTTTCTTTATACCTAAAATGAGTAAGGCTAGAAAAACATTTTAATCCCTCGATCGTGGATTCTTGGAAATCTATTCTTTACGCAGTCGAATTCGACCGCTTGGGAGTTGAAGCATTAAAATAGTATTGCTTGAATATGTTATGGAATTTACATTTTATTTAATATTGAGTACAATACATTTTTATAGTCAGTAGGGCGAGGGAAGCGAGCCCTAGTATATATAATATTATACTAGATGACGCCCGCAACTTCGTTGCGCCAAAATTCGTTTATCGCGCGGGAACCTTACATTTTTCCGGGATAAAAACTATCCTATGTCCTTTTTCGGGACTCAAAGAATCTCCATGCCAAATTTCAGCAAAATCGGTTCAGCGGTTCGAGCGTGAAGAGGTAACAGATAGACAGACAGACAGACAGACAGGCACACTTTCGCATTTATGATATTATTAGTATATTAGTATATTAGTATGGATATCCCACAACATGTAGATTTTGTAGTACACTTTACGGAAAAACTATATTGATAGTTTGTGCAATAATTTTAGCATGTAGTAATTATTGTAGTGTAATGTTCTGTTGGGTGAAATAAATAAATATTTATTTATTTAATTTTTATGTAGATTGTAGATGTGCAGTTATTATCAGTCAGTCAAGGTATGACGAGGCGAGCCCTCATAAAGCTCGGTTTTAGCTAGTTATTTTCCTTACACCATTTAAATAAACCAATCATTGGTCCGTTTATTATTTAGTTTTAGCAACAGTCGTCTGCAAACATAGACCAAGGTCCATATAGTTTTTGTGTGAGTCAAATGCTTCAAGGATGTTTAGTAGGAAACATGAGTCTCTTATGAAAATGAGCAAAATATCGTTAGGCTACAAAAGCCAAAGTCGGCATGACGTAATCGGCTAAGGATGTCTGACTCAGAAATTCGCAGACACAAAAAAGGTTTCGCACCTCAGCGGTTCGTAATTTCTTCTGAAACGGAACCGAATAATTTTAAATTTTGAAAAAGGACTTTTTGTTTTTTACTACTTAAGACTCCATTGAATTATTGATTTTAAAAATAAAAAAAAACTGAATTCTCTGGCTTTTCTAAAAGAAAGGAGCTAGTTACACGCCGATTTTTTATACCAGGAAATTCAGTACAATAGATATGTAGCCTTTATAAGGCTTTAAAGGATATTTCCTTCCTTCTACCATTAACTTTATAGCTACATTCAGATTAGCAATTAGGAATCATCAACCACCATCCACATCCGTACTAATATTATAAAGGCGTCGTCCATACTAAAATTGTATGCGAGAGTGTTTCTGTACTCTTTGTCCAAACCGCTGAACTGAATTTGCTGAAATTTGGTTTATATACTTTGGGTCCCGGGAAATAATAATAATATCTATGGACGCTTCACAACACGTCAGCCTGGCCCCGTGGTAAGTACCTGAAGGACTGAAGGTACCAGATAACGGAAATATTATATTTAATACGTTTATACCATACTTATAATTTAAGATTTTTATTATATGATACACATATTTAATACACATCCATGACCCAGGAACTTTGAAAACATTTTGTTCCGTCGGCGGGATTCTAACCCGCGTACCCCGGCTTGAGCTACTGAGCCACAGAGGTCGTGACCTGTGTGTGACGTGACGTGAAAATGACCTCTAGGATACTTTTTATCCCGGAAAAACGTACGGTGTCCACACGAATTTTGGCGCAACGGAGTTGCGGGCGTCATCTAGTAATATATAAGAAGACTTGAAGTTTATCGGTGTTATCAATTTTGAATTACATTAATATTCTATGGCAGTTTGTTTGGTCGCAGGAAGTGTCGTGTTCGGAATGTCCTGTTTGTACATTTTTGTACCACCTGCTTAAGTGGTGACAGTTTTGGAATCCAACTGACTTTCCAATAGACGATATCAAACTGGAATTTTTCCGGTAGAGATAGTTGAGAAGGTAGATGTAGAGGTAGAGGTAAAGAAAGAGGTAGAGAGAAGTAGGGGTAGAGGAAGAGGTAGAGAGAAGTAGGGTTCGAAGTAGAGGTAGATTTGGAGATAAAGGAAGAGGAAGAGGTAGAGAGAGGTAGAGGCTGAGGTAGAGCTAGATGTAGAGGTGGAGAGAAGTAGGGGAGAGGTTAGGATTAGATTTAGAGATAGAGGAAAAGGTAGAGAGAGGTAGAGGTAGAGATAGAGGTAGAGGAGATGGGTTTTATTTTAAAAGCCAGACCCAGCTGTTTCCTCCTAAAACTCAAAAACTAATGCCCGATTTATATTATACAAACATTAGCATTCTTATTGGCTAACCTTTGCCTTTTTAGGGATTCTGGAAGTAGAATAGATTTTCTCGAATATTTTGCAGCCAAAACACTTACCTACGATTCATTGAACATAGTACCAGTTACAAGGACACCTTAATTTAATTACTAATTAGTTTAGTAACGGTTAAGCGACAGCTGATAACCAAAATAGGAATTCTAGCTAAACTTCCTGTTAAAGTTAGCTACACCAGCTACACTATAGCCTATAGGCCTTTAACAATAAAATATTACAAAAGATCCATACTTATAAATTCATACTTCCATATTATTATTATCAATGCGAAAGGGTGTCTGTCTGTTTGTTAACTCTTCACGCCCAAACCGCTGAACCGACTTTGATGAAATTTGGTATGGGGATACTTTGAGTCGTGGGAAAGGACATAGGATACTTTTTATCCCGGAAAAATGTACGGTTCTCGCGCAATATCGCGAAAACGAATTTCCATCGGCATCATCTAGTAAATATGGCGCCAGAGTACAATATTTGGATTAGCAGTTTCCTTTTATGGATGTTTTATGTATGAGTTTGATATCGTCTACATATAGGTATGAGTCATGTTCAACGGATTTGTATCAATGCCTTTATTGTATGTAATTACATGTTGTAAGTTGTAACTATGTAACATACTGTTTCGTGTGATACCTTAGTTCCTTGTAATGGTGGAGTTCAATAGCGATTACTTTGGAAGTATTATAATTCTATTTACACAAAGTAGGTATAGTAAAAATAAATGTCCACGTATACGAAACCATTTTTGTACGTCTTTATAAAGGCACAAATAAACACACAAACTTTGTATCTTTGAAAATGTATTCTTTCGTCTAGATCTGTAGGTAGTTAGTAAAAGTAATTATTTATTACAGTAACCGAAGTAATACTTTAAGCACATTTTAAAATCAGGAGCGAAAATTGCCTACCAAAATAAACACGAAGCCAAATAAAATATTGACCTAGAACAATGATACTATACAAAAAACTCGAAGCAGATATGTTACTACCACGCGCATTGTGAAGACTCAAATATGACCCAATTGGGTCGTCTTTTATTTAGTTTGTCTCTTTTATGTAAATGGCATTTCCTATCTTTTGTTTCACTTATCTGTCAAAGTCCAATTTCGAATTTAAAAATTGTTCGGTACAGATTTAAAGCCGGAAAATAGTATGAACGTAACAGATCTGTATAAGTAGAATATCATTGACCTAGAACTTGATATTATAATTTTAATTTTATTTATAACTAGATGACGCCCGGAACTCCGTTGCGCCAAAATTCACTTATCACGCGGGAACCGCACATTTTTCTTGGTCGAAAAGTATCCTATGTCCTTTTCCGGGCCTTCAAGTATCTCCATACGGCACACCTCAGCAAAATCGGTTCAGCGGTTTGGGCGTAAAGTGGTAATAGATAGACAGACACACTTTCCTATTTATAATATTAGTATGGAATATGGATGATATTTAATTTTATTAGAGTAAAGTAAAATAATCAATGTAGTAGTTTACGAAGGCTGATCGGTGATCAGTAATTGATTAAACCAGAATTGTGGGGAATGAGGTCGGCACGTTATGTAATCGGTTTTAATGGTTAATGGTAATATCGTACGTATGCTCTGTGGGAATATAATATCATTGATACAAGATACATAAGGTGAGCGACATAAAAATCAGCATTAATTAAATGCTATATGATTAGGCCGTCAGATGCCAATGGCCAATGGGGCAGCTAACTTTGCAAAATTGTTATTTAAAGTTTGAGCTTGTCACACCTAATATTTGTTAACGTAATGTAGGACTAAAAGGTACTTATTGAATTCACATATGATCATTATGATAATGATCGATATTATGTTAGATTTAACTGCGATTCACAAGACAGGGACAAACCTTGAAATGAATAAAATGTTTGAGTTGTTTCGTGTTTAGGGCTAAAGTTGTATGATAAAAGTTTTAAACACTTGTTTAACAATTATTGTGGCCAAGTTGTGAATGGTCTGCAGATTTTTCCGTACCAGGCTTTCATTTTCCTGTTTACGCTTACAACACCGTAATCTAAATGTACTTAGATAAAATTTATTTAATGTTTTATTTTATAGATTAGTTAGAGATTGGAATAGTAACTAGCAAGCGGCACCCAGCTGCCGTATTTAAACAATAATTATTGAAAATCTATTGTGTCTGAGATTCCCACGATCGAGGTATTAAAGGTAGACTGATTATAAATAATACATAGCAGAGTATATAACAGGCAAAGCTGATTGACTCTTCAAAGCACAGGCCAAACTTTACACTCATTCTGTTTTCATAAGCTTACAAAAGTAATATCCCTCATTTTACTCTTAAATAGGGGGACAAATACCGATGTTACGTGGAATGTAGTGAATGAATGAATGAATGGCATTTAATTGTATGAATGAATTTAAGCCAATACAGGCCAGAAAAGAAAGAAATCGCCACCTTCACGCAGTGAAATTCGGTCGTAATCGAACATATGGCGTTTTGAAAGTAGCTTATATTTAAGCCATATAAATACGTAAAGGCCGGGCCATATAAGGCGCGGTTCGCCAGTCTTGTGACTCACCAGTTAGCTGAACATCTGTTCCTATGTACGAGCAGATTTCAAGGGAATATAATATGAGTTAATATCAAAAGTATTAGGTCACAAATGACTTGACCTCATAATTTTGATATTAGTGACCTTGTGACTATCCATACTAATCTAAATATATAAAACTCAAAGGTGACTGACTGACATGGTGATCTATCAACGCACAGCCCAAACCACTGGACGGGTCGGGCTGAAATTTGGCGTGCAGGTAGATGTTATGACGTAGGTAACCACTAAGAAAGGATTTTGATCAATTCTTCACCCAAGGGGTTAAAATAGGGGGTGAAAGTTTGTATATATTAATACTTCTAAACGCTAGCAAAGCCGCGGGCAAAAGCTCGTATTATATGAACGCGAAAGCGTAGCGTAGCGTCTATCTGGTAAGGTATAGCCGAACCGATTTCGATGAAATTCGGAAAATAATTTGGGTACCGGGAAAGGATATAGGATGCTTTTTGCCCCCAAAAATTTACGGTTCTCGCGCGAAAAACAAATTTCGGCCCATCGTTGTCGTCATTTACAATAGTATGTACCATCGAGGAAATTGATTCCTATGCAGTCGATAGACCAACGTCATTTGGTCGATCAAATCAATTCAATGTTAATTGTGATCTGTCGGCTGGGTTTGACGTAACGCGACCAAACTACGTAGGTCCTCCATCTGCATAGGAATCAATTTCTCTGATAGTACATTATACAATATGTTTCTGTGCATGTATGTTTGTGTGTGTTTATCGCGACGTTTTGAGGTCGACGGCCGTATTTGGCGAAGACTGGTTTGCATAAAGTTAAGGTGCCCGATAAATACTTTACATGCATACGAATTCTTGGTTAATTGTTAATTAATGTAAATAAAGCACCAATTTGTACAACTGTTTTTAAAACGAACCACTTTACTATTCGCTAACCATTAATGAGGTTGTTATCTCAGCGTGAGAGAATAGTAAGAACTTTTTATTAAGCTTGTCCATTGGGTGACCAGTTTGCTCGATTGTTCCCTAATTTTATAGAAAAAAAAGAAAGGCAAAAGTTTGAACCGAAACGATTTTTATTAAATTCAGTATATAGATAGTATTTTACAAAAATTACGGCCCCGTGTGAAGAAATCATCTAGTTATAAAATATAAAGAGCAAGTAGCCCTTTCAAATAATTTCCGCCGTTTTTTTCCACATTTTCCTCTATTTTTTCACTCCTGTTAGTCTTAGCGTGATAAAATATAGCCTATAGCCTTCCTCGACAAATGAGCTATCTAACACTGAATAGTACATTACGCCCCAAGGGAAGAAAGTATGTCATTTCAACCGGCGAGGGTGACAAAAGCGTCGGTTGAAGTGTCATACTATCCTCCCGTGGCGCGTATAGAACTTTTCACCATACAAGGGACCGAAAGTTTAATGACAATAATTATTATTACGAATGTGGTTCAAATCACCTAGCGACGGGGTCCGGGGCGCAGCTCCGGTGGGGGGTTGGGGGGGCAAAGCCTCCCCCAGGCAAAATAAAACAACAAATTAATAGATTTAATAAAACAATGTTGTTTTGTTAAAATACCATTTTGTAATGTTGTAGTCAATGATATTCTATGTTTAAACGTTTTGTGAAGATCATTTATTTTATTGAAGTGACTTAACAAGAATGGCACCATGGCAACGTCCATCGCTGTTGCTCAAAGATAAAGTAGGTATATTATATGATATATCAGCTCTCCCCCGCTTTTCCTGACTGCTGGCCTATAGCTATTTAAAATAGCTAAGTTGGTAGCCGCGTCCTCAACTCAACAACTCAACACAGATAAATATTATTGTATTATTATTAAATTGCCCCGTGTATTAATATTATGGATTTGAAATAACAACTGCACGGTTACCATGGTGATGAGTTATTTCAAATAGGCAGCGGGAAGAAAAACAAACTTTCGGTCCTGGTATGATGAAAAGAATTTTTCAAATCGGACCAGTTCCTGAGATAAATTCAAACAAACAAACTCTTCCGCTTTATAATATTAGTATAGATAAATATTATCTCATTAGAAAAGCAATTAGATATTTACAGTTTACTATGTAAAAGGATGGCAGCAGTTCTATAAATTCTAGCGTGGCATATTACAAGGAAAATTAGGTCATGTAACGTGAATAATGGCTAATGGGTTATGATTATTAATGACCTCATTAGTGTTAGACCTAATAATGAGATCATTTTATATTAAACTAGATGACGCCCGCAACTCCGTTGCACCAAAGTTCGTTTATCGCACGGGAACTGTAACATTTTCCGGGTAAAAAGTATCCTATGTGATGTCTTTTCCCTTTTCCTGGATAAAAAGTATCCTATGTTTTTTCCCGGGACTCAAAGTATCTCCTTACCCAGCAAAATCGGTTCAGCGGTTTGGACGTTAAGAGGTAACACATATACAGTCAGACAAACACACTTTCGCATTTACAGTGTAGTATGGATTGAGTAAAATACTACTTTTTTATCAGCCGAAATATTATTGACCATAAAGTGTATATTTTGAAGTTTGTACGGCGCCAGACAATTTTGGCATAAGGTCTTTGACCATATTTGGTCATCAATTGAATATGATTACTCAACTCGTACGCACCTCGAAAACAGCGTGATATACTCGAGAGAGAGGAATCGCTTTTGCTCCTCCATAAAATCTGCCTGGGGGATATTGAGAAGAGCCTTTTCCAACAGCAAAAAAATTTAAACCCCAAAATATAGACTAAGAAAAAAAACTGCTCAAATACTGCTCAAATTATAATAGCTTTGCGACAAGCTTTAGGCGCTAGCTAGAGCGTGCCAAACAATACCTATAAAACAATGTAAAATATTCTTATGGACATTTTTAAACCCGATTTGGACTAATCCAGCATCGGCCATGGCACGGGATCTCAATGACGCCTAGATAATCCCTGCAAGCGCATTAGAACTGAAATACAATACTTAGCATGCTAAACAAGTTTAAAAAATGAATATTTTGAAATTATTATTTTATTTTACCGTAATAGGAACGGCCAAAAAGAAAGGCAAAAGATAAAACTAAAATCAGCATGAAGAACGTAACGAATGATGAAATTCATTATGCTGGTGATGATGATGAGGATAGGAATTAGGATAAAGTAAGGAATTTCAGTACACTCTTCTGGTTAGTACTTTAGTTAGTACATTATATCTTAATTAAATGACAATAACACAATCAAATTAAAATATTTCTCACGGTACAAATCCCTAGCACTACGTGTGTTATTTAATCATCAATTTTCATAATAATATGCAATGCTTTATTTCATGTGTATACAGTATAACCTTGCTTAACTTTTGTTTGAAGAAAATGCTGTGAAATATTCGTTTTTTTTATAAGGTAACATAAGTAAATTTTCACAATAGCGTACAAAGATTATTGAGGAAACACTCCAATGACAAAGAGGTAAAAGTAGAAAAAATTGAGAGCTAGTACACCGATCCCAATAATGATTTATGGGCAAAGAACATCAAAACCAATGAAAAAGTGAATGACAGAAACCATCTAGATTCTAGAGTCTAGAGCTCTAGACCAATAGGGACAGACAGATCATTCGGTACAAACAAACGATACGGAACAAAACAACGATTACTAAATGATTTTGATCAATAATTGTTGTGAAATATCTTGGCTTCTAAGCAACAAAAACAACAATTTTACTTCACCTTGTGACAACAGAGTACAAGGAAATGTAAATAGACACTTCTTTAACATGCAAAACGATGTGTATGACACAACAAAGGAATCACAGAAAGGAATTTGCTTGCAAGCAGATAAAAATATGTACTTACGTTCATTTAGCTAAGTATACTCTTTCCTCTGTTGCGATTTGCGATAGATCTGCGCTTTGAAATCTAGTCAATAGCCTAGTAAATAGTTAGAAGAATAAAACTTGAAACGATCTTTTGACCCTTGAAGTATGAAGTTGTGGTTACTTTTAACACATCTTAGAATAATTTGAAAGAGTAAATTGTCTGACAGGGCATTAATTTGAAGAAGCACATTCTTCAGTTTTTTGTTATCATCCTCGGTTCTATATACTAACATCATTCTCTGGTACATCTCTGTCTGCTTTAAATTAAAATGACGTGGATTTAAAAGTTAAATAAACTTTTCCTTCATCAGGTCGAGCGAAGCGAACCCTAGTATATCCCACAACACATTTTGAGGTACACTTTACGGAAAAACTATCATGCCTATTGATTTGTGCTTTAACATAGTAATTTCTATTTATAATAATATGTAGAATGTAGATATTGTGTTATCATCAGTCAGTCAAAGTGTGACGAGGCGAGCCTTTATAAAGCTCGGCTTTTAGCTAGTTAGTAGTTATATTAGTAGTTATATTGAATCAGCTAAGTATTATTATTTTTATTGGAAAATGGACAAACTAGAAAGGGACTATCGTGCAGCGCAAAGCCCTCACGCAGAGTACGGCGCGGCGCGGGCGGCGGAGAGCGCCAGCTGCAGGTGCAACCTGCCGCGCTCCTCCCGTCTCCTCCGGGTTCGCGTCGTGACTCGTGATTAAGTTATTGAAGTTACATAACATAAAGTACTTATACACTTATATTATTTATCATGTCTATGGGGTTCAGCGCGTCGGCGCATGTCATACATGCATGTGCAGTACTTCACATTAATTCACAATAGCAAGTCTTTTACAGTTTCGCATAATAATTGTCTAGCCTTAGATTACGATGTAATTATCATATTTAAATATTACCACTTAACAATTATTAGCACACACTATGTCTTGAAGTATATTATATATGTGTATTATTTTGTATATATTTATTAAAATAGGACTGGTGACTTGTGTGGTCTGTCATTTGCCTGACAGTCTGGATCCACTGAAAATCAGGGACTGCAAACTGCGGTCATTACCTGAGTGGATGCCAATTCAGTTTTTGATCATTACACTCCCTACCTTACTTCGCTGGACTTTGAAATCTTGTTATGCCATTATTAAATATGCACATTATTGTATTGTCGTTTACTTTGCTTGTAACATATTTTATTATGGATTGTTTTGTACCATTTGCATTTGTCGAAATTATTTGTAATCTTGTGCGTATGTACGTTCTATTTTGTTTTTGTTTTTAATTTGTATTATTCTTGTGGTGTAATGGTCAAAAAGGGTGAATAAACGTTTATTTATTTTTTATTTATTTTATTTATATTAGAATAATAGATCCGAAGCGCATCGGAAACAGGCTTAAACTGCATTTCTGACGCCTTGGTATACGTGTGTTTATCGACGTAATCTCGTTACGTGGGTTAAGGTCCTACTTTCCTATGATGCCGTGGTACATCGTTTATTGTAACAAATACGATACCCAATTAACCCGGTTTCAGGGTGGATTAATGAAGAATTAATCCCAGTCAAGGTACTGGCACAGATTTTTCTAAATTGGGATAATTTCTCTTGGCTTTTTTATAATACAACTTTGTAGATGGTATGGTGAGATCATTTTGATATTGATGCTAGCTGCTAGGCAATATAATCGTTTTCTGTACCTACATCGTCTGTCAATTAAAATATAATAGTTTTGTAGCCGATTTTAATTATTACGTTAATATGCTTCTTACAATCATTTGTTTTGCGATATTTACTAGGCGTTACCTAGTAAATATCTCTCATTCTCTTTCAAAAACCTTGAATGAACTAAATTGTCACGTATTTCCCAAGTACTATAATAACAGTGCTAGGAATTCTAATCACTACAAATACGTAAGTAAGATAAATAATTTTAGATAGTGAGAATTGATGATGAGTTAAAACTATGGCTATCACCAGCTATTGTAAGTAGGTAAGTACATAAAAAAATTGGGTATGGCTTGAATTTAGATTTTTAGGTTGTATTGGCAAAATGCGAGACTAGACTTATAGGAACTCAAGAACTCAAGTAAAAAAATTGCAGATGTGATCATCAGATCACAATAATATGTTATGATTTAGATACAAAGAATATTATAGGTATAATGATTGGTTCACCTAAAATCCAATCCAATGAAAAATTATAAAAATTATTGATTAAACATGCAGTAGCACATGGGCACTATGATAATTAGGTGGGGGGATTAGGTTAGGGGTTCATCCATTACTATTAAGTTATGGATGAACTGGAAATATTAGTGGGCGTGACGAAAGTATACCGTCATCATTGACAATGGTAATGATTCATTATGTGTTGGTTTGGTCATCTTACATCATCCCCCACAATAGTAACTAGGAATGATCAAAGTATGAAAGAAACCTATAAAAACCTATACACGAACCTATACGACAAGAGATAACCACTAGTAAAATAAACTGTAAGGAATATAAAAGTCGTGTAAATGGCGTAAATATGGGGTATGGTCGTATATTAATGTTATTTATTACATCCCTATGGAACACTTATGACTACGATGTCGTAAATTACAGTCAAAAATGTGAGGAGGCTACTGGCAGAAAACTTGGCGTAGGTCATGAAAGTAACCTCTTTTAAATGGATAAAGCTAAGCATATTTATTACTCTATGGCTGAAGCTAGACATGCTTTATTAGATTACATATAAAATCTGATGAAACTGATTGCGCGCCATCTTACGAATTCTAAAGGATTGTTATTTAAGTAGATTCTTGATAAAGTCTAGATTAAGGGCCTATTTCATCACTTCTTGATAAAGTGCCGGATAGGCTATCCACAACTTGTTTGGTAGATTCTCCATTACATACTCTATCTTTCAATTAAAGTGGTGGATAGCCTATCCGGCACTTATCAAGAAGTGGTGAAACAGGCCCTATGTTTCGTATCGTAAAGCGACTAGTATAAAACAGTGAATTTTAATCTTCTACTTTAGCAAATTTTTAATGATTTTAGCTTTTCGTTAGAAAAAACAGTTTTGTATTTCGAATCAACTAATTCATGGGCCTTACTGCTAAGAAAACATGATGTAGTAGTCACAAAAAACTCGATAAACTGAAATTATTCTTATAAGATTTAAAACGCTTTCAATGTGTTTATGGTTACGCAGTATTTTGAATATTTGTTACCTATAAAACTTATAAAAGGACTTTTAAATCTAGTGCACGAACATAAGATCCATTATTATCATCCTTATCACCAAAACAAGATTCTGATTCGAAAGCTTGGAACCATTCAAAACATGGGTTGGGATTTGACTTCGAGTTTTTTGTCGATAAACCTGTTTGGTTCGAGGATCGAGTGTCCGTTACTCTCTTGTGCCAGGACAATTTGGGTGTATGACCTTCCCACTTAATAAGGTGTTATAATTTTAACCACACGTTTTGAGTCTTCAATTTTGTTTTTTGTGGAATAAGTTTTACTGTTTAGTTTTTGATAAGTATATGATTATGTGGTAACATAATATCTACGCGTAATGTTTTTAGCTCAGCAAGATTCTAATTTAAAAACAACAAAGTTTTTATTATTTGTGCTAATAACATTTTATTAGTTTGAGGTGCTTCTTAATTCTTATTAAAGCTGACGAGCATCCCTAGGTATTTTACCTAAATATAACAATAATTATAGCATTATGCTAGGTACGATGTTGAAAACAATTTCATCCATGTTTAAGCATCTGGAGGCTACATGACACAGATGAAAATTAGGTCACGGCTGAGCCCTTGTAACAATTTCTGGACCGCAGCATCCCTGATCGATAAGATGTTTTGCAATAAGTTATATTATTTTAACTAGTAGGTTTACTTTACTTACCTTTCTCTGTGCTTCCGCGGCAAATCCAGACTTCGCTGCCCTGTTGTTGGCCATGTTATCCATAAAATATTTTGTACAAATATAATCACAGTCACGGTAAGTGATGTCACCTCACTCTTATCTGGAGCTAGTGTAAACAGGCGGGTCCACTACGTGCTGCGTGTGTGAGTGTGTGTAGATGAATGACATCATGCAGCGTCGCGGCCGGCCGGTGCACGATTTTAATAGAGTGGGGCACTGTCGATATAGAACCTTCGGAATGTCGATACTCGATAAGTTTAAGTTGCACGCTATTTTTAACCGGCTTTCAAACTGGAGGACGTTATATTATGATCGGCTGTGGATTTTTTTAATGGTCTATTTCAATTGCTTGTGCTTTTTTCGGATTTCGAAGAAAATTCTGAAAATAGGTCGGGGAAACTTGGGACACTAGATCCCTGTGGGACACACGGTACACTCAATTTACGGAAATTCTACCAAAGCAATGCTTATTAATGCTAGCTACACTTTTTGTCTATGGTACAAGCAAACTTTTATTCACAGTCGGATGTGTTAACTATTTCACGTTTCAGAGTGACAGGTCTATTTAGATTCTATGGCGGCGCAAACACATTTTGATGAGTATTTACAGGTTTTTATTTATTACAAAAAAGTATGTATTTGCAAAAGAAACAGTTTAATTATATAAGATATTTGATTAGCTATGCATTTTGATTGAAAAATAACGTTTATCTAAAGTATAAATTCGCTTGCGAAATTATTTCTAACCTGATACTACAAAGGACTTGGTACATTTTTTTACGGGAGACTTGATTCTCTTTTTTGTATGTATTTCTTCCTATGGGAGACATGATCCGCTACTGTTACAAAAGTAAAAAAAATATTTATCATAATACTGATTATGGACGCTTATTCCTTTAGTTCCTTATGTTGACTCAATATTTTATTATTATTCGTGGAGAGAAAATTAAACTAACACTTGATAAATAGCCATTTACTTCTGACTAATGACCCATGTGTCCCTGACTATGGAATACTTGATCCTCTACTATTTATGAATCTAAACCATGTCTCCCTTGCTATGGGAGACTTGATCCGCCCCGGATCAAGTCATCCAACTAGGAGGATCATTCCTCCCTTACATACGGGATACTTGGTGTAAATCTGTTTCGAAGTGTCTAGTCGTCCAATAACCGGACGAATAAAATAAATCTTAGTCGTCCGATTATCGGACGAATAGATTATCTTTTAAGGCTGTTGCTAGTCGTCCGGTAAGCGGATGAATAATTGTCCGTAAATATTAAAATCATATGCGTGTGTATAGGTCTACCAGGATCTGATGGCAAATTTTCAAAAAATATCCTTGATCATAGGAAATTCTTTTATATTTGCATGTTCCACATACAGAATCAGCCGTTATAAGGAAAAAAAGGATCAAAATGTTTTATTCCAACTACCCCGGTATTAAGAAAAATAATACATACACCGAACATAAATGAACGTGGGCGGGGGCGCTGCTGGTAAAGGGGAACTGTCAAAAATGGCGTTTTTGTATGATGGCAGCGTTAGTCCCTTTTTTCACCAAGTTCATTTAAAGCGTTGTCGAGCTCTACAGATTAACAGAATGCATATTCTTTTTTTTACCCATCAATCCCCAAGCGGCACCCGGTTGTCGCATAACAATTGAAAATATAATTAACGTAACTATTATATTTCAGTCTGTAAGATAAGTCAATGAATATTCCGTACTCGTGCCTCCCAATACCAGCTCCTGACACCAGGTCATATAAAAATTTTAGAGGGGCTCCCATACCCTTCGTGCGCGAGTCCAACTCGCGCTTGGCCGATTATTATATATATATTCGTGTTGTATTGTTATGTTTTAATGTCTGTAATTTGTATACATTCTAATTGTTGATGTTGTAGTGTAAGGTCCTATTTAGTCAAATAAATTTTTATTTATTTATTTATTAACTCATGTTTAATGCTGCGCTTCTTCTTATGACTAATACATTTTTTATGTAAGTACTGCGAAAATCGGTAGTTAATAAACATACTTCTAGTATTTTTTTATGAAAATGTATTTTTTGCATGTACCCCGAGGAAATTGATTCCTAGGCAGTTGATGGACCTACGTCATGTGGTCGGCTTATGTCAATTCAGTGTTAGCTGCGATCGGTCGGATGGGTTTGATGTAACGCGACCAAATTACTTAGGTCCGCCATCTGCCTAGGAATCAACTTCTCTGATAGTACATTAACCCCTTGGAATGTTATTTCTGGTGAAAAGTGAAAATCCCAAAAATGTCTATTGCCGCATTCTTTATTATGAGGGCAGCTGAACATGTATCATGTTATTCATGAATTATGATTCATAATATGTCCCTACAGCAAACATTATAAAACACACTTGCTTCATATTATTTCATATTACCTTTCGATGGATGCACCTCTGGCGGTGGTTTAAGGTTGATCCGTGGTCGAAATGCCATGGATGGATGGCCAAGAGCAATATTTGCCAGCAGCAGCAGCGACCCATTTGTTCCCACGCTCGCTGTCTTTTGTACATACTTATACGCTTGTTCCTCACTCCTCATGTCTTACTTTATCGTTATATCAAATGTTAAATATAATATTTAAAGAGTTTTAATCACGCGGCAGAACACTATGCCATATATTAAGTTATATTATATATATGTAAGACAGATAGGCGCCTACCGGATGAATAAGATAAATCTTAGTCGTCCGATTACCGGATGAATTAAAAAATAATAATTCGTCCGATTATCGGACGAATAGATTATCTTTTAAGGCTGTTGCTAGTCGTCCGGTAATCGGACGACTAAGATTTATTTTATTCGTCCGTTTACCGGACGACTAGCAACAGCCAATCTGTTTTTCCAGTTTTATTTCAATAACTTTTACAAATATAGTTTAATCCTAATTTCCAATACACAGATTAGTTAAATTATGTATCGTTTAGTCAAAACACGTGTTATATTTCTCAAGATGTAGACGTGAGATCATAAAATCAAAGTGGGGGATCAAGTGTCCCAAGTTTCCCCTCTACCTATTAAAACTTGAGGTATTTCATTCTTAAATATTTCAGGCTGAGAATGTGTATTATTTAAAGTATCTATTGAAATTTTAAAATAACATACTTGCCGTCAATATAATACATTGCTTCGGCACGAATGGGCCGGCTCGACCGGAGAAATACCACGTTCTCACAGAAAACCAGCGTGAAACGGCTTGCGCTGTGTTTCGCCGAGTGAGTGAGTTTACCGGAGGCCCAATCCCCTACCCTATTCCCTTCCCTACCCTCCCCTATTCCCTTCCCTTCCCATCCCTACCCTCCCCTATTCCCTTCCCTTCCCATCCCTACCCTCCCCTATTCCCTTCCCTTCCCATCCCTACCCTCCCCTATTACCCTATTCCCTCTTAAAAGGCCGGCAACGCACTTGCAACTCTTCTGATGCTGCGAGTGTCCATGGGCGACGGAAGTTGCTTTCCGTCAGGTGACCCGTTTGCTCGTTTGCCCCCTTATTTGATAAAAAAATATTGTTATAATATTTAACTAGTTGTATCCTGGATCAGATCTTAATTACATATTTCCATTTAAGTTTCGTTATACTCACTAGTCACTTATAATATGTTATTTAAAAATTACTTAAACTAAATAAAATTAATGTATTGAATTATACGCAACAAATTGCTTAAATTAATCAAGCTACCTAAAAGTTAAAATTAACAATATCGATATTCAAGCAAACAGCACATCCCTAGTTGGAAATGTAAAATGAAAACCAAGTAGAATACAATGAGAGTGAATGAGATGGCGTGTTTGTCGTCTCTTTCTAACGAGTCTCCAGAAAGGCCAGTGTTAGCTCCCAAAGGCCAAAATACGAGTTTGATTTCACCTTAGATAGTCCAAGTTTGATAGAAGTGATTGTAGGGAGTTATGATCTGACTTAAATGTGTTACAGAAATGATAACGTTGAATGAATGAATGTTTATTCGTGGTATTATAATGATAAGAGAATTTAATTACAAATAGTGGTAAGGTCGTACGGGGAAATGTAGCTGGGAGGCAAGTGTAACTGCTTTAATTTTTAGAAAAACTGTTTGAGATTATAGTGGCAGTGACATCTGTTGTGCGTAAAACTAATTTCAATGTACACAATATCAATCTAGATGGCTCTGTCAAGCACTTTTGAAGTTGTCGCCATTTTGAAAACTGTCACATTTTTAGGGTTCCGTATCCAAATGGCAAAAAAGGGAACCCTTATAGATTCGTCATGTCTGTCTGTCTGCTGTCTGTTTATCCGTCCGTATGTCACAGCCACTTTCCTCCGAAACTATAAGAGCTATACTATTGAAACTTGGTAAGTAGATGCAGTCTGTGAACCGCATTAAGATTTTGATACAAAAATGGAAAAAATATTAAAAATTTTTAGGGGTCCCCATAGGTACAACTGAAACAAAAAAAAATCATCTAACCTATGCTTGTGGGATATCTATGGATAGGTCTTTAAAAAAATATCCACAGCCGAACATATAACCTCCTCGTTTTTTGGAAGTCGGTTAAAAATCATATTGAGGTTTCTCATATTATTTTTTTCTAACCTGAATAGTTTGCGAGAGAGACTCCTCCAAAGTGGTAAAATGTGTGTCCCCCCCTCTAACTTCTAAAGTTGGGGCATTACAATTCGAAAAAAAATATATGATTACTATAAAAACTACCAACGAAAATTGGTTTGGACGAGATCTAGCAAGCAGTTTTTTTGTACGTCATAAATGGTAAACCTTAATTTAACTTTCATTAAATCAACTGAAATAAGTATAAAATAAATCAAAAATTCATCAAAAATCTTTTAATTTCATAGAAATAAACCTTTTTGCTGCTGCGGAACCCTTCATGGGCGAGTCCAACTCGCACTTGGCCGGTTTTTTTTAAGACGAACTCTAATTCACATGTGTTTTTTCAATCAATAAAAACCTTGGTGATTTTGAAGAACCTGATAATTGTATACCGGTAAGTTGCTTTTTTACTAACTAAACTTATTATTTCTTTTATAATTTTGTTGGAATTGTTTCAAATAAGAGATTTATGTCCATTAGAAAAATCTGACCTCAAAATTTTAGTACTCGGAAAGTGTGTCTACTTTGCATGAGGCAAGTGTGTCTATATGTCACACTTGCCCCAAGTCAGGGTATACAAACATTTGGTCTAATATTAGTGATTATCGTCGTTGCCAAAACAAGACCTCTTATGTGCAAAGATGCAAGTTTTGTAAAAACAAAAAAAAACTTCCTCGTGAAAAAATTTTGTATGTAAGCATGCCAGTTAAATTTTTTTATTTATGTATCTATATTTCAGACATTTGTTAAACTTATTACGATATCGATACCTAGTCAATATACCTCTTTTTTTTTCTTTTTTTATCACTTATGCTGCACATGAGAGGTTTTGGTTGCTAAATTTAGCAACATAAGAGCTAACAGCGGGTAAAAGCTGCGCACATGACATATTTTGATTGTGAAATTATTATTGAGTTTCACATGAGAGTTTTTTTTCGCCTCCTTATCACATGTGAGTTTTTGTACAAGGTGGAGAATTTAATTCTCTGCAATATGGTGTAAAAAGTCATTTTCGTCTAGACCGTCACATAAGAGGTCTTGTTTTGGCAACGACGTTATGTAATTTTTGATTGCATATATTTTGTTTACTTTTTAGTAATTAAAAATAAAACTTAGCAACTTCACTATTCAGGTTTCTGCAACCCAAATAAGTAAGTATCATATTTTTGAAATTAACAATAAAATAAAAGAAATAACTCATTCAATATTTTTTACTTAAAATGTTTCTTACCCCTCTCCAACGTAGTATGCCACACTTACCTCATAACTTTTGCTCCTTTAATCTATCCTCAGAAACTATATAATGTAATATATTCGTCATATGATTAGTTCCAATGATCAGGTAGTATAAACTTTACATTTTCAAATTTGAAATAACTATATATTGTACACTTACGATATAGTCACACTTGCCTCACTTTCTTGGGTAAGTGCGTCTAGCACAGCACTTTATAAAATAATAATAAAAATATAATAATAATATCTATAGACGCTTCACACCACGTCAGTCTGGCCCCGTGGTAAGTACCTGAAGGACTTGTGTTACAGGTACCAGACAACGGAAATATATTTAATACTTTTATACTATACAATATACATATATTTAAGATTTTTATTATATGATACACATATTTAATATACACATCCATGACCCAGGAACTTCATAAACTTTTTAGATCTATCGGCGGGACTCGAACCCGCGACCTCCGGCTTGAGCTACCGACGCGCTCACCACTGCGCCACGGAGGTCATCACATCGGACGGAGGAGGTCATCAAAATACCTTAAAACAAGTGATTAATGGGCAATATTGTGTAGAGCACTTTGTTACCGCCCAATTATGAACCTTACTTTATTTTCATTTCACAGAGAGTGAGAAATTAAACTTGATTTTTGAATTCAAAGTAAACTTTGAAAAAAGTATGACACACTTACCCGTTATATTTAATAAGTATTATAAAGTTCTTGTTGTAAAAATTTAATAATTATTATGTAATTCAATCTAATATATTGTAAACGTAAAGGTACTTTTAGTAAATGTTATTGTTTTAATTTAATAATTCCCTATCGCAAATTTGTAATTAATAAAATTGAACGTGGAAACGTGGACTATTTTGGAAAGTTGTATTATGTATCATTAATATCGTCCTTAATTTACCTTATTTAAAATTACACTCCATCTGTAGGGTTAGTTCGGAACTATAAGGTTATGTTATTGTTATAGTCACTTTAGAAGGCTTTCCACAAGACGCACAGCCTTTGCTTTAACATTTTAGTAAGACTGAAGTGTAATAGATGGCGCTTTCACAAGAAATAGTCAAGCTACTATCATAAAATATTTATTATCAAAGAAGTTCAAGGTAGCTATTTTTATTTTCATTATCATAACATTCGTAATAGGATGGCGGTTGTTTGCAAAAGCAGCGCAAATTTTGTTTTCCAACGACTTCGCAAAAATCTGAACGTCTTGAGTGATTTATGTTTGCGGATATTTTATTATCTTTAATTTGATTCCTTCCAATGGGAAAAAAACCACCAGATGTTGTTCTGTCTCTTGAAATGTTATCTTTTCCAATAGAAGTAATGCCGCTTTGGGTATGTTTTTCTTTCAAATATGTTTTTCTCATAATAGGAGAAATATTACCCAAAGTAGGTTTACCTTTCAAATTATTATATTCTTTAATAGTAGTTACACTATCTTTCTGTTTTATATTGTTTAGCATTAAATCAAATTCCTTTTTTATGCCTTTCATATCATGTTCTTTTGCTTCATAATCATATTTTTGTTTGCTTCCTGGCACGTTACTGCCTTCTTTTATGATTTCGATAAATTCGTCGTTGAGTCGGTTGTAACCCTTTCCCATAGAATTGAGGGTGATCTGTAAGTAAAGCAGTATATTTTTTGACCGACTTCCAAAAAGGAGGAGGTAATATGTTCAGCTGTATCTTTTTTTTTTTGTATGTTCCACGATTACTCAGCCGTCTGTGGTCCGATTTTCAAAATTCTTTTTGTGTTGTATAGGGTTTAACTCGAATTTGGTACCATGTTCACAAAAATGGTGATCTGATGATGGGATCCTTGAGTAATCGAGGGAACTTCTTGAAATTTGTATGGAAACATATAGTGATTTTGATTTTTTCTGAAGCATTCGAGGTAAATGCTACCAAAAAGTAAGATTTCGCACCAGGTTATATCCTGGATCCGAAGGTACCGAACAGAACTTTTGAATGCTTATAGGTACAGGTTCGGGGATTTCGGCGTTGTTTAAACAACTGAAAGCATAAGCTTCAGCATCAATTTGATTAATCATCATCATCACAACCATAATTATACCATGGGTCATAAGTCATTATACTATAACCCAATTATTGGTACTTTTCGTGATATTTTGCATCGAAGCAGACGTTTTTGATAATGATTTTGCTGTTTGTGGACCGATTTTAAAAATTCTCGTTTTGTTGTAGGTATAGGATATAATCTTAATTTTGTATAGCAATTACGAAAGTGGTGAGCTGATGATGGGATCTATGAGCAATCGAAGAAAAACCTTGAATTTTATCAAAACACTCATAGTGGTTAAAATGTTGTTTCTAGTAAGTTAAACATATGTTACGAATAAGAGAAATTTTATACGAAGGTAGGCTCTTGGTCCAAAGGCACTGCACAGAACTCCTGAATCTTTAAAGATAAAAGTATGGAAATTGCAGTATCGCTAAGATAACTGCAAGCATTTACCACAATTTCGCTTACAGTGACATAATGTGAATAGTTAACATTCGTATTGGTTATTTACGCATAAAGCCTTTTTGTAGATACTTAACTAAAAAGAGTGAAATTATTATTTTTAACAAAAAATTAAAACCGACTTCCAAGGTAAAAACAATAGTAATATGAACTAAAAAGTATTAAATAACTCTTACTCTTTAATAGTGCCTTTTTCAGAATTCGTCTAAATTTCAACTATTTCTGTACTGTACCTATACTACAGTCTTCATTATTTTGAAGTCGGTACCAGCTAATTTTATCGTAATATTATTATTATTTTTTTATTATTATTTTTTATTATGATTATTTTGTTAATCTCCTTCGGATTTTGGCAAGACTTTAAATTTTGAGCCAAAATGCTGATTTTATATTGCCATTTGAATCTTCCAGTACTTTAACTTTAATTTTAATTTCTAAAAGTTCTTCAAGGCTGTGCATTTCAGTTTTGTAACAACACACATTGGGCCTAGTTTATGTCCACACCCTTGTGGATGTACTCAGTACTGAGTTTGTACTCAGTACTATCAGACAACGTATTTGCTTACCTTTAACGAATTAAGGGTAATTTTCATTTGATTCAGTTCGTTCCTAGTCACGTAATAGTCAAAGAAATGTGCAATCGCATGCCCAGTCATTGTCACAATCGTCAGATACATTATAATCTCTAAGCATATTGTCTTTAATGCTTTTGCCATTTTTCAACTTTACTTTTCGCTGATTTTCATTATTTTCTTGTAAGTTTATTATAGTGTTAATTTGGTATTAATATAATTATTGTCGTAATATGCAAAAATTTAATAAGAGCCAAAACGTTACTGACATATTTTTATTTTGTCATCTTTATTGTCAGTTTTCTTTTTTTGTTGTGGAGAGAGTTCAAAGATATATTAATTCATCAACGTGTTAAAAAATATCATCACTAGAGAGTAGAGACGGAAGTTATTAAATATTAGTAATGAAGGGAGATCGCAGACGGCACACTTTTTGTGTGATCGAGTCTGCGGCGCACACACATTCTGCAGTGTGCGGCCATGCAGAATGTTGTGCGCCGCAGACAAAAAGTGTGCCGTCTGCGATCACCCTATCAGGTATAACGGTATCCTGAAAGAAACCATAAAAATGAAAAATCTTGAAATATTCCAATTCCTTACCTTTTGTGAGTCGTAGAAGATTGGAATTAATCAAACTTCCTTCTATGGATTCTTATATTAGATTAAAGGTGGAAGTATTAACCTGGCACGACTGCAGGCAAACTGAAAAGTATTTTTATAGATTTTTAAAATTTTTAAACTATTTCTGTGGTACCTCATGACCACTGATCTCTATTATAATATAATGGAGGTCAGTGCTCATGACTCATGTAAATCAAAGCGTACGGACGTGCGCCGCCAAGTTCCAGCAGGCCGCGCGCATGCCGTGCACTATTTACACGAACGGTTTCGACGCACTTTTGACCCCCCTGTAGCTCAGTAACTATTGCAATTGCAAAGATAAAATTATAAGTACGTAATCATATACTAGTACTTACGCAATATACCAAATTTCATAGATATAGCGTTGTTACATCCTGAAATATGTCATTGTAAAAATAGCTAATTTTGGCACTGACTCACTGACCGGTAATCAAAACCTCTAGGCCACTTCCAATTGTCCTAGCGCTATGAAATTTGGGACACAGGTTGGGTGTTATATGTAGATTAGCAAAAAATGAGAAATTTAAGAAATCGGTCAAGCGTGAGTCGGCTCATCTACGAATTTTAGGAAAAATTTCTTATGTAACAGTGAATACGTGTGGGAGGAGGAGAGAAGGGCTTAAAAATATTGTCATGTATAATGCAAACTGTATAGCTTATAAATAAATACTGCTACCTTAAAAATTTGTCTTCTATTGATAGGTTAACAAATACCACTACCGCCATCTATCGAAAATATTGTTTATAAAATACTTTCAATAGATGGCGCTAGCAAAGTTACTTTGAAACGCAGAATGACTTAGATTAACAATACATGCGAGTGTGGCACTATAAAAATAGACCGTACGATTTCTCGAAAAAAAGTATTGAAATCTTACCAAAAACATACCTGTTAAAAATGAGGCCAAGTTCCTATTGGCTAATTATTCGCTTTAAAAAAGAGTTGAAATCCAATCCAATTCCAAGTTTAGATGCACTTCAAAATCGATCATAATCGTCATCATCAACAGCCTGATCCTTAATACTTCTAAATTGGAACTTGGCAGGTTTTCATGATATACGAAGCATAAAGCATTTGATTAATTAAATTTAAATTTAATATTTGGTATTTATGTGATCAAATCAACCTGCCAAGTTCAAATTTAGAAGTATTAAGGATCAGGCTGTTGATGATGATGATTATGATCGATTTTGAAGTGCATCTAAACTTGGAATTGGATTGGATTTCAACTCTTTTTTAAGGCGAATAATTAGCCAATAGGAACTTGGCCCCATTTTTAACAGGTATGTTTTTGGTGGGATTGAATATACGCTAGACTTGTGAAAAAGAGCAAAAACAGACACTCAGCAAAAGCAACAATGAAAGCACAAAGCATTGGCTGAGTGGCAGTTTTTGTGTCTTCTTGCGTTATAATCGAATTTTTATATTGCTTGCCACTAGACGCGCTGTTTAACTTTGATGCTATCAAAATCGGCTCAGCTTAAGGTAATGCCGCGCGCGCCGCGTTAAAGTAAAAAACCGTGTTGGATATGTTTTAGATTGCTTGTTTTCTATGAGAGGCCGGCCCCAATCGTGTTACACTATGGGTAATTCAAAGACGAAGACATGATGAATACTAACAATGAACGTTAATTTCTCAGCTTTAGTCATTGCTGAGAAAAATCGATATCGCTACAGCCAAATTATCAAGGCGTCGCGTCACCTTAAATGAGCTTGGGGAAGACAGCTGCCAATTCGACATCTTTGTCACAATAGACATAACTACCGGTAGTTCGACTGCAAAGAAACAGGCAGGTTTCAATATCTGTCAAATTCGTCGGGTTTCACTAGGATTATGAACGGAATGTGCCTCGCGCTGGCTGATATAATTTATTTTTAAATATTGAGGGCCTATTTCACCGCTTCCTGATAAGGTGCCCGATAGGCTTATTTGACAGATTCTCCATACTCTATGTGTCAAGTTAAGTGGTGGATAGCCTTATCAGGAAGCGGCGAAACAGGCCCTTAAAATAAAGATTTCAAAATTGAATTCTGACAATTTTAATCGCATGTGCCAAAACACAAACAACAATACGACCAAAGAGGAACACGTACAGCGAATATGTCATAGTTTTAAATTCGTAGGTAGCAAGTTAACAACCGTAGCGACGATTTTCGTCATAATACGTCAAATTTAAAAATTTCAACATCAGTTCTAAGTCGACATTACTCTATAATTCTGTCTACTCTGTCTTTGTGCAGTTTTCTAGACGTATATATTCCACCAAAAACATTTTCATGTAAAAATGCTGCCAAGATGAGAACATAATAGTTCGTGGTGTCAAAAAGTAGTGAGATCTCATGTAGAGCCAAGTTTCAAACCTTACACACTCAGCCCTAAATCTAAAAACCTTAATTTTACACATAAATCGCGGCAAAATACTTGATATAATGTATCAGCCGCACGAAAAGAATCTAAAAACTCGACACATTAGTCAAAATCGGTGGCATGGCCATTTTGTTGCGGTTAATATAAAAATTATTAAGTACAACAGAAGAGTAGTTCATAGCCCATAAGCATGACCAATAACAAAATGGCCAAGCCACCCATTTTGACTAATGTGTAGAATTTTACCGTTTAGTCGTATTTTTGAACCCTCGTAGGGTTCAAAAATACGACTAAACGGTTCGAGAAATACCTTTTCTCGAACCGTTTAGTCGTAGTGCCATTGCGCGCTTCGCTTGGCTCATCTTGGCGGGGGCACTCCCGTGCCCCCAGATTTCATTGATTTGCACAAAAAATATATGTGATTTTTGATTATAATATTTGGAAAAGCTTGTCGAATTTAAATAATAAAATAATATACTCCTACTGGATGAAAAAAAAACCAAAGTCACATCTTTCAGGAACTTTAAACAGTTCTAACTAAAGTAATAATACAATCTATGTTTTAAAAATTTGTTCATTTGATACCTTTTACAAAAATACAAAGATTGCCGGATTTAATTTTCAGTTCTAACATCTAGATTTCCCATAATATTTATTTTTTCCTCTAACAAACAAAAAATGTATCCACGCTACCGAGTGAACACTTCACATCTCTGTCTCTCTGGCATGAAAATCGACAGTGGTGCGAGGGTGATGCGAGATCAAGGTCATTGGCAGTTGTCAGCGTCGCTCCCACACCGGTTTCGGTGGCGGTGGCCGGTTTCATTGAAACCAGGCCAGTTACGCAGGAGTAATTTTATAGTGCCCAAGTGTGTGCACTGTACACAAGGGCACTATCTGTTCCTTTTACTCTCATAACAAACCAGAGAGACGGAAGACCGACACGACTAGCGATAGATCAGGTGTAGGACCGACTTTTAACATGCCCATCCGTCGTATCTTCTCATCGATCATCTTATTTGTCAGATAAACAGGTGGGCTAACCAAAATATGTTTCCAACGCGGGAATCGAACCCACGACCTTTGAGTTGAGAGCCACGTTCTAAACCACTAGACCACGGGGGTGTCAAAAGGCTAACAATTAACAAATAGACAAACGAAACAGACAGACCAACATTTCTGTTGGTCACTCTGTTTCGTTCTTTTCTTTTCTTCTTTTCTTTCGTAGACAGACAAACTTTCGCATTAATTATTATAATACTAGATGATGCCCGCAACTCCGTTGTGCCAAAATTCGTTTATCGCGTGGGAACCGTACATTTTTCCGGGACAAAAAGTATCCTATGTCCTTTCCCGGGACTCAAAGTATCTCTATGCCAAAATTCAGCAAAATCGGTTCAGCGGTTTGGGCGTGAAGAGGTAACAGACAGACAGACAGACAGACAGACAGACACACTTTCGCATTTATAATATTAGTATGGATATGGATGAATATGAATGCTTACTGTTTCATCAGTATCGTAGACTTGGCTCTGTATTCCACACAATTCTTTTGCATCACCTATGTAGGCTCCTTCGAATCGACACACTTCATTCTAAAAATAAAAAATATTTTATTCTGTTAACTAATACTAAACTGCTTGCACTAATCCATACTAATAATATTATAAATGTGAAAGTCTGTCTGTCTGTTACCTTCTCACGCCCAAACCGCTGAACCGATTTTGCTGAACGTGAATGGTATGGTAGGCTTTGAGTCCCGGGAAAGGGCATAGGGTATTTTTTATTCCTGAAAATGTACAGTTCCCGCGCAATAAAGGAGTTTTGGCGCAATGGAGTTGCGGGCGTTATCATAATAGTTAATAATTAGTTATGGCTCATGCACGACTTTTTTTCTGTGTTTGATATGGCCCAAAAAGGAAGTTATTTGAGGTACAAACCGTTATTTCCTTTACGACTTTCTTCATAGATTTTATGTTTTCGCTCTGATTTATTCTGTGTGATATATTAGGTAGTAGAAATGTCAGTAGAAATATTGATAGGGCAGCTATTATTATCACATACAAGTTCTTGTATTTGCGGGAAGATTTTCGGTAGAGAGTTTTAAGGTGGTTCATATGGCTGATCCGATTTCTGGCCATTTCTGTTTTATTTATTTAAGCGATAGAAATATCTAGAAGTATAAAGCATTTGTAAGTAAAAAGATCTGGGTTATAGTACGGTTATAGTATTATTTGATTCCACGAAATCGCCGAATTACTGATTGACAGAGATAGTTTGCCAGAAATATATTTTGATCAAAGTTGCCCCTATATTCTGTCAGTATTTCTTTTCTTACAGATTCCTACCGTAGTCATGGTAGGTCTGCTAACAAGAGAAATGTTTGGGAATCTTTGCTCTATTTACATTTTGACTCAATTACAAAATTGTTTAATAACCTAACATTTTCATCGGTCCAACAACTATTCTCCCGTTTTTTTCGCTTCACTGCAATCCACACCAAACTTATCTTTTACATTTAAATCCACTCAGAACCAAACTAGACTTTTAAAATCACAAAGCGAGTTTAAAATATTTCAAAGTATCCATTTTCAACTTACCAACGTTGTGGAAACGAAATTATTTACCTTCAACTGTAGTATTGGACCAAATTGCGTCTGTTATGAGAAATTGTTGCAATAAATATGGCGGAAAACTTTCCAGAATATTCCAGACGGTTGTCCGCTAACGGTTTCTCAATGCGATGGCTTTTATTGTGGAAATACCCTTCGACATTTCTACAAAATATACGTTACAAAGTGTGTTTGGGCGTTTATGAAATGGGTTCAATGTCCATATTTTTATCTACATACAACCTTGTAAATGTTATTAGAAGTACTATAGGTTCTATAACTGCACCACAATCACACATGGAATTTTAGTGCTTAACCTATCAACCCCCATAAGGACACCGGCGACCGCGACAACAATAGAATAACAATAGATTTCCAAGGATCCAAGGAGGAGGAAGGATTAATGTAGTATCAAGTACGCAACATAACATACAACAATACAATATGTAAGTTGTAACATTGATTTCTGATACCTATCACAAGCTAATAACTAGTCAAAGAAGTAACGAAACAACAAAAGAAGAAACTTTAATTATAATTTTCTTTCAGAACCCTTTATCCTACTAATATTATGAAGGCGAAAGTTTCGAGGATGTATAGATCACATGTATCATGTATGTATGGATGTTTGTTGCTCTTTCCCGCACTAGTATTAATATTATAATATCATAGTTCAGAACGAACAAAAATCTCTTTTACTATTGTCTTTATTCTTCGTTTTACATGTAGATAACTTACCTAACCTAAACCTGTGCATGGCCAGAGCTGAGCTTAAAAATTCTTATTAAAAAAAAAACAGTTTTCTAAATACCTACCCGACTGAATGATTTTAATAAAATATTATGATCATCATGTACTAATATAATATTTAAACACAACTAATTTTTATTTGGCGATTTTGATTTTGTTCTCGATTTTGTTATGATGTGTAGGTACTGTCATGAATATAGCGCAAGACTTTATTCTTTTTAATTCTCAAAAAAACTCAGAAAACGGGCACTAGACATCACGTAATCCTAACATTAATTGTTGTAGCATCAGCTAGCTCTGAAAATCACTCCCGTGACCGGTCTACATAATAATACAAAAACTGAAAATATTTCGCGTCGCCCGTCAGACCATCAGTAAGATGGATGGCGACCTCTCTGATATATTCCACTATTATAGCCACATGCCTTCGCCTATTATGTTTAGTAACCTACCTTTTCCCTCAAGAAATGGTTTAATTTTATCGTAAGGTTTTTAATTTTGTAGGATAAGTATATGCACCTGGAGGTTGCTGTAAGCAGATGTAGAAAGAAGAAGTGTGAAGCTGAAAGATCCACATTTGCATAGTGACCACCAAATTAGGCAATTTTTCAAATACTCACCGAATCACAGAAAAAAATGAATGGCACGCTTGTGATTTCTTCAGAAAAGGGCTCGTTGATACGAAAAGGTTCGCTATTTCTACCGTTAATTTGGTACATTGGTGGTTGTAATAGGACATGCAGGTAATAAGCACCTATCCAGCCGTCTGCACCGGATGTCCATTACACCCCCCCCCTCTCTTACCCCTCACATCGTGACGTCAGCATGTCTTCTTCATACAAGAATTAATAGTTGCGTTGAATGATGAGATACTTTAATTTTACGTTGATAGGGCAACGAAAGGGTGTTCTTATGTCTGTATGTAATATCTTTATACTTTAAACTTTAAAGTGAATTTGAAAACGATGGCTTACCTATTATTATTTTTTTATTAAATAAGGGGGCAAACGAGCAAACGGGTCACCTGATGGTAAGCAACTACCGTCGTCCATGGACACTCGCAACATCAGAAGAGCTGCAGGCGCGTTGCCGGCCTTTTAAGAAGGAATACGCTCTCTTTTTGAAGGTTTGCAGGTCGTATAGGTTCGGAAATACTGCTGGTGGCAGTTCGTTCCAGAGTTTACAGTGCGCGGCAGAAAGTTACGCGAATTATTTCCGGTAGACTATACCTTCAACTCGTACCAACTTTATTCTTCCGACGTATTAGCTCTATCAAATGACAGTAATATTGGTCCATTGAGATATGATACTAAAGTCGATCTGTACCAAAAAACCACTTTGTAACCAACTTCCAAAAAGGAGGAGATACGGAACGCTGTTAAGGTGACGCCGCGTTAAAGTAAAAAATCGTTTTGGATATGTTTTAGACCGCTTGTTTTCTATGACAAGCCGGGCCGGCCTCTCATAGAAAACAAGCAATGGAATAGCAAAAAACTGAAAGGGCGTAAGCGACAAAATGTTTTTTGTTATTTAAAAACCATAAATATATTTCATATAAGGTATAGGCAAATTATAGAGTATGCTTGAACTAATCTATGTACAAATTTTAGAAGTTTAAATCACTCTTCTCTGTTGGCAAAATTAGAATACTGTTTTTATAGAGGTCTTTTTGAATAATTATTATTCTATGTTATAAAAGTTGACCAATCGTGTTATGCTATGGTTAATTAAAATATAAAGACCTGAAGAATACTGACAATGAACTTTAATTTCTTAGCTTTAGTCATTTTTAGGGTTCCGTAGCCAAAATGGCAAAAAACGGAACCCTTATAGATTCGTCATGTCTGTCTGTCTGTCTGTCTGTCAGTCTGTCTGTCTGTTCGTATGTCACAGCCACTTTTCTCCGAAACTATAAGATTTATACTATTGAAACTTGGTAAGTAGATGTAGTCTGTGAACCGCATTAAGATTTTGATACAAAAATGGAAAAATTATTAAAAATTTTAGGGGTCCCCATAGGTACAACTGAAACAAAAAAAAAATTTTTTTCGTCTAACCTACACGTATAGGGTATCTATGGATAGGTCTTCCAAAATCATATTGAGGTTTCTAATATCATTTTTTTACGGAACGAAAATTAAAACGGTAGGTATAGACCTACCTAGTCATAGGACTTATGAGAGTTTACGTTTTCTAAGGAACAGACAGAGAGCGTTCACGCGGTCAAGCGTTCAAGCGGTCAGTTTTGTGTTCTTTGTGTTGTATTACGTAATACGTATACGTTACATAGACATATACAGGAATCGTTTGACCGCGTTAGAATTCTCCCTATTCCTAGTGTGACAGCACAAAGAACGCAGAACTGACCGCCTGAACTTTTGATCGCGTGACCGCTCTCTGTCTGATAGGTCCCTAAGTATAATATTTGGATGCATTGCTCGTTGAAATACATATTCTGTCTTCGACAAGAGCCATCCATCAATGAGTTTCATTTGCCGGAGCAGAGGTGTCACCGTCACATTACTTGATGAATCGATTGAGAGAGATATAATATCTGCGATCTTAAGGCGACGCCTAATGATAATTTGGCTGTAGCGATATCGATTTTTCTCAACAATGACTAAAGCTAAGAAATTAAAATTCATTGTCAGTATTCATCATGTATTTGTCTTTGAATTACCCATAGCATAACACGATTGATCAACTTTTATAACACAGAATAATCAATCAAAAAGAGCTCTGTAAAAAAGGATTCCTATTTTGCCAATAGAGGAGAGTGATTTAAGCTTCCAAAATTTGTACATAAATTGGTTCAAGCATACACTTTAATTTGCCCATAGCATAAATGAAATGTATTTATGGTTTTTAAATTACGCGACAAAAACCATTTTGTCGCTTACGCCCTTTCCATTTTTAGGGTTTTTGCTGTTCCATTGCTTGTTTTCTATGAGAGGCCGGGCGAGCCTCTCATAGAAAACAAGCAATCTAAAACATATCCAACACGGTTTTTTTACTTTTACGCGGTGTCACCTTAATATTGTTACGATAGAGCAGCCATTCTGAAAGTGGTTAAATTTTTAGAAATTTCATCAGACACCAGAATAGAGAAAATTCAAAGACAAAACATTTTTTTTGTTCATTAAAAATAATATTTAGATTTTTTGTACGATATTCTGATTCCATTGACATAAGAATTAGAGGTGTTTGTCTGATTCCCATGAAAGTAAGTATTTATAAAGGATCATTGAGATGTATAAAGGATGGTAATTATTGTAAAAAATATACTTGGGTCTACCAGAATCTGATGGCAAAAAAGTGAGAAAGTAAATTGACTCTAGCAATACCGGGGTAATTGGAATAAAACATTTTGATCCTTCTTTTTCCTTATAACGGCTAATTATGTGTATGAAACATGCACATATTATATAAATTTATCCAATGACCAAGGATATTTTTTGAAAATCTGCCATCAAAATTTGCCATCAGATTCTGGTAGACCTATACCATTATTTGTACTTCCTTGCGTTGTTCGTCTTTATTGGTCATAATAATAATTATTATGAGTATGAAATGATTATTATAATTCGATTCACTAAATGCATCGACGCTACTTTAGTTTGCACCTACTAATTAATGATTCTATACAAGGTTATTAAAGTATTAGATAATATGCGAGATAAGGGCTAAGAGTCTTAAGATTTTATCAGAATTGCTTCATAATTTAGATGTTATCATATAAACTATACCAGCTCTCATTAATTACCTATGTTCAATATGTATGAACATCAATAGTTTTTTTTTTCATAGTATAATAAGTTTTAACATATTATGTACTCCTTATAAACAATGTATGCACGACTAAGGACCAAGAAAACGAATAAAACATAAGAAATAATTATATGGAAATAAAGATTGTGTTTCTTATTGTTTAACATAAATATACCTACAGTATAAAGAACCTACAGAAAATAAATCAATAACAATTGAATTTTATTTTACAACAGTCTTTCTTTAGCAGTAAGTTTCAACATATTGTAACTAATAGTTATTCATATAGGACACAAAAACTATGTTTTAAGCCTTTAACGAACCTTATTTTGCTCGTTTGCCTCATATTCCATACAAAGGTAATATTTAACATATAATAAGTTCAGCAAACAAATCCGATGTAAGCTGTGACCACTGACCAGTTTCACAGCAAAACGCTGAGCGAACACAACATGAAGAACAATGTTTTCTTGAAATTATTTTTCCTGTCGTCAGCGCTTTTTCTTTTCATATTTTTATACATCTCTACAAGCAACAAAGATTATTTGAGAGAACGTAATAATGTAAAAAGAAGTGAAGTGTTTTTGGAGAAAATAAACGAATTTAGGGAAAAAAGTGTTGCGAGAAAAGAAGAGTTAAAATATATTTTGCAGTGGACATCATCGAAGACTGTACCTTTTGTGTACATGAAAGAAGGAAGAAAGGGATTCATTGACAGAAACTGTACGTATACAAACTGTTTTGTTACATCCAATGTGTACGAGCTCGGTTTAGACTATACAAAGTTTGATGTCATCGCATTTTCTGGACCCGAGGTGATTTTTATGCCTAAAGAAACTCTACCCAAAAGACGCTCTGCGCATCAAAAATACGTATTTGCGAGTATAGAATCTGCAGAAAATTATCCGGTGTGTTCTAACAATTTTGATATTTTTTTTAACTGGACGTGGACGTATCGCTTGGATTCTGATGCAAAATGGGGATATATAGTAGTAAGAGATTCAGAAAATAGCATCGTTGGTCCGAGAGCAGATATGCATTGGATAAAACGAGAAAACATGTTGCCGACTACTGACGAAGTGAAGAAAAGGATAAGAAACAAAACCAAAGCCGCCGCTTGGTTCGTTTCAAACTGCTATTCGAGAAGTCACCGTGAATCGTATGCTGTTAAACTATGGACAGAACTTAAGAAGTATAATTTAAAACTAGACATCTATGGTAGCTGTGGATCGCTCAAATGCTCGCGTGATAACGAAGAAGAGTGCAACAAAATGATTGAGAGAGATTACTACTTCTATCTTTCGTTTGAAAACTCTTTCTCCCAAGATTATGTGACTGAAAAGCTGTTATACCCGTTACAGAACTTAGCTGTGCCTATTGTCTATGGAGGAGCTAATTATTCCAGGTAAAGTTTAATAAAATCATCTTTATGTTTCCGTCAGTTTTCCAATTAATTTCACAATTTTTGTGATTTCAGGTTCATGCCCGATGGGATATACCTGAACGCTCGGGAACTAGATCCTAAGCAGCTAGTGAAAAAAATGGTCGAACTGATAAAAAATCCCAATAAATATGAAGAATATTTTCGATGGCGGAACCATTACTCGTATCACAGAAGATCTGAAAGCGTTGAAACGGATGACTACTGTGGTTTCTGCTCTATAATAAATGACGAAGATGCAGTGAAAAGAACTACAATTTACGAGAATTTCGGACATTGGTGGGACCCACCGGGTAGATGTGAATAAGTCTATTTTATTTTTATTTTATATTATCAGTTTCGGGTAGTAAGACCCTTTGTGCCTTATTCCCAAAATTAAATCGATTTCGATTTACTATTCGATGTCTGTTTTGATTTAGCTTCGATCGTGATCTGCGGGGTACTTACTTTTGAAACTTGAATCAAAATCGGCATCGCATTGATCCAAACTTCTCGACATCAAACTTGACGATATAATTATACCTAATCTTGATCAGTAAGCTTCAAAAGAAGCCATTGCACCATTGTGTAAAATGTCGAGAGTATCAAAAATTGAAGACTAATAATAATTATAACGGAAGTGAGGACTTTGGAAAGGTTCACTTATTAGAAATTTTCATGATGTATATTAATTAATCCATGCATCTAATAGTAAACTATAGGTCTACCAGAATCTGATGGTAAAAAGTGAGAAAATTAATTGACTCCAGCAATACCGGGGTAATTGGAATAAAACATTTTGATCCTTTTTTCTTCTTATAGCGGCTGATTCTGTGTGTTAAACATGCAAATATAAAAATTTATCCAATGGTCAAGGATATTTTTTGAAAATCTGCTGTCAAAAATTGCCATCAGATTCTGGTACACCTATACATTAAGCAGTACCTACATAATATTGTAGCATACGATAGTGAGAGAGATATGACATTTTGGGTTATCCAAGGAATTCCCAGAACTACAAAATATGTAATAACTTAATTATCACTTAAAGGTCTATGAACTGCCGAAGCAAATAGCAATGCATATTAGCGGTATTTGTATAAAGAACCGAAAAACGGTAACGAAAACGTTTGTTATTCAATGCTGTAAAACATTATATAATATTACCTATTCATACAAGGTGTAACAAAACTAAGTGATAATACTTTAGAGTGTGTAGTTATATTATGTTCCATCTAAAGAGTTCACTGTGAAAGTAGCAGCGCTAAAGACCAATTTTTTTTCATTTTTGTATGGGGAAGGGCCAAGGGCCCGAGCGTCACGAGTTTCCCCATACAAAAGTAAAAAAAAAAAATTTGGTCTTTCAGCGCTGCCACTTTCACAGTGAACTCTCAACATGGAACACGTACATACCCTAAAATAATATATCACTTAGTTTTGTTACACACTGTATAATATTTGTTTCGTTTAACTATGCTGGAAGTAAAAGTCCTATTACTGTCTTATTCGAAATAAAAAAAATTATAATGATTACAGGATCTTTGTACCTATCTGTCTTCATTCGCAAGTTGCTAAATCAATAGTTTTCAAATTGAATTGTGATTTTGCATTGTTATCGCAAATGCGCTGAAATATTATGGTGAAATAAAATTTGAATTTATTAAGTGGTTTGGAATTATGGCGCTCATTCGATAAATTCTGATGAATGTTTTACCTTCCAACAACCAGATTTAAGTCGAATTTGAGACGGTTTTAATTTGTCGATTAGACTGGATCAACGTCTACTCCATTTATTAGTGGAGCAAACATTCTTGGAGATTATAATTAGCAATTACCGAGTCTCAAGTTATTAGGTACGATGACGATGACGTTCAGAAAATACTATTGATAAGCACCAGATTATCGCTCATATCCGATAAGATTATTTTTATTTACCGGCAGTGCCGCGTCCGACACGGGTGTGATGTGTTTCGTTCGAAATGAGGGTCCTCATTAGGGCATTTTTCTTCCTATCGGTGATCTCTTTGCTTATATTTATTTACATATCCGTCCGTGATTTACGAAACAGCAGCGAATTTGAACGAACCAAAGTATTCGAAATCGAGCAGACGTTGCAGGCGTTCCTAAAAAATGAGAGTAATTCTAACACCACCGCGCCCAATATGAAATATATTCTCCAATGGACTTCAGCGAAGGATGTTCCATTTGTGTACATGGGTAAAGGACAACACGGGTTCATCGAGAGGAACTGTACGTATACGAACTGCTACGTTACCGAAGATCGATCGTTTTTGGGTGACTACACGAAGTTCGACGTCATCGCATTCTCCGGGCCGCAAGTCGCTCGTATGAACCCCAGTTTGCTACCAAACAGAAGGTCGCCACATCAGAAATTCGCCTTCGCCAGCATCGAATCCGCAGACAATTATCCGGTGTGCTCGAACAAATTTAACGGATTTTTCAACTGGACGTGGACGTACCGGCTCGATTCCGAGGCGAAATGGGGTTACATTGTCGTAAGGGATTCGGAGAATAGAATTATAGGCCCGAAAGTGAACATGAACTGGATCAAGCTAAAAGATATGATGCCTACTCCGGACGAGGTGAAGGAAAAATTTAAGACAAAAACGAAAGCCGCGGCGTGGTTCGTTTCGAATTGTTACTCCAAAAGTCGCAGGGAGACGTTCGTCAAAGACCTACAGACTGAGCTTAAAAAATATAACCTCAACGTTGATGTTTACGGGTCGTGTGGTCCTCTCTCCTGTCCGAGGAACAATCAGGAGCAGTGTAACAAGATGATAGAGAAGGACTACTATTTCTATCTCTCTTTCGAGAATTCCTTCGCTGAGGACTATGTGACTGAGAAGTTGTTGTATCCGTTGAAGAATTACGCTGTGCCGATTGTATACGGTGGCGCAAATTACACAAGGTACCTATTTATCTAAGTTTCATACTAATTACTAATAGATAATATTTCATTATTGATTTGTTTCACGACTACAAATAACACAGATTGCAATTTTCGTGACGGTGTGGCATAACTTGTATTTTTTTTTTAAATTTTAAATTGAAGTAAATATTGCGTACCCAATTGGCAAACGGTAGGTAATAGGTATCTCTCAGATGAGAGTGGAATTATTGGAGTCGTCTACAGGAGGTTCCGAGGACGACTTCCGAACACGTCGCGCCCCACGTCGTAGACAATACGTATTTAGTGCTTGGTGTTAGTTTTAGTATAAATGTTATGTATGTTAGTCTGGTATATATAATATGGGCCAAGATTCCTGATTTAAATAAATAATAATAAAACCGGCCAAGTGCTTGTAGGGCCACGCGTAATATAGGGTTCCGTAGTACCGCTAGTTTTTTTTGAAGTGAAAACTTCTTTAGCGGCGTTGAGCACTTTTGTGGGATGGGTAAAAACTGTGAAACTCGAATCAGATTTTCGTGTTGATCTAAAAACCATAGAAAAAGCGTAAGACGGTTGGAGAGTAGTGTTTTGTGTCGAACTCGAACTCGAACTCGAACGAAATGTACAGTCGGGGAAATGACCTGTTTAGCAGAAATGTACAGTCGGGGAAAATTGTGCTAAGCAGAAATGTACAGTCGGGGAAATGAGTTGTTTAGCAGAAATGTACAGTCGGGGAAATGAGTTCTTTAGCAGACGCGCTGATTAAGGCGGCGTTTCCACCTGCAAGACAACTGTCGCGAGAAGTGTCTGACAGTCTGTCTGACAGCAGCTTTTTTTTTTCGATTGTCGATATTTTTTAATCGATTGTAAGGGTTTCGATTAATTAATTAAAACGATCGTTTTTTTATATTTTTTTTAAATCGATTTTCATAAAAAATGGGTTAAAAAAATTTTGCACAACGTTAATAATCAAGTTTTCACTTCTACCGGCACTCCCGGAGTGCAACCCGTCTTTTTTTTTAAAGATTTCATGTACCATTTTGTTGCCATCATTAATACGTGCATTCATGCCAAATTACAGCTTTGTAGGTCATATAGTCCTATAGACAGACAGACAGACGGACAGACAGACGGACGGACAGACCGAAACTATAAGGGTTCCTTGTTGACTACGGAACCCTAAAAAAAGTTACTGTACTATTATCGACTTGTGTAATAAAATAATAGAATGGGGTACCTATTTAGCGCTCTGCGTACTACTGATACTACTCCTAGAAAAATACTGCTTTTAGCTTTAATCGTGGAAACATTATTGTAAAAACAACATTGTGGATTAAAAAATGTGCATGAATCAGTTAATAACATAAATTCATTTTATATTTCCAGGTTTATGCCCGATGGAATTTATCTAAATGCGAGGGAACTAGGTGCGGAGAAGTTGGCTAAAAAGATGGACGAACTTATAAAAAATCCTGACGAATATTCTGAATACTTTCGATGGCGAAACCACTACTCTTACTACAGAAGAGTAGAGAGTACAGAGACAGATGACTACTGCAGGTTCTGCTCGATTTTAAACGAAGAAGAAACGGTAAAGAAGACGACGATATACCAGAATTTTAAGGACTGGTGGGATCCTCCATCGAGGTGTTAAAAAGATCTCATATTATGATAAGTTTTTTTTTATATAGATTTAATAACAATATCATTTAAATTCTTCATTCTCTTTTTTATCTTGCTCGTCAGTCATAAAATCAATAATATTAAGTATAGACAAGTAGTTATGTAAGCCATACACGCAATGGTCTACCGGAGAGTTTTATAATATTACATAGTAGGTATGGATTAACGAAGAAAGTCTAAACGCGTTACTTTTAAACATCCACACTAATAATTTATCAGCCTGTCTGTCACTTCTTCACGCCCAAACTGCTGATCCGATTTGGCTGACAGGTATGGAGACAGCGAGAGTCCTGGAAAGGACATAGGATACTATTCATCCCGGAAAAATGTATGGTTCTCAGACGTAGAACGAATTTCTGAACAACGGAGTTGCGGGCGTCATCTAGTTAAGATACTTAAATATACTTACAGCATACTTGAGGTGTAACAAAAACTAAGTGATAATACTTTAGGGTGTGTATGTGTTCCTTATTTAGAGTTCATTTTGAAAAAAGCAGCGCTGAAAAAGTATTTTTTTTTGTGATTTGTATGAGCAAACGCCTGAGCGTTGTGAATGTTTCCATACAAAGGTGAAAAAAATTTACTCTTTTAAAGCTGCTTCTTTCACAGCGAACTCTATATAGGGAACACGCCTTAAAGTATTATCACTTTGTTTTGTAACACCCTGTACCTATACCAAAGCAACTATAACTATAACGTCGTGTCAGCTTCAGCTCTAAGGCCGGTATAAATAGACAGTACTCAAGATGCACCTCGGTCTCAAGACGCGGTTCGGCTCTATGATTGGCCCAAATTTTGACAGCCAACCAATCATAGAGCCTGAACCGTGTCTTGAGACCGAGATGCATCTTGAGTACTGACTATTTATACCGGCCTCTCTAAGCTTCAAACCAATAAATAAATCCCTCAAAGGTTTATTTATGGTGATTCAATGGCCCTACAGCCTCAAAGCGGAATGCCTAATTCGACAAACTCGACCTTAAAGATCCTAATCTCTATATGGGACTATCTCTAAAAACATCATGCTTTAATGCCTACTTATCCCACACCAAGATTTTTGTTCTCCTTAAAAGTAATTTCTGTGAAGTACATTTGATGGAAAATTTTATTTTGCTTAACTTATGAGTAATTATGATCCCAGTACAGGGAAGCACATCTAATCCAGTCGGACTAAGGTTGCCAACTATACTGTTTTAAACAGTTTTAAACAATATTATACTGTTTTTCACTAAATTAAAGTTTTACTGTGATTTGTGAACAAAATAAATCGAAATACTTACTGTTTTCGACAGACAGACGAACGGACGGAGTACTAGTATGGATTCTTAACTCATTGTACAGTATTTGAACTAAAATAAATATTATTATGTTAATTTCATGCAAGCGTGTGATATTCTGGAGCCAGACTCGCACCGGTCGCACGTATATTGTACATGGTGTAACAAAAGTAAGTGATAATACTTTAGGCCTCAGGATGTCACTATGTATGTGTTCCTTGTAGAGAGTTCAGCAGCAGCGCTGAAGGATTATTTTTTTTCAATTTTGTATGGGAAAACTCGTGACGCTAGAGCGCTTGCCCATACAAAAGTGAAAAAAATATATGGTCTTTCAGCGCTACTACAGGATGTCCGATGAGAGGGTAGCGAAACGTATGCTCTATTCTGAACTCGTGGAAGGCAAACGTTTTTCAGGTGGACAATTCCTCAGATTTAAAGATGTTCAGAAGAGGCATATGCAGCGTTGCAAAGTGGACCACTCTCGATGGGAAGAACTGGCATTAAATAGGGCACAATGGCGGAAACTTTTTTTTTTGTTAGCCTATACTTTCTCACTGCTGGGCAAAGGCCTCCCCCAGGGTCTTCCACTTGTCTCGCTCAAGAGCCACCGTTAAACTTATAAATGAAAAAATCCACTCATTAAAAGAAAAAAGAAGGTGCGATCTTGACCTGAAAAGAGACCAACTAAAGAATAAACCACCTTCAAAACTCACTTACAATTACGAAAACGGTATCCTAACATGTACTGTGTGCGTGCACGCACGTTCTCTAAAAAAATTGGATACCTTAGTCATATGCGTGCCCACGATCGTCGCCGCATTACATAGGGTGAAGTCAAGTCGCCGAGGCCGAAATCGGTCAGGACACATATATATATATATATATATATATATATATATATATATATATATATATATATATATATATATATATATATATTTCACAGTGAACTCTCTACAAGGCACACTACACACCCTAAAGTACATTTAGTTTTGTTACACCCTGTATAAACATGCAAACATACATCTCAGACGCATAAATCGTGGACCGCAGCGCCGGCTGCTGCTGACGCGGAGCAAATATGTTGATCGAGGTAAGCATCATCATCCATACCGTCTTATGTAGATGTAAAAGCCTCATCTACAGTAAAAATCGACCAAGTGCGAGATGGTCTCGCGCACGAAAGGCTCCGTACCACTATATTATAACTTAAATAGCCAAACATTTTTTCGGCCATTCTCCGGTTTGGCATTATTTGCCTCATTACCTTAACCATTTTTTTTCTTCGTCAATTTGACTCAGACACATTGAAATATTAAAGAAATGAAAGATACGAACACAATAATAAATGTGGCGTGAAACAGTTAGTTAAAGTTTTTTGGATAATGAGACTTAAAAATTTATGGGTACGGTACTTAGACAAATGTAGTGTTTTACGTAACGATACAACGACACAATTGACAAAAACTAGCTTACGGCAACGTACGTAGGCCAAATTATGTAACATAAACATAATATACATAGTAAAAATCTAATGTAAACATAATTGAAAAGTAGCGATTACGGTAATTAGACAAGTTTGTAACCAAAGCTACGGTAATTAGATACTAACGTGCTTTATCGGCGGCACACTAACATTAACGACGTGGGAACGCTGATGGGCCATGGCACACACTAAGTAAAAGCAACTCGTGCACTCGTAATGTGCCAAATCCTGATATTTTTGGATGGGTATCGAAAAACAGCAGGTGTTACGGTAATTAGGACTTTTGATCGGACAAGCGATTATTTCATGATAAATATTTATAGGCTGGGCCTATTGAGTCGATATTTTGCAATGCGATAACCAATGTTTATTGGCGTTTAAAACCATAAATATATTATATTTAATAGGTACGTTATAAAAATTACAAGCAAGTTTCGAGATCAAGTTGGCGTGGGGACACGTTACGGTAGTTAGAAAAACATGGTTTTTGAACACGACTTCAATTAATTTAGTCTGAATTACTTAAATTAGAAGCCTGTGTTTAAGTTTGTAGCTACATACTGATGATAACTACCGTTTAAAAATATTACATACTTGAATAAGATAATATTACAGAGTATACAAGCCCGCGACACGTAAATTTTGCTCTCCTGAGAATGGCCTTTTTGTTTTTTGTATAGGATAGGATTTAGCTTTCCTCGATAAATATCTATCTCACATTGAAATAATTTTTCAAATCGGACCAGTAGCTCCTGAGATTAGCGCCTTCAGCTCTGTAATATTATTAAGTATAGACAAAACTGAATGAACGACAATCAAATTACAATAATGACTAGATAATATTTGCCGAGCATTGCTCAGTATTCGATAAAACACGAATAAAATGACATTTTCTAAAAATGATTCCTAGCTAGATTGATTTATCGCCCCCGAAACCCCCTATATACTAAATTTCATGAAAATCGTTGGAGCCGATTCCGAGATTCCAAATAAATATATATTATGTTACCGCTAATGTTCGTAAACTAGTTAGGCAGTTAGACTGCAGATTAACAAGGTATTCTGCAGATTATCTGGGTGAGTCAGTTAAAGTGCAAAAAGTTTATTCTATTCTCATTAAATTACATAAACAGTTTCTAGTTTGAATAAAACATGTTATTTCGTTGTAGAGAATTATTTAATATATTTTCTGGACATAAACAAAGGAATAAATATTTAATTTAAAGTAAAATGTTACTTACTTAGAAAAATAAACCAACCAAAACAAAACAGTCAAAAAATATATATAAAGCGGACGAGAGAGACCGTGTCACAAATTACAGACCCATTTCTATATTACCATCGATTTCTAAAATTCTAGAACGTATTATTAATAGACGACTAATAAAATATCTAGAATATAATCATATTCTGTCTCCAAATCAGTTTGGTTTTAGAGCTAACCGACCGACTGCTGATGCGGTTCATGAAGTTGTAAGCTTTATAATTAATAATATGGATGTGGGTAGACCAAGTTTATGTATATTTTTAGATTTCGCAAAAGCATTTGACACGGTCTCTACAACGCTGCTTGTTAATAAGCTGGAAGCTATAGGAGTTAGAGGTAAACAATTAGAACTCTTCAAAGATTATCTCACGGATCGATCCCAAAGCGTAAAAATTGAAAATGAACTAAGCGATGATTTGCCTGTGAGCTATGGCGTTCCTCAGGGAAGTATATTAGGTCCAACTTTATTTTTGATATACTTAAACGACCTCTGTAATCTAAGTTTATTAGGCGGAAAAATTATATCTTATGCGGATGATACTGTCCTTCTTTTTTCTGCAGAAAGCAAAAATATGTTATTTAAGCTTGCTCAATGTGGGATCAACTTTGTCACCCATTGGTTACAGAACATCTTTCTTACACTAAATGCAAGTAAAACACAATTCATAGCCTTCCCATCCGAAAGTAAAAAGAATTAGATACCACCATAAATTTAACTGCCCACTCTTGTTGCAATGAAAATAAGTGTTCATGCTCCCCTTTAAACCAAGTTACATCTCTAAAGTATTTAGGTGTCATCATCGACAGTGCACTGTCTTTTAGTGCCCATATAGATATGCTCACGTCAAGACTTAGAAAATTGACATATGTTTTTAAAAATCTACGACACATCGCTAATAAAAGTCTTATGAAGCATATGTATCAAGCACTAGGGCAGTCTATAATCCAATATTGCATTACGATTTGGGTAGGCACTTTTAAAACAAAGATGAAGCCACTTGAAGTTGCTCAGAGATCGCTATTAAAGGTAAGCAGCTTTCGTCCATTCTTGTATCCCACTTCCTTACTATACAAGTCCTCCGAAGTCCTGTCAGTCCGCCAGTTGTTCATCATGCAGACAATTTTGAGACAACACACTAAACAACATTTTCTTAAAGATCCATATCGACACCGAGGAGAGGAAGCGAAAGGAGAGGAGAGCGAAAAAACAACTTTTTTTTTACAAATTCGTCTGTAACTTTTTATCATTTAGTCCGATCTTAAAGGTGTTTATGGCAAAGTTTCTTAGAATTTTGTCGGCTATATAACTATAAAAAAATATTTTCGTAAATTTACGCGTTTAGAAAATAGCATGTCCCTTACATTAAAAAAAATACTTATTTGTCCCTTACAGCACTGAATTTTTCAATGTCAACTATACCATATTAAAGTAAGCACCAAGTTTAATATGAAACTGCGATACAAATCTACTGTAAAGGACATAAAAACTATGCTTTGGAGGAAGTTTGATGTAATATAATATTAAAATCTAACACAATAAGCCCACTACGACTGGCTGGTCTACCACATAATGGATAGGATTTCCAGCAAAATAAGGAACTTCGGCAGACTGAAACATTTCCCTTGGCATCGGGACTGTTCCCATCTACACCCAGAGCCCCTTTAGACAAGGTGGAACTTTGTAAAACCACGTCTCTGCTCTGTTGTCTTACCGAAATCTCTTTCCTGAGCCGAATGGAAGATGGATCTTCCTCCCTATTCCGCTCTGCGGCCTCTTTCTGTGAACCTGAACTAGCGATCGCACACCACAAGTCTAAATGTTCATTCTTGACCTGGCATTAAGCTCCTCACCTTATCAGGAGCTACTGCTCTCTTTTATCGCACCTGTCAGAGCTGCTTCGCCAATGCCCAGTCATGACCTTCCCCTTCTATGACCTTCCTTTTTATGGTGTTACGCCAGCTATTTCTATTATCGGCCACTCGAAGAGCGTCGCAGACAGTCGACTCAAGTGTGGTACGGATTTGATCAGACCAACGCATGAGACAGCGGCTCCTCGGTCTTTTTCCCCTCAATCTTGCCAATTATCATTAGTTTTCCATACCATGGTTTCAAGGTTTCCTCCTTTTTTCTGGTAATGTGTCTGAAATATTCTAAGATACGTTATTATACAGATGGTAGAGAACCTTGTTTTTATGTTTAGTTTAGCCAGCATGGATGAGTTGGTTCTGAAAGGAGTTTATGGAATTCAGAGCATTTTCCTCCAGCACCCTTGACGGCGTCGATACGTCTGCGGTCTGTAGACTTCAGAGTCCATGTTTCGGATCCTTCAAGACAGATGCTGTTCTGTCTATGACCATGTTTTTGGTTTCCCCTTTATTAATTGATAGGCCCAAGTTATTGATCATTTGCTTCATTCTCTAAAACAGTTTTTGCATCTCGATTTCATTTGCAGCCAGAAGAGTATCGTCATCCTTAATGCTAGCTATATACAATTGACCGCATTACATGCGTATACCTAAAGGCTAAAGGTTAATCTAAAACACTAAAACTTTATAGAAAACCTTAAACTTTTACGGATAATACTTTTTGAGTAGGTGCCAAAAATTATCTTCTTACTTGAAAAATGATATTGAAGATTAAGGTAAGGGACAAATTTTGGTGAAGCTATGACAGTAATTATTTTTCAATTCTTAACGTAAAGGACATGTTAAGAGAATTGTACTAATCTAAAGGTTAACGTAAGGGACTGAATTTTATTTTAAAAGCATTTACGTTATTTTTTTTAACACATAAAAATATTTACGTCCGTTAAATCAATTTTTTTAGGAAAAAACCTGTCTTGACTTTAAAAAATGTGTACTGTAAGGGACATTTTTTAACGATAGAAGAATTTCAAGTATGCCAAACGATAGAGCTCGAAATTCTGAATCCAATGATATATATAACTCATTTTCGCCAAAATGTCCCTTACGTTAAGTGATATTTCCAGTGTCGATATGCTAAAAGACGAAACAAGAATATTTCAGAAGTCCCAAAATATAGACATGCCTTTGTCAATAGATACTACTGTTTCCTTGGTCCATTCCTATATAATAAAATAAATAAAGAAATAAATATACACCCTTTAAGCAAATCAAGATGTAAACAAAAAATTTTAAATACCTACACCAACTAACGTATGATGAGACTGAACAACTGCTATTAAGAGCCCGGGTAACCCTCGAAATTCTCATACATACGTAATACCAAAATCATTTTGTCATACGAAAATATTTAACATGTTTGAGTTATTTTTCAGCTTAAAATAGTAATTACCTAGGTTCCTGAACAAAAATTAACTTCAAAATATTTAAACACAAAAAAAATTTTTTTTGTGTATATATTTTTTTTACTAAATTTACTACTAAATGTTTAAACACTAAAAAATAGAGTAAAACACTAAAAAATATATAAATAAATATTAAATTTACTACAAAATATTTCAAGTCTAAAAAATATTTTTTAGTATTTAAATATTTTGTAGTAAATTTACTATTTATTTATATATTTTTTAGTGTTTTACTCTATTTTTTAGTGTTTAAACATTTAGTAGTAAATTTAGTAAAAAAAAATTATACACAAAAAAATTTTTTTTAGTGTTTAAATATTTTGAAGTTAATTTTTGTTCAGGAACCTAGATAATTACTATTTTAAGCTGAAAAATAACTCAAACATGTTAAATATTTTCGTATGACAAAATGATTTTGGTATTACGTATGTATGAGAATTTCGAGGGTTACCCGGGCTCTTAAGTAGGAAATAAAGTGTAATTTTTTTGTATACTAAAGCTAAGTACATGTTTTGTCAAATTATATTACTCTCCAATGTTTGTATAATTATTAATTAATTCTGTATTTTGATAATTTATAATGCTTTATTTTAAGTCCTTTATTTTCTAAAATTAAAATTTGATTAAAATACCTAGTATGATCCTGAAATTTAAGTAATGTTAAGTTATAATATTATGCATAATAAATAATAATATATTTAATTATATTGTTATAATATTTTAATAAATTAATTTAATTACTGTAAAATGAGTCGAAATAACGTAGCTTACAACTTGTTCCTACTAAATTATAGTCATTGCAAACTGAAGAGCACTGTGGTCCGAAATACAGACTTGATCTAGTTCGGACACACTTACTTACCTTAAGTGTACATCTAGTCCATTGAAATGTTACATTTGCTTTGCATTTATTAGAGGACGCAATTTTATTTTTGGAATATGTTGGGAGGCTCAATAGAAGCTTAACCTCAAGTTTGTGGGGTTGCCACTCTTGTCCCCCGGCCGCCATCTTGAAAAAAGGGGTGACAACACTATTTTCGTGATATCTCAGAATCTATACGTCTTACAAAAAATTGTAAGAACATAATTTGTTGCAAATTATTTTGCCTACAAATATGTTTATATAACTTTTTACCCTAAATTAAAAATTTAAAAAGTTATAAGCAAAAAAGTGATTTTTTTAGAAGGTTTATTATCACTTTTTAACTTTGTTTAACACATTTTACATAAAAAATACCTTAGACCAACCTTGTAGATGATCTTTTGAGAAAAAGATCCCCCGGTCCCATGAAATTAATTTTCTGCAGAAACAAAGGAAACTGTGGAACCATCTGTGGCTGCAGAAAAGCAGGCCTGAAATGCTTTATAGTATAGTAGGCATGTGCAGACTAGTATAGTAGGCATACTATGATATAGTTTGCAATTTGCATATATTTATGTAGTGTAGTAGGCATACTGCAGACTGTGGCTGCAGAAAAGCAGGTCTGAAAAGCTTTACAGAATAGTAGGCATACTGTAGAGCATTTTTGGTCTGCTTTTCTGCAGGCACGCATGCCTTCACAGTTTCCTTTGCATCTGCAGAAAATTAATTTCATGAGATCGGGGGGATTGGGGGGTCTTTTTTTCAAAAGATCATTAACAAGGTTGTTCTAAGGTAATTTTTTTGTAAAATGTATTAAACAAAGTTAAAGAGCGATAATAAACCTTTAAAAAAATTATCACTTTTTGCTTATAACTTTTTAAATTTTTAATTTAGGGTAAAAAATTAAATAAACGTATTTGTAGGCAAAGTAATTTGCAATAAATTATGTTCTTAAAAATTTTCTGTAAGACTTATAGTTTCCGAAATATCACGAAAATAGTGTTGTCACCCCTTTTTTCAAGATGGCGGCCGGGGGACAAAGGCGGCGACCCCACAAACTTGAGGTTAAGCTTCTATTGAGCCCCCCAACATATTCCGAAAATAAAATTGCGTCCTCTAATAAATGCAATATTCGGTCCTAAAATTGTAACATTTCAATGGACTAATGTTTGAATATCAAAATTATTATAATATCAAACTTTTACTTGTAAGTGTTTCTATGTGCGATATGTATGTAATTAATTTTGATTAGTAAATAAAATTATTATTATTATTATGTTGTAAACTGTTTGAGTCGCGGCTATTTGTCGGATAAAAGATTCAGGTACGGGCTGATGCTAAGTAACCTGATTCATAAGCAGAGTAATTATGATTGTGATGTGGTGAAAGACGAGGACGGGTTAAGAAATCGAACTATAGAGCATATTATTATTATTATTATTATTATTTGTGTAAGGTATTCCTTGCTCACGGGCAATTAAATCCCGGACCTTTGGAAGGCATGCGTGGGGCCGAAGCCAACACGTAGAGGCCCGTTACACAGTTTTAATCTAAATGTTATGTGACACTAGCCGGCGACTCTCCCTGTCCGCACTATGGGAGTACGACCAAGGAGAGCCAGCGGCCAGTGTAGGACTATTGCAGGGAATGGAATTAAAATGATATCGGGCTATGGGGGTGAGGTGCTAGTGGATTGGGTAACTGGGACTATGGAAGGACTATGGCGTCTGCCGATACAATGTTGTAACATATATCATAAAGTTGGCAGACGGTGACTCGCCAACTCTTTGAATGGGCCCCTCAAAATGGTCGCACTCACGGTGCACCGAGGCGGCAACATTGACAGAGCGGCTTAAGGCAGGAGAGGTGTCGCTGGACTTTAAACGCCGATCATTTGCACCCTCAGAGGGTCCCATCACGTCGCCCACTCGCCACTTACGCTTCACATCCTCCCTCCGAGCCGAAGCTCTCGCGACTCCACTCTGACCGGCCGGTTAAGGCAAGGCAGAGGTAGGGCCTGATTCTCCGTCAGTGTTCACTCCGGCCGGCCGGTGAAGGCAAGCCGGAGATGGAGAACAGGGGCTTCCCTGGGAGCACTCGGGTTCGTGGGGTCGCTACTCCCCAACAGCTCGCCACAAGCTGCCCTGCGGGCTTATTATTATTATTATTATTATTATTATTATTATTATTATTAATATTATTATTATTATTATTATTATTATCTTAGGTTGACAAACTTGAGTCAAAGTTTTTAGGACTTTTACGAAGAAAGGGAATGAAAACTGACTAGGTAAAGTGCAAATTTAAGCCTTTTTTATTTAAACTTCACACTTTAACGGATGGTATCAAGGAATCTGCAGATTACCTAGGTAATGTGGACGTTAACGTATTCTGCATTCTAACGGTAACATATTAACAAGAATTTCTCGTTTAAAGATATAAGATAAATCCATCAAAATACAAGCACTATATTAAGCCATTATGTCCCAAATTTCGTCTTAAAACCAAATCGATTTCTTAAAACTTCAAACGAGGCGCTGAGAGCGCAATATAAGATTCCTTTATGTTGGAGAAGTCAAATTTTCCATCACTTATAATGTTTGAGTGATCGGTGGAGGAGTGAAGCGTGCTTATCGATTGAATACAGATCTACCGAAATTTATAAATATTGCATATACGAATAGCAATGTTGATTATGTCATTGCTATTTTGTTGTTAACGGAGCGTATTATTTAACGAAAATCATATTTTTTTATTATTTCAAAGCTTTCAATTCCATTCTACAATATGAAAGATAAAGTGATATGAGCTTCTCATCGCAGTAAAATTTAAAGATTTGCAGTAAAATCCTAAATTAATAAAGTTTCTGCAATGAAAACTTTATCATGCCTTTATATTATGTATACTTATTTATTTTGATTGTCATCGGCATGCGTTTATTAAGCTTCTTATTTTTTTTTTTGTTATAAATTAATATTCATGGGCGTACCCAGGATTTCAGCTAGGGTTAATTGCTTTGCATTTTTCAATATTATGTTCGGTTATTTTTTTACTTTGTTCCTTTTTTAATTCTACATTAATTTTGGTGTAAGAGAATTCCACATAATTTCTTCAGACTGGAAGCTTAAAAATCAGTCTTTTCGAACTGGCCTGGCCTTAAAAGATATTTTTTTCCAACACTTCATTTTACGCTGAGTACGGTAACACGTTTTGAATTCCCACTTTCCAGGAAAATTGACGTTTATAATATCAGGTTATACGCTCCCAAATATATTTTCTAATTTTGAATTAAATCCAGTACGGCGTAAAGCTTAAGTACACCATTTTCTCGGTTTTTCTTCGCAAGTAGTAAAATCTTTTATGAGTTTATTAGCATAATATTTGAGTAAGGAGTTTGTTACAGATGTCAGTGGAGGTTTTATTTGTATTCATTACAAACTCCAAGTCAAGTTGGCATGATTTTATTGCGTGCCAACATTGCTCTTAAGTCTTAATTAAAATTTCGCTTTGTATTTCGTTCTTGCTTTTTCAGATATTGTGTATATGCTTGGCTAATTATTATGAATTAATAGCATAATATTATTACGATGTCTTGTACAAGTTGTACATTATTAGTAGTAGCCGTTTAGCTAAAAAGACCTACAGTATGCTATTTTATATGTATTTTATTTCAATTCAATGAATAAACACTTTCCTTGCACTTATTATACTATAATTATTATAATATTATGTTTCTTTTTATAAAATAAACAAACGGGCCACCTGATGGAAAGCAACTTCCGTCGCCCATGGACTCTCGCAACATCAGAAGAGCTGCAGGTGCGCCGCCAGCCTTTTAAGAGGGAATAGGTAATAGGGTAGGGGAGGGCAGGGAAGGGAATAGGGTAGGGGATTGGGCCTCCGGAAAACTCAGTAACTCGATGAAGCAAGCGCTGTTTATCGCTGGTTTTCTGTGAGCCCTTGGTATTTCTTCGGTTGAGCTGGCCTATTCGTGCCAAAGCATGTCTCTCCCACGGCCAACTCACCAACGCTTCTCGCTACTCACAAAGTTATTATTTTACAAGTCTGGTTTTGATACAATCATCCTCAGGTGTGCATCAGGAATTTTCCCATAAAAAAGTAAGTTAATCTTTCAGCGCTGCTACTTTCACAGTGAACTCAAAACAGGGGACTCATACACACTCTAAACTCTAAAGTATTATCACTCAGTTTTGTTACACCTTGTATTTGTATTGCAAGTTATGCATTAGCTATGTCCACATTATGCGCTTTCGTCTTCAATTTTCGTCATCTCTTTTCATTCAACTTTCATTTTGGCGCATTCAATAATTGAATACGTCAAAGAACGGAACGCCAACTGTCATTTTTAATAACAAAGCGAAAGTTTTGGACGGTTAGAGGGCATGCGTCGCGGGCATGCCTCACGTTCGGTGCTGAGTGCGCTATATTGCATGCTCTTGACGAACAGAAAAAGGCACAGTGTGGACAAAGCTATTTAGCAATGTGCACAATTTCTTGCTTTTAGGAAATTAATCTCCTCTGTCTTATACCACTAAAATTCCTTTATATTATGTGTACTTTATGAATATAATTAAAAATTCTTACGGTTCAGTGCGGTGGTAAGTGGTAAAAGACGTAAATGGAAGAACCAGGTAAGTAACAGCTTAAAATTGATGTTTTTTGGAAAAAAATGAAAAAACAATTTTGAAAATCGGTTTACGAACGACGGAGTAATCCGTAATCGTTGAATGTACAAAAAATCCACAGCCGAACATATTATTATAACCTTCGCCTTTTTGGAAGTCAGTTAAAAATATTAGTTATCTGGTTCTTCCACTCACGTCTTATATTATTATTTTATTACATAGGACCATGTATGTATTTTACCATAGTTGATTCCACCATTTCGAATGTGTACTAAATAATATTTTAAAGAAAAATAAAAACCGCTTAAAAATTGTACCGTGTACGGTGTAACTAAAAATTAAAATTTCCTATCTCAAAAAGTACAAAACTGAATTTGATGAAACTTGCAGTATTCCGCTGAACAATGCTTAGTACAACAGAAAAAACGTGTCGAATGTCGTGTGTGGGTCGAATTGATAACCTCCTTTTTAAGTCGGTTAAAAAGGTTTGTAGGATATTTACGAAGAATCAAAAGTACAATTATTATTGAACGTTTTTAAAATAAATAGTAATAATAATCACAGTGATTTTGCTAGTTACACATATAAAAATATACAAAAATCATTAACTAAATGTTAAATCATAGCTTTAATGATATTAAAAGATATATTTTTAAATTTTAACGAGAATTGGTTTTATGTGCAGATAAAAATAATTAGGTTTTTTAAACATCGTTATTTTTATCAGCATTTTAATTATGTTAATATTAATGCTAAGTAATTATCCCTTAATCGGGCATAGGGAACTATTTTCCCACCCTCTCAGTTTAGCTAAAATTCCGAATATTTTTTAAAACGGCAACCTTTTATGTTTCTTACACAAATAGAATCTGAGATAATTACAGCATTATCTTACTAGCAATCCAGCCCTTTCTTCAAATAATGTCAATGTCAGAATCAAATGTCAGTTTTGAAAAAATTGCGCGATTTTCACATAGTGGAGACATAAATCTGCAAAGTTTATTCAAAAAAGATTAGCTGGTAAGTAGATATTTGATTTGTTATGTACTAATTTATTATATTCTGAGTAGCTTTGTTATGATTTTCAGTGCAAAAACGTAGTGTTTATTGTACTTGAATCATTTGAAATACATACTTGCAAGTGGGAAAATTGTTCTCTTTGTCCATTAGCAACTCCATTTTGCGTCACTATAATATTATATAAAAACTAGCTGTCCCGGCAAACATTGTTTTGCCATATAAAGTATTTCGCCCATATTATTTTACACCATGGCAACACTATCCCGTCGCACAAACAATAGTCACCGTCAGTCTCGAGTTGTAATAATTTACTATTATTTATTCAACAAATGCACTTATCAATATAAAAAGTAGATGTTGTCCTATTCTCAACCCTAGCCGATATGCTCGCTAAGATTCACGAAAATCGGTCGAGCCGTTTCAGAGGAGTTCAATTACGCACACCGTGACATGAGAATTTTATATATTAGAGATTAGATGTGTCTGTGTAAACTGTGTAAATGTCTGATTACTGTTTTTTTTTAATAAATAACATACAAAGATTGGGTATTTTATTGTTTATTGGATCTTTTATTGTTTATTGGATCTTTTATTCGCTATACTAATACTTAAGCTCGCTTTAATTCAAATAATTTTGTGCACATTTATTGAGGAAAATAAATTCAAAAGTAGAGTAAGAGCAACTAACTAGTGTACTTATTTATAAGTTTATAGACGTAATCGGGCGAAGGGTAATAATTTCCCCGTAAAACATAATAATCATTTACAGTTTCAGTAATCTATAATTTATTTTATGTACACAGATATCCTAATCGACCTACGAAAATCTACTTAAGCCATGCAAAACTGTTCTTTCAAAATTTTTTGTGATTACTAACAAGCCAATTTTTTGTGAGTAGCTTGATTTTGATAAGACAAACAACTTTTTTATCTGCGAAAAATCTTGAAAGTGATAGCTAACAGAGATAGAAAGGATTACATACTTTGATTTGATGGTCCTAAAATATGGATTATTCTATTTGTAGGACAATGTTACTCTTAAATTAAATAACTATTAACCTACAAAAATACAAAAAATCATCTGATTAGAGTTCCGTTTTAGGTACCGTAGTCAACCAAGTTTTGTTGATTACAGAACCCTAAAACGGAACCCTAACCACTGTTATGTTCACTTCAGTGATATATTTTGTGAGTGTGAGTTGTGATTCTTTTTTTTTTTTTTTTTTTTTTTTTTTTTTCGAAAGGGTCTAAGCTACTGGTCTGGTTAAGACCATGGTAGTTTAATCGTGGCTATAACTAGTCTGTTGCTAGTTGGTTTGGAGATAAACAATGAGGGGGCCTGGCCCCCTCTCCTAAAGTCACACGTGTGACATTATAATCGGGCAATATTGGGGAGAGCTACGAGAATAAGCTATTTTCATCTGACGTGGGGACACGGATCCCCCCTGCTCTTAAGGGGTCCGACCCCTTACTCACTCTCTGACGAGTGAGGCTGCTCGCGCGCGGTAGCACAAACTAGCTGCGTACGAGTTATCGCGGTAGATGAGCTCAAGTTATTAATGTTATTGCACAAAAGAGGGCCGTCCCTCTCCCCTTCCGAGTCCGGTTGGGGTGACATACGCGTGTATGTTCTAATGTCAAAGTAATTGGTGGAGCTCTCTACGACAATGTCGCGGTCGCGGTCATGATTTAGGTGTGTTCCTATGCTATCCGCATGCGAACTCGAACCCGGGATCGAGCTCGGCACCGGATTTCGGTCGGTCTGTCTGTTTGTCGTTCGGGTCGTGTTAAGTCCTCGGGGAAGGCGCCGGCGTCGTCCCCGGTGCAGTACTAACCACGCGGGTGAGTGTGATTTGTGTTTGCGTAACTGTACACAGTACGTTACGTATTCTGTGATGGGGTCTACAGGGTCGGCTAAGATATGCTTAGGCCGCCTGAAGGGGTATCGGAATGTCCGTGCGTCATGTTCGTAGTCCACAGCCTTACGAATGAGCGGATTGGGATGTACTTTTCCTTTCTCAAAGAATCTCTCCGAGAGTTCTTTGATGTAGGCTTTGATAGTGATAAGCTCGCAGTCTCTATGCAAGTCGATGTTTCGCATGTAACGGGGGGCACCTGTTGCCATGCGCAAAAAACGGTTTTGAACTCGTTGCAATTGGTTCATCTGATTGTCACTTATGTGTGCGAAAGAGACGCACGCATAAGTGAGTATCGTTCTTATACATGTTTTGTATAAGGTGAGCTTATGTCTTAAGGACATTTTGCTACTCGCGTTGAGTAAAGGATATAATTTGTATAACACAAATTTCGCTTTACGTACGGTATTCGATATATGGTTCGTGAATGACATCGACTTGTTTAGTACTACTCCTAAGTATTTGACAGCCGTGACTTCGGGAATTAATTTTCCGTGCAGACTAATAGGTTGCATTTTCTTACGTTTTAGTCCGTTAAATAATATAGCGTGACTTTTGTCGGGGTTTAGTTCGATTCTCCATTTTGCGAACCATTTACCGAGTTCGGTAACTGCTTCTTGGAGTTTTTTGGACGCGAAAGCTATTTGGCGATGAGCAAAGAACAGGGCCGTGTCGTCTGCGAATAGCGCTTTTTGTACTCGAGGGTGGGTGGGCTAATCGGACGTGTAGAGATTGTAGAGGGTCGGGGAGAGAACCGAGCCCTGCGGTACTCCAGCCTCTAGATATCTAAGTGAAGACAGAATGCCTTCAACTCTAAAACGAAATTTACGGTTTTTGAGGTAGTTACTTATTATTATAACAAGACTATCGGGAATGCCGAGTTTAAAAAGTTTATAAATTAGCCCATTGTGCCAAATTTTGTCGAATGCTTTTGCGACATCAAAAAAAACAGCGCAAGTCGGTCTCCTATTGTTCTTTTGTTCTAATATGTACTCCGTTAGGCGGTGTACCTGAGCGGGACAGCTGTGGAATTCGCGGAATGCGAATTGTTCGTCAGGTAAGAGTTTTTTATCAACTATGACGTCTTTTAGGCGTCTTAGTATAACTCTTTCGTAAATTTTACCGAGGCAAGTAATTAAGCCACCGACCACACAACCACTAGACACCTAATGTTTAATTTTTCGCATTGAATGCATTCTGGCAACTAGCTGAGGTAGACGAAGCGGGGGTGCAACGCCGTGATTGGCTAATTGACGTGCATGTGTGTGGCACAATGAAAGTTAGTGATGTGCATAGCATATTTCGGTCGATACACATATCGATAAATAAAATTGTCTTGAAAATAAAAACAATTAACAAAGTTCTTTTGTTTAAAAAAAAAACACTTTTTAGATAATATAAGTATCGATTTATTGTTTATTTAATTAACCATTTTAAACATAAGCCTTATATTACTAACTGTAAAATATTAGGTACTAACAGTGATAGTTGTAAGTAACAAGATTATCAATACAGCTTGTAACAAAACTAAGTGATAATACTTTAGAGTGTGTACGTATTCCTTGTAGAGTGACACTGTAGAGTGTTCACTGTGAAAGTAGCAGCGCTGAGATAAAAAAAAATTTTCACCATTGTATGGGAAAACTTTTGACGCCACGCTGGGGCTTGCCCATACAAAAGTGAAAAAAATTGGTCTTTCAGAGCTGCTACTTTTGGAGCGGAACGGAAGATGGGTCATCCTCTCTGTTAAAAATCTGTCTGCCTAGATTACGCCAACGAGATATCTCACTCTACATGTTTTCTCGATGTTTGATTGTTTGTTTCTTCATTTCTATTGACCCTAGCATGACAAACATTTTTTCTCGTGTAGATCTATCATCGAATTAACACATTTTTATAGAGTTTTGTCGAGATAATGTCGAGATTTTGACATTATGAGACGAGTAGTTTTTAATTATCTCGAGAGTGAGATATCTCATTGGCGTATGCTAGGCAGGCTGAAATAGCGGTTTTATTAATAATGCTGCCCTAAGTAAATTAAATAAACTAAACTACTAGGATGGTAAAAACTAAAATACTAGGATGGTAAAATTCAATTATTTTTAAAATGAATTAATTTGGTATAAATCCTTCTTATGGTAGGTTTCTGCTGTGCAGTCTTGGTAAGGAAGCATAATCTCGTAGAAATGTATTTATGCATGACACTCATCGCTAAATCAACCACATGATTAGTTACGTCAGAGTGAAATTGATGAGAATGTATGTCCGTAAATAATTCTTCGCCAATAAAAGTACCTAATGTCTTATTAACCAAAATATTCGTTTTATTCAATTGATTATTGGGAATTTTTTTCAAATAAGCTTTAATTATTTTTTCACTGCGATTACAAATTTTAACCACTGTCGGTGAAGGATATATTAAACCACCCTTATCTCTGTAAGCTATAAGTGAACCTGATAGCATACAGGAATCCTGATTAATTGACACCAAAGCACCTATACAAGTCTTGCATTTAATTTTTTTTAGCAGGTTACTTGAGACAAAACCAGCTATATACTCTACTGCTTTTTCAGAGAATTCAGACAGTGTGATTCTCTCAAGAGCTTGATTTAAATCATCCTGACATAGATTTTCCTGCAAATCAACTTCTCGTTTGTCTTCAAAAGTACTAGTCAAGTTTATTCTAGTTAGAGCAGATGAGCAGTTTAGAATTGAAATCTGCTCGAAAGAAACACAATTGCCTGTCGTAACGTCCATTAATTCTGCGTGAACCAAAGTTTTTTTGTAAATCGATTCAAACTGCCGGGGTGTAGGGTTATCATTGCTGCCACCATGCGACCGAATATTTGAAAAAAATAGCTCTAAATGATCTTGTGAGATCTTATTAAAAGGAATATATTTGATAAATGCACTATTTCTGTTCACTAAATCATTAAACAATCCACATGCACTTGTGATTGAAATACAAAACCCAAGAAATCCTGTGTAGCGACCAGTTTTGATCAATTTTATAAATTTACCATTTTTTTTTACATCTACAGACACATTTAACAGAAATTGTTTGCATTCATCTAATCTTTTTGAAATATTAAGTGCATTTTCTTTGTTCATAGCCCTTTTAAAGCCGTAACCATGGACCCTTGAATCTAAAATATCAAAAAGATCATTAATTAAAAGCAAAAAATAAACAGTTTTGTCAACATTTTGAAAATCAGGAAGTTTCAATTCATTGTTACAAAATTGCAAAGCCGTAGCTACACTGCGACTGAACAGTTGAGCTGCTAATTTCACTTTCATCACATTCTGTTTAAATTGGATGTGAGAAATGCGCAATTTATTGGCCAAGTGAAATTGTGCTTTTTCCTGCACATCATGAAGTAAGGATATATATTCCCATTTTATAAGCTCACCGTCATCGGATTTGAATTCTTTATAAAACTCAAAGGCGTTACGTACAAGTTTTAACATATGAACTGGATCTAAGAATATAAAAATGTCATTGTTTGTATTTTTGTGTTTAAATGATGTTTTAATATCAGTTTCTGAAAAAATACAACCCAGTAATTTAGCCATGGCAATATTAGTGGGGCATCCATCAAAAGTAACAGCTTTTATGGTTACATTATTTTCGTAACACAAATCAATAGCATGAAGAACCAAATTTTTTTTTTGCTCGGCATTAGTGCCTTTGGTTAAAAAATATCCAATGGGAACTTTGAATTTTTTATTTAGTCCGACAACTAATAAAACCAGTGCTTCACCACATTCAGGTGAACAGTCAGCTTGTAGATTACCCCCAAAATCCACGTACCCGAAAGTACGTTGCGTAGATGGAACATATTCCACTTTTGACTTAATTTTCATTTCGTCAAACACAAGGGTACCAATCAACTCTTGATCTTTGTCTAACTGAGCAGCCTTGTTTCTAAGAGCACTAAAGGCTTCTTTTGTGAAACCTGGTTTGCCATCTACAGTTTGATACCATTTGCTCAACGTTTTCATAGATGGTAAACATGTCTGAAATGTTTTCCTAACGTAAGCGTAGGCTTTCGCAGAATAAAAGTTAAGTGTTAAAGCGAAAGTCCTCAATTCTGGCGAATACTTTTTTTTAATAGTAATGCCATTTTTAGACTTTAATATTTGTCGCTTTATTAACTCCCTGCTGGTGGCCCCGATTTTACTTAGCAAATCTGAGTCATTTGAGGTAATAAGATTTTGATTCTGCAGTTCCTTCAAAACAGTTTTTAAAGATGCTATCCTTTTCCGGAGATATCGTGTTTTTTCTCTCAAATTTTTTAGCTGTCTGTTTTTATAAACTACTTTATCAGTCAATTCAATCACCCTTCGACATAATCGTTTTGTACTAGGTGAATTGTATTGCGACGGAGTTCCAGGAAAATTTCTCTTTCTTGTCGTCCTTGGCGTAGTAGGCAAAGCAGTGGGTCCAGCTCCATCATCTTCAACGGCCGAGATCTAAAATTAATAAAATCTAAATAAAATCTTTGAATCTAAATGAAAATGTCTTGCTAAACTTTAAAGGCTGTGATACAGTTATCAATATATAGGTAGTCGCTTACATATTTTAGTTCAATTTAACTTACTTAATAAAAGTAAACTAGTTGAAATCTGCCCATAAAGGATTGGCTACAAAATATTACACGTGTATAAAAAAACTAGCTAATAGTACTATCCATATCCATACTAATAATATTATATTGTAAAAAAACTCGCAAACAAAAAAGGTTCCCTGTAGACTATTGTTATTGTTAACACGTGTTTACCAAATGGCTTCAAATGTACCTGAACAATGCTAAGTGTTAGCATTGTTCAGGTGTTGAAGTAACTATTTTTAGATAATATAAAATACAGCTCACCAAAAGTGACAAAAATAGTGTTGGTATTGCTGATTTTATCAAACGCCGTCGATTTTTCATTACTATGAAACAGTCTTCTGTAAAATGACTTGAACAAATCACACTGTACTTTGATGGCATCCAATCGTCTCGTTTGGTTGCATCGATCCACTTCCCCTTTATGTTTGCATCTTGAGGAAACCTTAAATCATTAATACCATATTATATACAAGTATGTAGGTAACGTAAACCACATTTTTAATCAAAATATGTTCAGAGTTCAGTCACTCACAAACACTTTCAGCTTAAAAATTATAAATTAAAAAAAAAAACTAGATAAGTACCTAAGTTAAAAACGATTTTGTGAAGTTTTTGTTGTAAACTTTAGTGTAAATATAATTATAGGTAGCACTTATATAGACGGAGGTCTATATTTCATTCCTTCGCGTCTTCGTCTATATTTCAAAAATAAAATGCGAAGATAACCTCATCGATAACGAAAATGCACAACACTAGTTACATGCGCCCGAGACGCTAGAAAGAACCATAACCAGTGAACCGTGAACTCCGCGCTTACGAAAAATATTTTTCGTTTTCTTGTTTCTCGAAAACAAATAAAAGAAATAGTTACTTACAAATGAAATGTTATCCCATCTTTCTTCATATTTGACGTGGTGCTTTTTTTACCGCACCATTTAATGCTACATTGAGGCATTTTGATATTTTTTTCACAAAAAAGCAAGCGTCCGCACAGGTCACAGTAGTGGTAAACACTGATTGAGTATTTCCGCGCCGGTCTTTACATCAGAACTATAAGACTGATGTGTTGACAGAAGTCATTCGCCTGTCATAAGGTGTCTAGTGGTTGTGTGGTCGGTGAATTAAGCTAATTGGTCTGTAACTACTTGGTTCCGTCCGGAGTTTACCCGGTTTGTGGATACCTATTATTATAGCTACTTTCCAAATATCTGGGAATGAACATCCTAGTAAAAGGGCGTTAAAGATGTTCACGAGTAATTCAATTATAGTGGAAGGTAGTAATTTAAGGGTCTTATTTGAGATACCGTCGAGGCCTGGGGCCTTTCTGGAATTCAAATCTTTAATAATATCTTTGATTTCCTCCGCATCCACCGGCCTGAGGGGCTCTGATGGTGGGGCCATGAGTCGGCTTTCTACCTCGGTATTGACTAAATTAACATGATCGGGGTCAGTCGGGAGAGTACTAGGTCGGCACTGATTTTCTATGGTGTCGGCCAAGCATTCGGCTTTGTCAATATCTTCCAGTGCAGGAGGACGATTTGGTCTGTTTAGTGGAGGCATGTCGCTCTCCGTATCTTTTTTGAGGAACTTCGCCAGCGGCCAGTAGGCCGTGTGAGACGGTTCGAGTTCGCTAAGAAGTCGATCCCACCTCTCGGCTTTGTGTTGTTTGATTTTATATTTAACTTCCCTCTCGTAGTGACGGAGGGCCCTCCTCCAGTCTTCCGATGGGTAGCGATCGTACGTGCGTTTAGCCGCGTTACGGAGTCTGATGGACTCTTTAATATCATCTGGGAGAGGCCAGCGATTCTCATGGATCGCTGGCATTTCCCTAGAAGATTTTTCGATGTTCTCTACCAGATGATCAGTCAAGTGGAGAGAGGCCTCAAGCGCTACTTTAGAGTTTTCTATGAAATCGGGAATGAGATCGAGGTGACTCGATTGAAGGTTTTCTAGGTTATCTGCTAGTAATTTATAATCAATTATCTTTTTAGTACTAGCAGCGAGTTGGTTAGAATTACCAAGCGCAATTTTAACTGGTCTGTGGTCCGAGTTAAGCTCGTGGATTGTTTCCAAAGATATGTTGAGGTTAATGTTTTTAACTAACGCAATATCAATAACACTAGGGTTATGAATAAGGTTGTTACTACGGCTAGCAGTGTCGTAGCGAGTGGGGTCGTTAGGGGCTAAAATTGCAAAATTTAAGGAGTCGCTTAGGGCGGTTAGTCTAATGCCATTCGTATTAGAGATGACATTGCCCCACTCTGTGTGTTTGCAGTTTAGGTCGCCGGCAATGATGACGGCGTTGCCTAAGTTAAATAGTGATCCTAGTTCGCTAGAAGTTATGGGCATTTTGCTGGCTAAATAGGCAGATACAATTATGATGGGTTGATGGTCTGTCATGCTAATGTGACAAATAGAAGTTTCTAAATTAGTTAGGGATAGGGGTTCTAGGGGAACACAGTGCAATGATTTTTTGTAATAAATCATTGTGCCTCCGAGTTGGGATCGGGTTCTGTCATTTCTAACTATTTTATAGTTAGCTATTTTGGGGCTTTTTCTACTAGGCTTAAGGAACGTCTCCTGCACTAGTAAAATATCGACATTGTGGTTTATGACGAATTCGCGGATTTCGTCTATATTATTATGTATGCCGTTTGTATTAAACGTAACTACCTGTAGGGAGCGCGGTTTTATCCTTCCAGTGGAATCCATTAGTTAAACGATGGTGATAAATTGAGGGAATTGATCCTGCGGATCAAGTCGTTATAAGTCGACAGACAGGCGGATAATTGTGAAAAAGTCCTAGCCGTCCGTAGTCCGTAGGAGAAATCGGCTACCTCTGACGGGTTTATGAGGCTTAGGAAATCGGTCACGTACCCCAGATCGTCTCCGTAATTGGGGGTTATATTCGCGGGGAGAGTGGGCTTTTTCGCGGGAGGCGCGGCTTTTGCCGCGGGTGTTGCGGGCTTTGTCGCTGGGGGCGCGGGTTTTGTCGCGGAGGGCGCGGGTTTTTGCGCGGCGGTGGGCTGGGCCCTGTTGGGGGGCACGGGGAAGTTATTTGGGGCACTACTGTTGTTCACCCAAGGTGATTTAGTGGGAAGCGGAGCAGGGATAAATCTCTGCTTTGTTTTTTCCTTATTATTTCTCTTTGTTTGAGGCGCAATTCGTCTCTTTACTTTAGGTGCTTTTACACACCCTCTGTAATTAGCCGGGTGGCCTTGTGTTTTGCATAGCACACAGCTGGGGGGTTCGGACTCCTCAGCTGGTGCTTTGCGTGGGCAGTCAGAGGTGCCGTGGTCTCCGAGGCACTTGACACAACGCGGTCGGGCTTGGCAGTTTCGCGCGGAGTGCCCGTAAAGTTGGCACCTGTGGCATTGGCCAGGAGTGCCTCTTTTACGGGGGGGTTCCACGCGTATGCCGGTTATGTTACATACAGCGCGTATGTTAAAAATTTCCTTACCCTCGGGGGTAAGGGGGAGGATCACTAGTACCATGTTGTACACGTGTTTTTTGACGGGGTGGTACATCCTGTGTACCTCGGTCGCCGGGTAGCCTTGGGCTATTAGGTCTTCAAGTACATCCCTTTCGGAGATGAACTTGTCGACACCTACTATGACGACGCGGAGGACACGTTCGTCCTCTAAGGCATAGGTGTGGTAACCTATATTTTTTCCGCGGAGGAATGCAGTTAGGAGGCGATGGTCCTGAGGCGTTTGGACCTGGACCTTTATCCCGATCGGAGTTGTGGTAGCCGTCGAGTAGCGAAGCTTTTTCTCGTTTATCGCGGCGGAAATGATATTCCATTTTTCCTTCTCCTGTACTATGATAGGAGGAGGCATTTTGGGAGCGAGTTCCGTCTCGGAAGCCAGAGGGGCCTGAGACGGAACTATTTGCGAGGCCTGCGAGGCCTGGGATGCCTGAGGGGCGATCGGGAGGCGAACGGGGGACGCGGCACTGCTAGTCTGCACGGACGTCGCGGGTAGCTCGGGCCTAGGGGCCGGTTTAGTCTTTCTAGACTTCGGTTTTCCGACCTGTTTAGTCGGGGAGGACAAGACTGGAGAGGAAGAGCCTTCGGCGCGCTTTCTCTTCTTCGTCTTTTTACTGACGACCGTGGTGAAGTCACCTTCACCAAGGTCAGTCTCTTGCTCCGAGCAAGACATCTCAGAAGGAGACGAGTAAGTAAGTCGGGGGGCCACGGACTCTACGGGAGTCACGGCGGTGTCACAGTCGGGAGACACGGGGGAATCAGCATCGTGATTTCTCACGAAGTTGTCCCATCTTTTCGCGGCGTCGGGGTACTCAACTTTAAGGAATGACAAGAATTTGTCAATCATGTCGGCCATGATGTCGGTCGGTCAGTCTGCTCTTAATGGAGAATTTTCGAGAGGGTACAACCCCGCCCGGCGACCGGGAGGGGAGGTGTGTAAAGAGGTACGAACCTCGTGTAGTGTACCTATTTTTCGTATCACCGTACTTACGATGTGTTCCTGGCGGTCGGGAAACACACACAAAAACTCACAACACTAGCACTCGGGCGCTGGCGAGCAAGGCGCGGCGCGACCTACGGCGGCAAGCGCGGGCGAGGGCCCACACTCGGGCGAGGCAAACAAGCGCCGGCGCAGAGTTCGCTCGATCGCGGACACACTAAAAACGAAAAACCTCGAGGCGCGGACGTGATCGCGAAATCGCAACAATCACAAAGTGTGCCGAGCGAGAGCGCGCTGTCTATAGAAAGAGACAGCACCACAGTCGCCTAGCAGCGTGCACTTGAGCGGGAAACGCGTGTTCATCGGACGGGATCCGAGAACAGACTGCGTTGTGATTCTTAACAAATTGTAATAAGATACGTGATATATGCGATGGTTTATCTACTAGGTAGCTAAAAAGAGTGAAATTATTATTTTTAACAAAAAATTAAAACTGACTTCCAAGGTAAAAACAATAATAACTTCCTTTTAATTTGAACTAAAAAGAATTAAATAATTTTTCCTATCTAATAGTGCCTATTTCCGAATTCGGCTAAACCTCAACTATTTCTGTAGCTGTAGAGATCAATTACTACGATAACATGGCGCGCCCCTTCAAATGACTGTTTCAATGTGTGTAGTCACATCCTTATAAAAGAGTTTGTATGTAGTAAGTATTCAACCAATCACAGTACACGTAATATTTCTGATAATGTCACTTATTACCAATATTTGTTGGTCAACTAATCATAACTAGCCTACCGCGCAAGACAAAATACGCACTTCAAACGTTTTAAATTTTGGAGGGGCGCCCCATGTAATCGTAGTTGATCTCTACCTACTCAATCTTCATAATTTTGAAGTCGGTGCCAGTTCCAAAAGTTTCAAATATTCTGTCAGAGAACTAAAGATACAGAGTAAGATACAGTACAGAAATAGTTGAGGTTTAGCCGAATTCGGAAAAAGGCACTATTAGATAGGAAAAATTATTCAATACTTTTTAGTTCATATTAAAAGGATGTTATTATTGTTTTTACCTTCGAAGTCGGTTTTAATTTTTATAATGATATTCCGTTGGAATTTTTAACAATTCTTAATATTTGCAAGAAATTATCTTAATCTGAATTTTATGGTGGCAAAACAATATTACCTTTATTGACTACTTTCAAACCTCTTCGCTACGAGTAATATAATATTGAAATATTCTTGGATGCTTCCCTCACCGGATGGGGAATAGCTTGCGATGGGGAAACATCAAATGAGTTTTGGAACGAAGAAGAGTCATACTATCATATTACGGGCAGCCTTAAAATTATTAAAAATGATCTGCAGTGAACCTCCGAGGTAAACTGGTGGGGAGAAACCGGTGGCGGTGGGGTAAAAATCCCGCCCCGGAAATGACGCCATTGCCGCGCCATCTATTTTATATTTTCAGGAAGCTCTGAAAAGTGTTCGATGCCGGAAGCTAGGGGCGGACTACCTTGTTTATTATAGATTCTCTTCGGATGCAGCGACTCTCATAATGATTATGGTCGAACTTCACTTAAGGTAAGTTTGTTTAACCATTAATGTTACTCAGTACTGTTTTAATTCATTAATTATCGATTCCATAAATTTCTAATCAGAATTATAACGGCGATATTAAATATTTTCAATATAATATTATATTATTTGATATTTCATTAAATGAGCGGTCGCGGCAGTACGCTCTTGTAGTGTTAATATCGCGCACTTGAAGTTCACAAGTAATCAACAGTGCTAGAAATAATGGCAGACACTTACCAGACTTTGATTTTTTATTTTAAAAATGTGCGTCCTATCTTTCGGCTGACTATAACGGCTTTATCGTTGTTGTGCTCAGTGATACCGGTGACTACGTGGTTTGTGATACCGAGATGGCGCACTACTCACAACTTCATAAGCGTCAACCAGATCACGGCTGGGGCGCTACATCTCGCTGTTGAGATCTTAACAGACTATGATATTATTTCTTTTTCATTTAACTTACTTCATGAAGTATATAAAGTTGACACTGAAACATCATTCAATATCAAAGCATTGCTAGGTACTTTAGTGGAGAAATTGGAAGAGTATTTATTCATGATGTCATTATGTTGGTCGCTGTGCGGCCAGCTGCACGCGTACACGCGCCTGGTGCTGGTGCTGCCCGGACCAGATCACACGGACGACAGGCGGTGGGCGCTTCTGTTCAGCTTCGGAACACTTGCCATGATCAAGTGCATCACTGATTTGGTCGTACCGTTTGTGTTCAATTATAATATATTCTTTCATCATAATGGTGATAATATAGGGGTGACTTGCGCCCGGCCGATGTTAATAATATTGACTTGTCTCATTGTCCTGACTTTGAACCTGCTGCTGTATTTCAACATCGCAAGGGCGTTGGTATCGAGAAGCGGGGTGCGGGGCGTGGGGCGCGGCCGGGGCAGGCGGCTAGTCGGCCTGCTCGGAGTCACGATACTGTCGGATAAGCGGGGTGATTCACAAAGCGATTCCGCGTGGAATCTTCCCGCTGGCGGAAACTATTTCACTTTCAAGCAAATGACAAGTGAATACTTTCCGATTTTGCTGTCATTTTGACAGTAGTGACATTTCTTTTGTATGAGTGAAATAGTTTCCGCCACGGATTCGAAAAGATCTCACCGCGGATGGGAGTTTGACATCCGACGGCGGGAAAATATCCGAGGATTAGAGTCGTTTTCGCGGAATGTTCCCGCCACCTCCGAGACTCGTGAAATCTTTTCACTTCGAGAACCGTGTCATGGCGGATATTGTTAGATGAAATTATTTAATGATAAGAATAAAACAAAGCAATTATTAATACTTAGTCGTGTCTTGTTTAAAATATTAAATAAATGTCGTACTGTAATAATTATGTGTTAAATCTTTAGGAAGTGTTCATTGAACAATAAATATTTTTATTGATAAATGCAGTAGGTATATGTATTAATATTCGGTACCTAAAGATTTAGAAATAGGTATGATAATTTTTAAATTTTGTATTAATCCTTCAATCGGGGATTCTTGGAAATGATATTGTATTCAATTGTTGTCGCGGTTACCGGTGTCCTTATGGGGCTTGAAGGATTAATACTTATGTATTATGTTAAACCATTATTGTGCTTTTACAATAATTTTAAATAGTTATTTATGTATATAATATCATTATAATTCCAAGGTCACACTGCAACTTCCATAGTATATCTAATAAAAACTAATATTAGATGAAATACAAATTTAAAACAAAAGAAACTTATATAAAATTTAAAGTAAATTAATAAGTTTGTTTTACACATAAATAAAAGGTATTCTCACACAACAAGATTTACCGATTTATTAATTTATTATAGTACTCTGTGATTTATCGGAACTCAACACACGATTTACAGATTTGACAGATTGTCATTGTCACTCGGCAGTCGGCACATAAACAATATTTTTTGTTTTAATTCCACTCAAGCCCCAAGCGGCAGTCGGCAGCCGCGCTATTTGCACTTTGTACTGCGCGGTACGCCATTCACTCAAGACTCAAGCCCCAAGCGGCAGCCGGTTACCGCGCTCTTTTATTAAATTATGTAACATATTTCGCTGACTTACAGACTACTTTTGTATAATCCTTCCATCGGGGATTCTTGGAAATGCTATTGTATACTATTATTGTCGCGGTCACCTGTGTCCTTATGGGGCTTGACGGAATAAAGAACAAAGATAATACAGTATAAATATACTGAGAATAAATAAGTTTCATTAGACGTACGATCCTTGATATATTGGCTATATTCTGAATGAAAAATACTACAATATACCTAGACTATGGGCGATTAGTATCTTTTCGGCTATTGTACGTTATTTAGTGTGTTGCTATAACGTGTACTTTTTTCGAAGTTTTTTTAACTGGATTTCACGAATATAAGTAATGTTTTGTATTTTTTTTAATGAGTAGCTATATATGCCGTAGCACTTATTGTCAAAAAAAAACTAGTGTCAATTATTCTCTTTGGTTTCGGATTCATTCCCGCGGCGGAAAGTTTGTGAATCGCTGTAATACTGACAGAATATGAGATCTTTTCACGTGAAAACTTTCCGACGATCGTGAATCAGGCAGCTGATAGCTCTACTCAAACCCACAGTAGAATTGAGTGCCTTTGTATTTGAATTAGGGTTAATAAAAAAGAATGTAGAAAATTATTATAGGATTTTAATTATATTGTTTACGTTTCGATTCCTGTTTGAAATAAGGCTGGTAATACAGACCATCGTGGTATTATTCAACGTCAGATCGAGGCAGGAGTTCGCCAGGTATTTCGGACTAAGAAGGTACCGCCAGTTAAACCGTGTCGTTTAAAAATGTCATTAACTTCTAATTTGTATCAACTTAAATTTTAATTTTATTTATTGGAAGTACTATAAGATTTATTTTATTTACAATAATATTATAATTTGTTCGATTGTTTTGCATTGCGTTTTATTTTCTAATTTATGCCGTTCTTTTTCAAAAGGTCAATTAATAAGGGCCTATTTGATGTTTTATCACTTCCTGATAAGTGCCAAAAAGGCTATCCGCTATCCACCACTTAACTTCACAGATAGAGTATGGAGGATCTGTCAAAAAAGTTGTGGATAGTGCCCGATAGGTCCGGCACTTTATCAGGAAGTGGTGAAACAGGCCCAGTGTTATAAAGAATTTTATAAGTTTAACTAGTTACTTATATTTTTTTTAATAGAATATTATGTTGTTGGATGGTATTGATTTTTACCCGACTGCATTGTTTGCAGTCTCAACTCTTAGGTCAAAATATCTGGCTAATTCCTTGTGTATTTAGAAGAGAGAAAAATAAGAAATTATTACAATATTATACCTAAGTGACGAATATGTAATGGAGGCACTTCACATGGCTAATTGTATCTCTGTATTTGATGTATTCGCCAAACAATCACCATGTGTAGACGTTATGTTTGACAAAGTGTTTACCTTATTTGCCTATTTGACAAATCAATACCAAATACACCTATCCGTAACTTTGTCGGTTTTTGACGCACATCAAAAGAGTAAAATAGGCAAGAAAACAAAAAGTAAAAGTTTGGTATTTGACGTCCACGTGTGGAAGGCCGAATTGCCTTTATTTGCTTGTTTGTGTATACGTCAATAATTTTGCCAAATGCAACAAATAGCCATGTGAAGTCCCTCCATAAGTTTACTTTCGATTTCATATTAAATAGGATACTAGCTTAATCGTTGTTTCTTGTATTTTCAGATGCTTTATAATTGTATTTGTAGTATATTATTACTAAGATACTACAAATTTATTGTTACCAATAAAGTATTTACAGAGTAATTAAAGTTTTTGTTTTCCTTCATATTAAAACGACAGTCACTCACGTCGATTGAGAAATTTTAATGTTTCTATCTTAACTTGATATTAATAATGTGATAACAAATTAATAATAGTCGCTTCTTTCTTGCTTAATAATAATAATTTATCTTTGACTTTCCATGTTTCTTATTACAAACTAGTTGTGCCTCGCGGTGCTACCCGCTGTTTAAAAACAAAAGAAAAAATTTGTATGATTTCCGATAAGATGTTTTTGCGCAGTAACATAATATTTTATCATGTCAGCTAACACCATACCAAGTTTCATCAAGATCACTTCAGCCGTTTAGACGTGAAGAAGTAACAAACATACACACTCACAAACTTTCGCATAGCCTGTATCATATTGAAATAGAAGTATGAATTATGATATACGTACCCGCCAATAAACTTTTTAGTTTGGCGGGGAACTAGTTTAAGCAACTTTTCATTATTGTTATGGAATAAACGATAAATAAACGATAAATAAGAAAAAAATATAGCCCTTATGTACTTTCGATAAGTGTTCTGTCAGGGGCTATATACAACTGAACAGCAGTTAACCTTTATTATTAACACGTCCGGGCCCTCTGACCTTTACCTACTTTCCACCTCATCCCTCTGAGATTCCGGACCAAAATATTTTCAAGGGAAAACAATGGGTCCGGCGTGCAACTTATCTCTTTGAGTTGAGTTGTTGAGCATTTCATTTTAAGTTTTCAAAATAAATGCAGTATTTCTACATATAAAAAGATGTGAGGCGAACATTAACAAAATAGAATAGCATGTGAAATTGAAATTAAATACTAATGTCTTTCTTAAAATTTAGTATATTATTAATTTTAGCAATATTCCGCGAAATAAACCTCAACTTGTAAGTAAATGAGTGAGTGTACGCATGGGCAACTTACAGCACCTCCCTCCTAACTAAGGACTCTAAGAACAACATCCGTCAAGTTACGTTACTTGTTCGTAGAGTCCACATCCTGAGGATTTTCAACTTGCATGGTGGTGAGAGGCCTTGCATGAATTTACTAACATTATTGTATGGTGGTGTTGTTTGCAGGTTCTTGCATGCGAGTGTACACAGGCAGTGTGGGAAAGGAGAGAGGTGCTGTAACGCATACGTACACTCACACATTTTCATACAGGTTTATTTCGCGGAATATTGCTAGAAATAATAATGTACTAAATTTTAAGCTATGGATTTTTGCAGAGTAACTCCAGATTGTATTAACGAATGTATTTCTGCCGTAATTAACACATGAAATTAATTTTATAGCTCCCGATTTTTCGATCGATTCTCATTACTCATAGCGCATAGAACGGTCTGCAATTTGATAGACACGATGTAAGTTACATTTTGTAGTTTCTGACCTCAGTATACTTACTTCAAAAATAGTAAAACTATATTTTGTAAGAGTACAAAAAATAGTTACACAGTTTACTATGTGATAAATAAGTTATGTTTTATCAAATTATTTTCCCTCCTGAAAAGTTCCAAAAAATGACTTACGTGATGATAGAACTTAAACGACGATATTGTCTATAGTCTATACTCTATACCACTTGGGTTCTCAGTCTTTTTCAGCCTACGGCGCAGTTACGGTGCGTCCACATTTGTATCATTTGCGCGATGATCTCCGATCAGATCTCCGTCGCGATCATCGCGCCGTATCATGATCGCTAGTGTGGACGCAAAATGATACGCGTATCATTTTGATATCTATATATAATTATAGTACAGTAGAAGGGCAATATCATAAAGTGATACTAAAATTTAAAAATTTAAAAATTTGTTAACAAAAATGGCAATAGATTATTAATTTGTTTGTTTTTTCTCTTTTATATGGGTTTCTTCTTTTCTACAGTTTCGGATATTCAATATTGCTTGTGGTTTCGTTCTCAGATCTTTATTTCCCATTAAGACATTTCGTCACTTACATGAGGACAATAAAATATTACAACGTTTTAAATTTCGGAGTCCAAAATTACTGTTGCTATCAATTTGAAAGCTAACTTGGAGTAATGTAGGTAATTCTGTTAATCTGTAGATATAACGCAGGCACTACAGTATTTGAAGAGTGGTTACTTTGCTCTGAAAATCTGGCGAAGAATAATCAAGCCATATTGAAATCTATATTTTACTAATACATATTATAAATGTGAAAAAGTGTCTGTCTGTCTGTTACCTCTTCATGCCCAAACCGCTACACCGATTTTGCTGAAATTTGGTATGGATAATATGCTTTGAGTCCAGGGCAAAGACATAATATGATACTTTTAATCCTAAAAAAATGTACGTTTCCCGCGCGATAAACGAATTTAGGCGCAACAGAGTTATAGTTGGGCTATAAAATTAGAAATCCATTTGGCTGGCGACGGTTATCGTACGTTGAGCGATCGGTAGTGCCACGTCTGCTATTAATTTCCTCATGCACTGTACATTTCGTAATGAGTATCGTGCAGAAGGGACACCTTAATGTTCCTACCTATTTATTCCATGTCGCTGGAGGGACGAAGTTGAGCACTTCAGAGCAAGTCATGCCATAAATTATGTTCTTTTCTGAGTGTTCACTTTACTTTTTGTAAGGAATATTTTGCAGGAAGCACTGGGTATTAATTATGTCGCTAGAGGCACGAAGCACGATAAGCACGGAATAAAGATTGTCATGAAGAAATAAGATTTTTGTAATGCGAAGTTCACGAGTCATGATCTAGTAAAATATAGATTCATAATAATTATTGACGAATGATGATATTACATTATTAATTGTAAGTTCCATAAGTGTATTGTATACAATAACAATCATCGATTGTAAAATTAGTAGGTAGTTCAATTGCAATAACTTTGACAGACCATTAACGCATAATATTATTGCACACCACAGGTTCTCAAGGATCAGGCCAATACGCAAGGGGAAATAATCGTTGAAATGTCGCCTCTTATTGGATATTTGGTCCATACTCCGTAGTTTTGCTGCACTCCAATCAATTTTCTAAATGGCATATGTAGTAGAAATAAAGTCTTATTTAATATCCTACTACACAAAATAAGTAATGGAGACGTAAGTAGCAGTGAGTAACTGATAATTTCGAAATGTTTGTATGTATGTTTTTTATGTCTGTGTTCGCATATCTCCGGAACTACAAGTCTAATTTAAGTAATTCTTTTTTTGTTGTTCTACGTATTGTTCAACTTAGGGAATACTGCAAGTTTCATCAAAATCGGTTCAGTAGTTTTAAAATAGGGGATTTTAATTCTTAATTCCGTACTATTTTGAAGTCGGTTTTATCTTTTTAAAATACTATTATTTTGTTTTCGGTTTGTATTTTTTGAAGTCGGTTAAAAAACCCATAAAATGGGTAAATATCTTTTTAAATTTTCAACAACAGGAACACTTCTAAGGGTCAATTCAGACCGCGACGCGTAGATGCATTTCTAAATTTGTATGGATTTGACAGATTTGCAAGACATAGACGTCTCACGCAATTGAGATCTGTCAATAACTTTGGAAATGCATCTACGCGTCGCTTTGTGGTCTGAATTGACCCTTAATTTAAGAAGCGCTAGTGAATTCACCTGTAATTATTCAGTATTCTCGTAAGCACTTAAAAAGCCTTGTGTATGAAAATTGTAACAGAATTTAGGTTACAAGGCAGATGAGATTCCGCTTACAGCGTCACTCGTTTCAATAAGCTTATAAGCTTTCGTGGCGAAAAATCGATGGAATAATCCAGAGAGAGAGGAAATAGGACTGAAAGACTACCAATTCACTGATGGTTGAAAAAAGACTACGTATCATCTCTCTTTGATCCAACTGTGGGCTGCCTGAATTTCTGGCTAGGTAAGCCATATCATCGTTACCGTTTGAATTACTCAACCGTATTTTTTTTTTCAGATCTTGAAAGTGGTAGCTAACAGAGATAGAAAGGATTTCATACTTTGATTTGATGGTCCTAAAATATGGATTGTTCTATTTGTAGGACAATGTTACTCTCAAATTATATAACTATTAACCGACCAATATATACAAAAAATCTGCTGGTTAGGGTTCCGTTTTAGGTCATTTCTCTGTAAGCTCGTCAGGTCCCATACAAATTTTGTCCTGGGAAATATTTTTAACATTTGCCAAAAAATAAGTACTTTTTTTTAAAGAAAATTAACTTTTATTTAAGTTAGATAAGGAGGTCCACTAAAATTAAGCGTATATTTCGAGAAAGAAAGCAAAAAAAGAAAAATATCGCGTTCGTTGTATGGGAGCCCTCCTTAAATATTAATTTTATTTTGTTTTTAGTATTTGATGTTATAATGAAAACAGAAATACATAATTTAAGAATAAGAATAAGAATAAGAATGGATTTATTTTTAGCATCACACAATACATTATAATATAAGTCAGTAGTACAGTTCGCCTATAATATCAAAATTAATATACTATTTAATGCTGTGTGACGCCAAAAATTGGCCCCAGCTCAGCAAACGCAGCAAGCAAGCCCGCAACACTGATATTATGCGGAGGCCAATGAGTGGCTTGAATTTGTGAAGTGAGTGGTTGAATTGAATTTGTGAAAATTTCAGCTGCCTTGCTATCGCAGTTCTTGAGATATATCTTAGAGAAATAAACAGACTGATGGATAGACAGACCGGCAGACAGACGAGACAGCGAAGTCTTAGCAATAGGATATCGTTTATACCTTTGGGTACCAAAACTTAAAAACAGATTTTTCGCTTAAAAATCAAGATATCCAACCAATTCGTTAAATTTAAGACAGGGGACTGTTGCCAGGGGACTGTTTATTTCGGTTAGATTTCAAGATATGTCCTAAACGGATGTAAAATAGTTTTTAAAGAATCTACTAATCAGTTTAGACATAAATAATACAAACAATGAACTAAATATACAATTGGCAAAATAATTAACACACCTTTTATTCGTTACCAGAGGACTGTTTGTGATAGCGGTCCAAACACGTGTTCATCTTACAAATGACTCTGTGACACTTAAAATAAAGGCGTCCCTTCAGGTCAGGCCATTTAGCCGAAACTTTTTCGTTTTCGCTTCGTTATAGAATCGCCGACCAAAATGTATGAAATTGACATAAGACGAGTCGAACGTCAACGTCATATTAACGAACGCTTATGTCAATTCCATACATTTTCATTGGCGATTCTATAACGAAGCGAAAACGAAAAGATTTTGGCTCACCCCCCAGGACAGCGATTTACGAGCTTACAGAGAATCGCCCATTAGGGTTCTGTAACCAACAAAACTTGGTTGACTACGGTACCCTAAAACGGAACCCTAACCAGCTGATTTTTGTATATTGGTAGGTTAATAGTTATATAATTTGAGAGTAACATTGTCCTACAAATAGAACAATCCACATTTTAGGACCATCAAATTAAAGAATAAAATCCTTTCTATCTCTGTTAGCTACCACTTTCAAGATTTTTCGAAAATAAAAATGTTGTTTGTCTTATCAAAATAAAGCTAAAAAGGGGCTAGGGCTCTTTCACTAAATATACTAAATACTAATAAATTATAATTATTGCTAATTGCTATAATAGGTCTGTCAATGTGTACATGAAGATCTACTATTTATATATTTTATATATTATACGTTTCTTTATAATATTAATATTAAAGATTTTGTAGTTTTATGCCTATTAACACTAGACTATTTAATGCCTTTGTAATACGATATTTTTTATTTTATAAGCTAGATGTAAGCAATAGATTAAGCAAGTGATAATAAAACAGATCACATAATATTATTTAAGCACAAAAATAACTACGTAATATGAACGGCAATGTTGTGATTGACAAATTAAACTAATTTGTTTGTTTAAATCTGATTCATTTGAGATCATGTGAACTGGCGACCTATCATTTTTGCGGATATGTATTTTGGAATTAAATTTATTAAACGTATTTAAGACAAAGTGTATAACAATTTAAAGTATTCAAGTATGATAATTGCAATAAGCTCATGCAAAATTAAACGCATTTACGTCTGTATTATCTTTCAAAGGTTTGGCCATCTAGTGTCAAGTAGTATAATTAACGCAGAAAGCTGAAATGTTCTAGAACTTTTATATTTAAATTACATTTAAAATTATTTATTGGGATTCTCGTTACGTGTGCACCTGACAAACGCCGAAAGTGTACTGACCACGTAGTGATTATAATATTCTCTTTGGTACTGACTTAAGCCCCGCCCACAATGATGACGTTAGGACCTAGTTGAAAATCACAGTGCACAGTTGTTTAGGCCAGCTCCTCTCTATATTAGCTCCATAGTTCAGACGGTTCTGAGATCTTGGTTTCTCAATTTTTGGCGACTAATGGTTCAATTATTAACTGAGTATAGTTAATCTCCCTTACTAAAATTGCGACCAATAAATTCCATTTTTTAAGCCAATAGAGAAAAATTATAGACGGATTGTGATGAATCGTGGATGTTTGTTAATCAAATTGCTTCGTTATAGTGAGTCGTAGAACTCGCTGGACGTCGCTAAGTCTGGGGAAATTGGTGTTTGATTGGCTGTTGACAATCATGCGCCAATCGTCCACCGGATATTATGTAATTCACGGACGAGATTGTTCTTCTCTTTCTTTTGATGACTTACTGATGAAGTTAGATATGTCGCAGTCATCTGGTTAAATATTTGATTGAATGACTAGCGAATTTATTGAATGAAACATTTATTTACAGTCAAAGATTTGACGAGTTGGCCTTTAGTTTTGACGTTAAACGTCACAATCAACGAATAGTTCAATTAAATGGTTTTACTTAATGAATTCGCTAGTTATTCAATCAAATGGCAGATTCAACCAGATTTCATTTCAGTCATATATGCAAAATTATATTTGTTGAATGTCACACAGGATAAGACAGCTTTATTATGTCTAGTGACATTCTACAATACGGCGGCGTTGTTAAGGCGATGCCTTGATAATTTGGCTGTAGCGATGCCGATTTTTCTCAGCAATGACTAAAGCTAAGAAACTAAAGTTCATTGTCAGTATTCATCATGTCTTTGTCTTTGAATTGCCCATAGCATAACACGATTGGACAACTTTTATAACACAGAATTATCAATCGAAAAGACCTCTGTAAAAAAAGGGATTCCTATTTTTCCAACAGAGGAGAGTGATTTAAGGTTCCAAAATTTGTACATAAATTGGTTGAAGCATACACTTTAATATGTGCATAGCTTATATGAAATGTATTTATGGTTTTTAAATTACGCGACAAAAACCATTTTGTTGCTTATGCCCTTTCCATTTTTTGCTGTTCCATTGCTTGTTTTCAATGAGAGGCCGGCCCGGCCTCTCATAGAAAACAAGCAATCTAAAACATATCCAACACGGTTTCTTACTTTAACGCGGCGTCACCTTAAGGCCAAGAAGGCTATGCCCGCCATTTTGTATATCAACCACATTCTCTGATAGTATCAATTTAGAACCAGTTATAATTTTTGTTAATTTTACAAATAAACATTGTTAATTTCAGTTCTAAGGATGTATAAAATCAGAACGTATTTTAAGTTGGCATAGAACGCATTTTAAGATGAAATAGAAAAACAAATAATGAGTGTACAGTCACGGGTCTTAAGTATCTTAAGGCGACGCCTTGGTAATTTGGCTGTAGCGATGCCGATTTTTCTCAGCAATGACTAAAGCTAAGAAACTAAAGTTCATTGTCAGTATTCATCATGTCTTTGTCTTTGAATTTGCCCATAGCTTAACACGATTGGACAACTTTTATAACACAGAATTATCAATCGAAAAGACCTCTGTAAAAAAGGGATTCCTATTTTTCCAACAGAGGAGAGTGATTTAAGGTTCCAAAATTTGTACATAAATTGGTTGAAGCATACACTTTAATATGTGCATAGCTTATATGAAATGTATTTATGGTTTTTAAATTACGCGACAAAAACCATTTTGTTGCTTATGCCCTTTCCATTTTTTGCTGTTCCATTGCTTGTTTTCAATGAGAGGCCGGCCCGGCCTCTCATAGAAAACAAGCAATCTAAAACACATCCAACACGGTTTCTTACTTTAACGCGGCGTCACCTTAAGGCCAAGAAGGCTATGCCCGCCATTTTGTATATCAACCACATTCTCTGATAGTATCAATTTAGAACCGGTTATAATTTTTGTTAATTTTACAAATAAACATTGTTAATTTCAGTTCTAAGGATGTATAAAATCAGAACGTATTTTAAGTTGGCATAGAACGCATTTTAAGATGAAATAGAAAAACAAATAATGAGTGTACAGTCACGGGTCATCCGGTCTTAAGTATCTTAAGGCGACGCCTTGGTAATTTGGCTGTAGCGATGCCGATTTTTCTCAGCAATGACTAAAGCTAAGAAACTAAAGTTCATTGTCAGTATTCATCATGTCTTTGTCTTTGAATTGCCCATAGCTTAACACGATTGGACAACTTTTATAACACAGAATTATCAATCGAAAAGACCTCTGTAAAAAAGGGATTCCTATTTTTCCAACAGAGGAGAGTGATTTAAGGTTCCAAAATTTGTACATAAATTGGTTCAAGCATACACTTTAATATGTGCATAGCTTATGTGAAATGTATTTATGGTTTTTAAATTACGCGACAAAAACCATTTTGTCACTTACGCCCTATCCATTTTTTGCTGTTCCATTGCTTGTTTTCTATGAGAGGCCGGGCCTACAACATATCCAACACGGTTTCTTACTTTAACGCGGCGTCACCTTAATCTGAGCTTAAAGGTTATAAGTCAGCTGGCAAACTGAAACTTTTCAAATCTAGCGTCCGTCCGCCTGAATACTTTATCTCCGCATCGTAGACATTTAAACTGAACTGAGCATTTTGCAATATAAACTGCATTTGTGTGTCATTTTTGAAAGCAAAGCTCCAAGAAAATTGTACAACACCGCTAAAAATGTTTCTGTTTAAAAATAATATACCTATTTTTCCAAGTACAAACTTAATATTTTTAAATATGTTTGTAGAAACACAAAATCTTCTGTATAAGTAAATAAAAATAAACCTTAAATTTTGTTAGTCTCGCTTAAATCCGAGAACGGCTAAAGCGATTTGGTTAATTTTAGTCTTGAAATATTCGTGGAAGTCCAGGGAAGGTTTATTAAGTTGATTTTATTTAAATAGTTAATTAAGAGAGATTAGGAGATAAGATATTTCACCAGGATATATTATAGTTCATGATAAGTGCTTACGATTAAAAAGTTTTAAAAATTCAGAAATGTTATTATTAAATGTTACTATTTTAAAAATTATCGAGCATCCACGCAGATAAACAGGAAATGCGAGATGATGCTCAAGCTCAATCCGATTGTATAAATGTCCATGGTGCTTACCTTCTGAACTCAATTCAATTTAACGGTGAAATTTCAGTTTCTCGTAAAATATTTAAGGTTCCACTTGAAGTTGCTTATTACTTTGTCTCTGTCAATAACTTTACTATTAGGTTTAAGTGTTAAAAAGGAGCTTCTTCGATAGGTAAGAAATAGGGTTCCAAAGTCGTTCTAGTTTAAGCTGCAATAAGCAAAAATAATTGAAAAGAAACAGTTATAATGTACTATCAGAGAAGATTCCTAGGCAGATCGGGGACCTACATAGTTTGGTCGCATTACGTCAACGGTCAAACTCAGCCGACAGAATATCACCAGATAACATTAAATTGATAGGGGAGGTCGCGCTCAGTTTAAAAAGTCATTTCATACCGAGCGAAAATCGTTACAATAATAGTATTCCACTAATACATAACAGCTTTGATCGTCAGCCACTTCATAATGGGTGGAATAAAAATTGAGAGCATTTCAAAGTTGTTGGGAATTGTATTGAATTGACATTAAAAAGATCCCAATTTGCACCCAATAAAGGTTCATATCTAGATTATACACGCTTAGGTTCGGTAGGTGTTATTTTAGTTTTAGTATATAACAACAGATGGCGCTTTTAAAGTAAAATGTATATAATTCTTCTTTACAAATATTGACTATCGAATTAATTACTTAAAATTGCGATGTGAGATCATCTTATGGTTGATTCAAACGAAAATCGCCGTCAGCTGAATGTTTGCAGGTGGAAATGTCGTCTACGCGACGCCCTAGGATACATTGAGCGCGAAGTAGGGCTATATTGGTCATAATTTATATCGCTCGTATTAGCGACTGACGGTTTTCTTTATTATTTACAAAGTAGAAACATTCACGTGTATAAATTTTGTACGGTATAAAATGACTTTATATTCAAAAAATTTTTACATGTTCAGTAACGCGACTGACGTTGAATCCCCCGTCTGCAATACGGCTGACGGTGATTTTTGGCTAAAAATGACCTCAATAATCATCCATCAAAGTTTCATTCGGTATAAAATCACTTTTCGCAACTATTTTCTTTACAACTTTGAAATACTCTCAGTTAACATTCCACCACGGGTGCGGCGACTGACGCTGATTATATTGATTGATAAATATTAAGCTACCGCTGGACAAAAATTTGGTCGGTATGAAATAACTTAGAAAACGCTAGCACTACCTCCCCTACTATAATATTATCCGACCAAATGACGTTGGTCTGTGAACTGCCAGGAATCAATTTCCTCGATGGTACAAAGTGCAACAAATTACAAAACTAAGTGATAGGGTGTAATGTGTACGTATTCTTTTTATAAAGTTCATTGTGAAAGTAGCGGTGCTGAAAGAGTTTTTTTATTTTATTGGTATGACAAGCGCTCCAGTATTGTATGGGCAATACGACCCCAGGCAATGTCGCGGCCCACAGGTTGAAAAGCGCTGGGTTATGGCAATGACCTGACATAGTTAATTTAGCTTATTGACAAAGGAGAGCTATAAACTCCCCATACTGAGAAACTATTCTCTCGATAAACCTTTGTGTGTAGTTTTACGATTAAAGCGAATTATTGTTTATTTTATTACCCTCCCTGGCAATTGGCCTCGATGAATTGTTTTGCTATCAATAAAACCTGTGTAACCCATATTCCTACTATACTGTACTCGGCGAAACATCGCGGTAGCGGTCATTGACTCCCTGTCAAAAACTTGTCATTTTCTATACAAAGCCGCGATTGACATCTGACACTTCATTATCAATCGCGGTTTATATAGAAAATGACAAGTTTTTGGCAGGAAGTCGATGACCGCTACCGCTATGTTTCGCCGGGTACAGTATAGATGACGCCCGCAACTTCGTTCCGCCAAAATCGCGTGAACCGTACAATTTCCGGGATAAAAACTATTCTATATCCTTCCCAGGTCAAAGTCTCTCCATACCAAGTTTCAGCAAAATCGATTCAGTGGTTTGGGCGTCACGAGGTAACAGACAGACAGTCACACTTTCGCTACTATGGAAGTATGGATTTTATGACCCTCCCTAGCAATTGTCCTCGGCCCTCGATGAATTGTTTTGCTATCAATAAAACCTATGTTATGTAGCCTATTTTCCTATGTTTATTCATAAAGCTTAGAAATACTCAGTAAATCTTATATCTTCTTCTTATATAATATATATAAAATTCTCGTGTCACAATGTTAGTCCACGAACTCCTCCGAGCTGGCTTTACTGATTTTTACCAAATTTTATATGAATATTCAGTAGGTCTGAGAATCGGCTACTCGGTACTTTATATATTGATAAGTGAATTTGTTGAATAAATAATAGTAAATGATTACAACCTGAGACTGACGGCGACCATTGTTTGCGCGACGGGATATGCGATCAACGTTGTCATGGCGACATACTTATTTAGTCACTTCGATAAAATAATATGGGCGAAATACTTTAAATTATGGCAAAGCAACGTTTGCCGGGACAGCTAGTACTTATATAAAATTCTCGTGTCACAATGTTAGTCCACGAACTCCTCCGAAACGGCTTTACTGATTTTTACCAAATTTTATATGCATATTCAGTAGGTCTGAGAATCGGTTACTCGGTACTTTATATATTGATAAGTGCATTTGTTGAATAAATAATAGTAAATTATTACAACCTGAGACTGACGGCGACCATTGTTTGTGCGACGGGATAGCGATCGACGTTGCCATGGTGACATACTTATTTAGTCACTTCAATGAAATAATATGGCAAATATATTTGGCAAAGCAAAGATTGCCGGGACAGCTAGTAGAACATAAAAGTAATGTGGTTTAATTATTTCAGAATTTTCTAAACATAACTTTTGATTAAATTGACTGCGGATCTTTTGTTATTAATCGTTCAAGCCCCATAAGAGCACCGGTGATTGCGAGAACAATAGAATCACAATAGATTTCCAAGAATCTGCAATCGAAGGATTAAAAAAGTGAAAGATTTAAGTGAATTACAGTCGGGGCATTTTAATAGGCCACATTTGACATCTGTCAGATTAATCTCCATAGTGAGGTGAGCTGCGTAAAAATATCGACCAACTACGAATAAATCGATACGGACTTGAAATTAATATTTGAATTTTATACGTTTGAAACAAACTCCTGCCCCACTATTACTTTTTCTTTTGCAAATTCAAGGAGCAAAATAAGACAAGTACATAATTTACAAAAAAAAAAAAATGCATTTATTCGCTTGAATTATAAAAACTGTTAAATGTAGTATTATCATTATTCATTTCACATAAATATGTGTTACTTTTCACAACGTGGTTATTAATTTATGGGGATATTTCGTTACAAGTAATCAATGCATCGATACTATTTATTCGCTTTCGATTTTTAGGGTAACTTCCCTAGAGTTTAAAAAGAAAAAAGGTCAGCTGAACATTGTAACGACGTGCAATTATTAAGATCAGAATTTGTTTATTGCGTTTAGAATTGTTTATCAGTAAAATCAAATCATTAAATAATTCGTATCGGTCATATTTACAATAAATATGTAATCGTAATTGAAAAAAGTTAATCAATTGTGCAGTTATAACAAAACGAAAATATTTATTTTTTATGTACGTCGCTATAAGGTTACCTGGTACAATTTTGATGAACTGTCAAATGTGGCCTATTAAAATGTCCCGACTATAAGGCGCTATATTGAAAAAACTGTCCTTTTTGACGTAATACTATAGGATCTTCAGAAATGTTACAAATCTGGTAATGAGATATAGATATCTTCATAGCCTTATCCTATGATAAAACATCATTGGCCTTATCTAGGTTTGAGAAGAACTAGAAACACGATTAATGTATTTTGCCTCGATACTTTTAATTTTCGAAATGACCTCTTAAAAATACGAAATTTGAAGACTATTTTTAAACGAAAATACATGTATTGTAGGAAATTAGTCTAATTGATAGACACCTTTGCAACTCAAAATCGTATAGAAGCATTTTGCTTAAATGCTACTAGTTATTTTTTAAATGATTATAATTACGTTTTTTCGCATGTTTTCCGAGCGAGCCGATAGCTTCTGGCCGCAGCGTATTCACGACTTTATAATCATACAAATTAAGTATAAAATTGCCCTTGCGGTAAAATTACTTTCGATATAGCGCCATAAGTGGACTCAGCTTCCATAACCGGTAGGAATTGGGTAACAGTCTTTAAAATGTAGAAGGAAAAAAAGCCAATAGAAATGGTAGTTGTGGAGACTCCACGAATGTATGGTATACAGGGCGTAACAAAACAAAATGTCACACTAGAGCCGTTTTTTCCATACAAACGTTGTCCCCTGTTTCCCCCCTGGATAATTCCGGTAGAGTTATAATTTTTTTCCTGAATATCGAGAGCCACTATTATTGCCCCCATGTTTTCTTTCTTTTTATAATTATTTAATTATTAAAAAAGATATGAGCGTTCAAAAACCCAAAAATGCTCACATTTTCCGCTGTGCTTAAACATCCAGAAAGCAAAGGCTAGATTGTAGAAAAAAAACATAGGAATACAGCTGTGCCTTGCTTTACTTTTTAATGAAAAATTACTTAAATCAGAGTTTTGGAGAAGAAATCAGGGGACAACGAATCGTTGAAATCGAAAAAAAATGAAAAAATTACGTGTGGCACTCGGGGACTGCCGCAGTAAAGCTGTTGCATGGCTTAAAGCAGGAGTCACCGAATGGCGGACCGCGGTCCGCATCCGGACCGCCGACATAATATTGTGTGCGGACCAAGCATGTTGGAAGATGAACTTCGTTAAAAATAAATTTGGGTCCCTACTTACTGATGAACGTCTCCAGGATTTAATGTAAATAGCTTGCACCAATTTCACTCCAAACAAGCAGTTAAAATGGCACTTTTCTCATTGATATGGAAATAAAATATACCGTTTTTTCCGTAATTACCTTTGTTTAATAATTCTTTTTATGTGCGGACCGCGAAGGTCATTTCATTTCTTAAAATGGACCGCGAGCGAAACTAATTGGTGACCCCTGGCTTAAAGCATCTAGTCTATACGCACACAAACACCGTGTCGAAGTCTGCCGAACTGAAACGACGTTAGGCGACGCACGGCTTTTAACGCTGTGCTGGTCGGAGTGGGAAGTGTTAGGTTTATTTTCGTTACGGAATTTCTAGATTCGGTGGCGGCGCTCAAAGCCCGCGATTAAAGCTCTGCAATAGCTTAAAAATGCTCTTTCAGCGCTGCTAAGGTAGTCTAAGGGTTGAGTCAGACCGCAACGCGACACGTAGATGCATATTTTCTAAATTTATTTGGATTTGATAGATTCGCAAGACGTCTCACGCAATGGGCAATGTCCAAAAAAAATCACATGTACTTTTATTTTTTTTTTTCGTTGATAGGGTATTTTAAGAATATAAATTAAATATTTTTTTAAATCATTGGATAGTTTTATTTTACAATTTTTTAAAGTTTTCGGATCTATGACGTCATCATATATATAAAAATTAAAAAAAAGAGCATTGTCAAGTATCAACAAGGTGTAAAATGAATGCAAGTTCTCTTATTTATGTGAAAACTAATTCAAGAAGCATACCAAAAGTTCAAAACGTAATGTTGGTCGAGTTTATTGCTAATTTAACGTATGGCTTCTAGTAATGACGTCATTGAAGGCCAAACTAAGGATAAACATATTTGTTTAAAAATATAAGTAACTAATGGATATTTTTTTAATTTATATACAGAATAACGATCACTGACCTTGTTCCTCGAAATATTTTTGTAATGGGCACAATTTAAAAAAAAAAAGCACAATCCCCATTGAAATCTGTCAAACCCATACAAGTTTATGCCGCGCCGCGCCTCGCCTCGCCTCGGTGTGTTGCGGTCTGAATTGACCCTTACAAACACCAACCCCTCCATACATCTTGACAAACAATATTACTATACAATAGCAAGATTATGGGTTTTGGAGTTCGGAACAATGTAAATTAGGTATGGATTATACTAATTGTTACATTTAATACCATAACCATGCTATTGTTATGGCACAATATGTAAAACATACAGTAATCCAACCTTATACTATACCGCCCGAATCGGGCGCATGCAAGAGCGTGATTTTAGATAACGTTAGGGTGCTTACTTGACATGACAGTCTTATGAGCCCGGGTTACCCTCGAAATTCTCATACATACGTAATACCAAAATCATTTTCTCATGCGAAAATATTTAACATGTTTGGGTTATTTTTCAGCTTAAAATAGTAATTACCTAGGTTCCTGCACAAAAATTAACTTCAAAATACTTAAACACTGAAAAATATATACATAAATATTAAATTTGTCTGTACAAATAAATATTATATACAACAAAATATACAACATAAACATACAGATGTTTATGTTGTCTTTATGTGTTTTTTTAGCCTCAGGGCACTTCAGACGTGCGACTGCGACTGTTTTGAAAATGCGCGTGTGTTTTCCCAAACGCTACAGCAGATTGCGCTCACACTTGAACGCGCCCTTAGGCTGTCTTTGGACTATCGATATCGTGTCACAATTACTGTAACGTTTCACAACTTCCTGATAAAGTGCCGGATAGGCTATCCACAACTTATTTGACAGACTATCTATACTTTATCTGTCAAGTTAAGTGGTGGATAGCCTAGCCTTGTACGCAGATTACGATCCTGCAGCACGAATTCAATTTCAACATACTGTATTAATTGTATTGTGATAATGAGGGTAATTTTAATCCTTAACTTGTGTAACATGTGGCGCAACTCCATGGGGAATAATAACGTTTCTATAGAATTGTATTCTGCATACTACAAGGAAATATTATATGCTGCTTATATATTTCTTATATGCTCATATATTTTATGAAATAAGGGGGCAAACGAGCAAACAGGTCACCTGAAGGAAAGCAACTTCCGTCGCCCATGGACACTCGCAGCCTCAGAGGAACTGCAGGTGCGTTGCCGGCCTTTTAAGAGGGAATAGGGTATTAGGGAGGGAGTAGGGATGGGAAGAGAGGGTAGGGGATTGGACCTCCGGTAGACTCACTCACTCGGCGAAACACAGCGCAAGCGCTGTTTCACGCCGGTTTTCTGTGAGTGTGAGAACGTGGTATTTCTCCGATCGAGCCGGCCCATTCGTGCCGAAGCATGGCTCTCTCACGTATAATTATATTATATTCTTAAATAATAATAATAATCTATAGGTACTAATATAATGGAGCGGAAGAGTTTGTTTGTTTGTTTGTTTGTTTGTTTAAACGCGCTAATCTCAGGCACTAGTCACTATCTTGTCCGATTTGAAAAATTATTTCAGTGTTAGATAGCCCATTTACGCTAAGACTAATAGGAGCAAAGAAATATATGAAAATGTGGAAAAAACTGGGAAAATTATAATATGAAATTGCTTATTATCTTAAGAACTAATAAAGCAATTTTTATGTTAATTGGCACACACGAAGAATAGACCACGTGAAGGGACATAGACTATTTTTGCGGAAAAATGTGCGGTTTCTCTAAAATTCCTAAGTTACGCGGGCGAAGCCGCGTGGAACATCTAGTAAATCTTATATATAAAATTCTCGTGTCACAATGTTCGTTCCCGTACTACTCCGAAACGGCTCGACCGATTCTCATGAAATTTTGTGAGCATATTGAGTAGGTCTGAGAATCGGCCAACATCTATAATTTTTCACACCATAAATTATTCATATGGTAAAACAACATTTGCCGGGTCAGCTAGTTATAAAATAAAATTCATACTGATATTAAAGTAAAAAATCGGCCAAGTGCGAGTCGGACTCGCGCACGAAGGGTTCCGTACCGTTATTGAACGAAAGTTGCCAAAAAATGAGTTTTTTGTATGGGAGCCCCCCTTAAATATTTATTTTATTTTTATTTTATTATAAATTATTAAAGTACAAACATAATTAAGAATATTGTGAATATTTCAAGAGCTTGGCTGCTACCATTATTGATCACGAGTCAAAAAGGCTAAAATAATTAAGTACGTTTGTTGTATGGGAGCCCCCCTTAAATATTAACTTTATTTTGTTTTTACTATTTGTTGTTATAGCGGCAACAGATACACATAATCTGTGAAAGTTTCAACACTCTAGCTATTACCGTTCTTGAGTTACAGCCTGGAGACAGACAGACAGACGGACAGACAGACGGACAGACGGACAGACATCGAAGTCTCAGTAATAGGGTCCCGTTTTTACCCTTTGGGTACGGAACCCTAAAAATGCGGAAGTGCGTCTGTCCGACCCCTTCACTTTAATGCTGACAAATTTTGATGTATTTTTTGTCCAGGATAGGACATAGGATAGTTTTTATCTCAAAAAATGTACGGTTTCCGAGCAAGCGAATTTTGCTGTGACGAAAGTCCTAAATTCTATTAACAAGTAGTTTTTCAAGATTATAGTTGTTAAAACTAAACTTTATCCTTACCATAGAAAAACTATTTAATTTCTCAGACAAGGAAGAAACTTAATATTCCGTCATAATTTGTGTCTACCTCAGTACGCCGACAATAGCCAGGAATCTGGGGAAGCTGCTAATTAGCCAGCCTTTGTAAAGTTCTGAAAGAATCTTGAAACTTCCTAGACTGCATTTTCATTTGTTCATCTTTACTTATTATAAAACAAAGTCACTTTTTTTCCCTCATGTCCCTTTGTTCCCTTTAATCTTTAAAACTACGCAACGGATTTTGATGATTCTTTCAGTGTTAGATAGCCCATTTATCGAGGAAGGTTATAGGCTATATTTTATCAGCTAAGATTAATAGAAGCGAAGAAATAGAGGAAAATGTGGAAAAAACGGGGAAAATTATTTGAAAGGGCTAACTTGAACGCGCTAATCTCAGGAACTACTGGTCCGATTTGAAAAATTCTTTCAGTGTTAGAAAGCCCATTTATTGAGGAAGGTTATAGGCTATATTTTATCACGCTAAGACTAATAGGAGAATGTGGAAAAAATGGGGGAAATTATTTGAAAGGGTTTATCTCGCGATTCGCGAACTACTGGAGCAATTTTTATGTTATTTGGCACAGATAACAGTAACAGATAACAGAGAACAGTAGACCACGTGAAGGATCATAGGCTATCGATTTTAATAATTTTTTCAGTGGCTATATATTTTATACCCGTGCGACGCCGGGGCGGGTCGCTAGTTAAATTATATTATCGTGTTCTTCGGTTTTTCGTCTCTTTAGTGTTGACACCTTCAAGAAAAGAGCGTATTCACTCTTAAAAGGCCGGCAACGCATCTGCAGCTCTTCTGATGTTGCGAGTGTCCATGGGCGACGGTAGTTGCTTACCATCAGGTGACCCGTTTGCTCGTTTGCCCCCTTATTTAATATAAAAAAATGATTGTTTAATTACTTTCTAAGAAGTTTCTGAACTTTTTGTTATAATATTTTCGAACGATTGTTAATAGTTCCTATTTTACTCACTCGTGGCGCTTGTGTGTTCCTTTTTTTCACGGTTCCGTTGGTAGTTGGTACGGCGCCTGATCGCGTCTTGTTGCCATTTTGCCTTTGTATAAAATGCCGTGTATTGTGTACTCTATATTCGGGCTAACATTTATCTTCAACAGTAAATAAATAAAATAAAATATATTTTTATTCAAAATGGGTATCATGATACTATTTTTGAAAGTCGAACGAAGAAACTACGTTGCCTACAAGCTCCATGGTTGCCTACCACCGGTTCGGGAACTACCCCGCCGAGAAGAACCAACAGTTTTCTCAAAGGAGATTCCTATGTATTAAAATGAGACAACATTTGAATTTAACGAGTAGATGAATCCCCTGACGAGAAGTGACGCTCTGCAGGGTGATCCGATATCTCCTTACATTACAACAGGCGATGGATGACATTTACAGCTGAAGGCGTGGATAAGGGTGATACTCTTGATTACCAATATTATAAATGCGAAACTGTGTCTGTTATCTCTTCACGCCCAAACTGCTCAACCGATTTTGCTGAAATTTGGTGTGGAGATACATTGAGTCCCCGGGCTTTTTATCGCGGAAAAATTTACGATTCCCGCGCGATAAAAGGTTTTTTTCGCTACGGAGTTGTGGGTGTCATGTCGTGGATTATAAAGGTTATATCAAAGGCCCAACGAGCGCTACTTTGTAAGCCGTGATTCCATGAAATAGTATAACAACTTGAAAAGAAAGAAGGGAAGACGATTTAAAACATAAAAAAATATATAGGTATAGCCAGATGCTGTAGTAGGTAAGTCGCAAGGCTCGTTCAAATGATTAGGGAAAAAATTAATAATCAGTAATCACTCATTACTTGTAAAATGTTACCCACTTTATCTACTCTTATCTTCAGTTATCTAGACTAAGGGCCTGTTCCACTACTTCTAGATAAAGTGCCGGATAGTCTATCCACAACTTTTTTGACAGATTCTCCATACGTCTGTCAAGTTAAGTGGTGGTTAGCATTTCCCCATGTTAAAAAGGTTAGGTTAGGTTAAGGAAGTGGTGAAACAGGCTCTAAAAGTAATATAAACCCACCAAAACATTTCTTGTAAAATGTTGCCTCGACGACCACTTATGGTTTACCCTGTGAAAAAGATATGAGATCTCATGTAGAACCAAGCTTCTGAATCTATATTCTACACGGCCTAACTCTACTGACTCAAAGCTCTAACTCTCTAACTCTACATACCAGTAAATATACACACCGGCATATTTAGCGGAACACAAAAAAAAGGTCCATAATTTAAAAAATATGGTTTTATTTTAAAATCTACTTACTACACTTCTTTTGTTATTTAAAATTTCATTTGTTTTACTTAAAATTACATCACATTATGAACAAAATTTGCGAGTAAAGGCTATTCGTGAAAAATTGTACATTTTTGAACTTTTCATGTAACCGGGAAAAGTGAAAATTATTATTAAAATAACAATTAATTAAATTAAAAAAAGGTGATTAATATCGCGTATTTCCTCCACGTGCTCTTATAAAAGTTTCTAACCGTCTAGGCATACTGAGAATTATGTTATCGATGGTCTCCTGGGATAGTCTCCGCCATTCCTCAACTACGGCGATTCGCAGTTCACCCACGTTGGCAGGAGCTGGAATTCTTGACTTAACTTTTCTTTTCAGCAAGGCGTGCTCTTGGGTTCATATCCGGTGATCTCGCCGGCCACTCCATAACAGTGATATTCATATCATTAAGATAAGCTTGAGTTGCCCGAGCGGTATGCGGCCGAGCATTATCCTGCATTAAAACAAAATCGTCACCGATATATGGGGCAAACGGTACGACATTTTCTTCTAAAACTTCTCTGATATAGCGGTCCGCAGTCAGCCTCCCTCTGTCAATCACTACCAAGTCTGTGCGAGCTCCCAAACAAATGCCCGCCCAAACCATTATTGATCCACCACCGTATGCAACTGTAGTTTCAAAATTTGTCTGAATGTAACGTTCTCCTTTGCGTCTGTATATTCTTTGCCTGCCGTCAATTTGATTTAAGAGAATTCTGCACTCATCACTAAACAATACCTTACTCCATTGGTCCGCATTCCAAAGTCGATGTTCCTGAGCAAAAGTTAACCTGTTTCTACGATGATTTACTTCGAGCCTTGGAGCCTCGGCGGGCACAAATGAACCCAAATCAGATTCTTCTAACCTTCTTCGTACCGTACGCTCACTTACGGTTACTCCCCGCACTGCTTCTAACTCATGTCGGGCTTGGACGGCCGTCAAACGGGGGTTCCTACGTACACGAAGCCGAATGAAACGATCATCCCTACTCGAAGTGCGTCTTTTTCTGCCTTGTCCTGCTCTTCTCACATAAGTGCCAGTCTCCCTGAATCGTTTGACACTGCGATGGACTGTTGAAATCGATCGACGAAGATGTCTCGCTATTAATCTGTATGTTAGACCAAATCTTCGCATTTCGAGTGCCCTGGCAATCTCCGTTGGGGCTAAGTCAGGCATAATTCAGTCCTCAACTCCAAAAAGATACAAGATTATTTTTTTTTTACAAAAAAACAATATTTGAATCTCTTGAATGAAAAATTTAAATAAAATTCAGAAGGGAGAAATACTCGAAGTTCGCTCTACATAAGGTATATTCGAATAAAATGGAAACAATTGCATAAAATGTGATGTTCAATTGTTTTCCTAATTTGAAATTATTATTTTTTTAATTAAATGACGTATAGACCAGCCAGCAACCTTATATGATACTTATATCAAACCTTTTTTTTTTATGTTCCGCTAAATATGCCGGTGTGTGTATGTATGGCTTCGCCGTTTCGCTACCGTCGCAGAGGTGATGCGAATATTTAGTTTCTGATCTGAAGTTAGTAACGAAACAGCCGAGCCATATTTACTGATGTAAAATTTGTTTAAGTTAGGGTCATTCAGAAGCTTGGTTCTACATGAGATCTCATATCTTTTTCACATGGTAAACCAATGGGTAAACCGTGGTCGTCGAGGGAACATTTTACAAGAAAAGTTTTTGGTGGGATTTCAGTTCTTTTTGTAAGTTGGTATAATAATAAGTACTTTTTCAAGTTACTTTTATGTCCTATTTCATAAAATTGGCGAAAGTCTCATATAAAGCTCCACCTCCCCCCCATTTTAGTTTTTTTTTTATTATTAAATAAGGGGGCAAACGAGCAAACGGGTCACCTGATGGTAAGCAACTACCGGATGGGGGATGAAAGTTATAAGTTTATGATTTTTTTTGTTGGTTGTGTACTAAACTTAGATCACATAATTAATAAATTGTTTTTTAATAAATAAATACTTAAAATCAAATTTGCATTTTATTTAGCACTTTTTAAACTGTATTTAGCATTTTCTATTATTTTTCGGGCGAAAAGTTAGCATTTTTCTAAAATATAAAACGGCAACACTGGGTCACACTGGGTGAAGGGCACAGTGAAGAGAGGCCATTTTAAAGAAGAAGAAGAAGAAACAAATATTATTTTATTTCGATTTACGAATTACGACTTGAGTTTTTGGCGGGCATGTGAAAGAGTGCTGTTTTTGTATTATTTTCCTAAAATTGTGTTAGCTGGGTTTTTAATGTGTAATATTGGTAGAATATTAACCATTATATATTCGTGTTCATGCACAAGTGTAGGAAAGTGATGTAATATCCAGAAACGTGCTATTTTGTGTTCCCTCCAAAACTCCATCGAAAGTTTCAGTAAAGCGTCTACCACTTAATTACTGAATCGACCGACTTGACTCCTTGACTGTATTGACTTTTACTTAGACTTTGACTAGACTTTAGACCTGACGATACATGAAAACGATGATGAAAATTATAATAGGAGGAATATGGTTTTCCCGCCATATTCCTTACCTTTTTACCTTGTCTGTGGCACAACATACACATCCTTTGTGTCAAGTTGCCAAAAAAGAAGAAAAAGAAAGAAAGAAAAGAATTACGACTTGCATTTTTCAATAATAAAATAAAAAGGAATAAATTAATACTATTGTTACGGATACGGGCAGTTGTTTACGTGTTACGGATACGGGCAGTTGTTTACCTGCGCGCGACAGTTGCGCGTATTTTCTAGAAAAGTGCAACCCTTGTTTATGTGAATCGCGTGTTTACGTAAACAATCCAAAATAGAACGCTCCAGAATTCGACGCGAGCCATACAAAAGGTAAACAAGCCGGCAGTCAACTCAGTTCGATCCGAGCGATCATCAAGGCGATTTCAAAGTGAAAACAAGTGATCAATAGTGAGTGATTGTGATAGTGAACTAACGACTCGGCTACGACTTAGGACAGTGATAGTGCTCAGTGATTTGGATCTAGTGCTTAGTGTTTGGACTTAGTGATTTGTGTGAGCTAGTGTTTGTGAATAAAGTCTTCAAGAGAGTCACCAGGTCTTTCTCTCCGAATCCTCGAACCCTAGCACGTAACAACTGGTGTCAGAAGTGCGATTTGGAGATGCCATTGACTCCGAGAGTGGACTTCAAGGGGAGTGTCAGGACAAGGGCTCAGCGAGCCGCTGCCATTGACTTCGAGAGAGGAGTTGGAGGTGGGGCCACACCTACTGGGGAGCAAGCTCCGCCCACTGCGGGGCAGGCCGCACCCGTTGGCCCCGCCCACCACGCCCCGCCCACTGACCACGCCCCCGAGGCTCCAACCACTTCGGGTGAAGCCACGCTCACTGGCTCCGCCCACCGAGACCCGCCCACTGACCAGGCCCCCCAGGCCCCGCCCACTCTGGACATGGCCACGCCCACTGGCTCCGCCCACCAGGCCACGCCCACTCAGGCCACGCCCAATGGCCCCGCCCACTGGGCCCCGCCTGCTCAGGCCCCGTCGACTAGCTCCATCCATCCTGCCACGCCCATAGTTTACGGGCCCTCAAATGGCTCCTCAATTGGAAAGCATAATTGGGTTAATTCAGGCTTTGCAGGAGTCACAAGACCGCAAGCTCGGGGCGTTGCAAGATTCTCAAAGGGCACAAGACCGTAAACTCGGCGCTTTGCAAGAGTCACAAGAGCAACAAAAGGACCTTCAAGAAAAGGCGCTTCTGGCTATAAAGGATGTCAGTGACACGGTGACAAAGCTTCGTAAAGATGTCGACGTAATGGACGAACGAGTTACCGGGTTAGGATTGGATGTAGAAAACGTGAAAACCGGCCTCACTGAACTTCAGAAGAAAGTAGTGCGCCTGGAAACCACAGGAGTGGCGGTGTCTAGTGGAACTACCGGAGTGGTGCAAGTGGTACAAGGACCAAGAGTTAAAGTGCCACCATACGACGGTACTACTTCATGGAACGCTTATCGTCAGCAATTCCAGACGGTTGCTTCTGCCAACGGATGGACTGACGAACAATGCCTGACCGCTCTTACTGTTGCGCTCAGAGGGCAAGCTTTGTCGGTCCTAGAAATACATATAGGGAAGGGGTTCCAAGACCTGATGGAGGCCCATGAATCCAGATACGGGGAGCGACACCTGGAGCACGTGTTCCGTGCTCAACTTCGTGACAGAGTCCAACGCTCAGGAGAAGGACTACAGCAATGGGCGTTGGAAATTGAAAAACTGGTCAAGAAGGCACACCCAGGAGCCGATTCCAAGATGGTCGACACGAATATTGCGCAAGCATTTGTCGACGGAATCAGGGATCTAGAGGTCAGAGCTGCAGTGAGGCTACGTCACCACACCTCGCTAAAGGAAGCGTTGGCGCATGCTTTGGAGGTCGAGGCTGTTCGCAATGAGATACAGCAGACCCATAAGATCCGCAAGGTCTCCAAAGTAAAGGCTCCTGCAAGGAAAATATTTGAAGCCATGTGCTATAAGTGCGGGAAGAGGTGCCATCTTCAGCTCAACTGCCCGCAGAAGGAGACCCAGATGTCAAGGATGAAAAGGCTCGAGCAACAAGTAGAGGAGCTGAAGAAGCAGGGAGCTTCAGCCAGGACTAAGAGGCGTGTACTGGCTGACGCGGAGGAAGCCCCAATAACTGTTGTCTCCCAAGCAAGCAGCAACTACAGATTAGTGACTGAACTACTCGACGACTGCAAGAGTAATCTGGCTTATTCGCAGAGCATGAAAGCTAAGAAGTTTCTACAGCGCCACGCGAATATCTTCTCCAGTCAGGAAAGCGACCTTGGAAGAACGTCAATGGTTCAGCACAGAATAGATACCGGAAGTGAGAACCCAATTCGTCAACGAGCAAGACGGATACCCATTGCAAAGGAAAAAGAAGTTGAAGGCCTTTTGGAGGACATGAGAAGGCATAAGATTATTGAACCGTCTGCAAGTCCGTGGTGCTCCCCTGTTGTGTTAGTGAAGAAGAAAGATGGTAGCACAAGACTACAGGCGTCTCAATGATGTCACTAAGAAGGACAGCTATCCATTACCTCGGATCGACGACACTCTGGATACCTTGAGTGGCATGAAATGGTTCTCGACCCTGGACCTGAAATCTGGATACTGGCAGGTGGAAATTCATCCCAAAGACAAGGAGAAGACAGCTTTCTCCACCGGTAAAGGTTTATGGCAGTTTAACGTCATGCCCTTTGGATTGTGCAACGCACCTGCCACATTTGAGCGACTCATGGAGTGTGTACTGGCAGGCTTAGTTGGAGAGGCTTGCTTAGTCTACTTGGACGACGTCATCATTGTTGGCCGCGACTTCGAGGACCATTTGCGAAACCTAGAACGAGTTTTCGCTAAAATAGAGGGGGCCAAGTTAAAGTTGAATCCGAAAAAGTGTCGTTTATTCAGGAGTAAGGTCAATTATCTCGGCCATGTCATCTCCAGTGATGGAATCCAGACGGACCCGGAGAAACTGGAAGCAGTTCAAAATTGGCCAACCCCTAAGAACAAAACCGAAGTGCGGGCATTTCTCGGCCTATGCTCCTACTACAGGCGTTTTGTCAAGGGATTCTCAGAGATAGCCAAACCATAACATCGGCTGACGGAAGATAAACGACAGTTTATGTGGGACGAGACTTCTGAAGATTCTTTTCAGAAACTGAAGAAACATCTGTGTGAAACACCAATCCTGGGGTATCCACAACCTGAAGGTCAGTTTATAGTCGACACTGACGCAAGCAACACGGCCATTGGAGGGGTGTTATCTCAAAAGCAGGGCGAAAGAGAAGTTGTAATTGCATATTTCAGCAAATCTTTATCTAAGCCAGAGAGAAACTACTGTGTGACAAGAAGAGAACTCTTGGCTGTTGTAAAGACGCTACAACATTTCAGCAAATATCTCATTGGCAGACAGTTTTTACTGCGAACTGATCACGCAGCGTTGAAGTGGCTACTGCAATTCAAGAACCCTGAAGGTCAAGTAGCTCGATGGATTGAACAGCTCCAGGAGTACGACTTCAAGACGGAACACCGCAGCGGAAAGGCGCATGGGAATGCCGACGCCCTTTCACGAAGACCGTGTTCAGAGGACTGCAAACATTGTGTTAAGCAGGAATCTAATGAAGTGACATTAAAGTTAACGAAAACAAGTCCTTTGGGTCCATGGGAGAATGATGCTATGAGGGAGGCTCAAGAAACAGACGACGACCTACGGCACATCATCACATGGAAGAAACGAGGTGACGAAAAAGCAATCTGGAGTGAGGTTGCACCCACTGGCGCTGTCACTAAGGCGTACTGGGCGCAATGGGACAGTCTGATACTTCAAAATGGAATACTTTACCGAAAATGGGAGAAGACTAACGGCAGAGAGTTCCATCTTCAGATAGTTGTCCCAAGAACGAGAGTACCGGATGTTCTCCGTGAAATACACGATGGCGTATCAGGAGGTCATCTAGGTGTTAAGAGGATGTTAACAAAAGTGCGAGAACGATTCTACTGGTTGCATTGTCGAGATGATGTACAGGATTGGTGCCGCAAATGCATTACTTGCGCTGCAGTGAAGGGACCACAGACCAGGAGCCGTGGGAACCTGCGGTTGTATAACGTTGGCGCACCGTGGGAACGAATTGCAGTTGATGTAGCTGGGCCATTTCCCGTGACGGAATCGGGAAACAAGTACTTTATGGTCGTCATGGACTACTTCACCAAATGGCCCGAAGTGTTCGCCATACCAAACCAGGAAGCTACAACAGTTGCTTCTAAGCTAGTCGAAGAAGTGATATCTCGCTTTGGTGTGCCTCTCGAAATCCATTCCGATCAGGGCAGGAACTTCGAATCGCAGGTCTTCCAGGAAGTGTGCAGAATTTTGGGAATGCATAAGACGAGGACCACCGCGTACCATCCACAGTCTGATGGAATGGTTGAGAGATTTAACCAGACTCTAGAGAGGCATTTAGCGAAATTAGTAGATGACAAACAAAAATATTGGGACAAGTATATACCACTCTTCCTTCTGTCGTACCGTACCGCCGAGCATGAAAGCATAAAAGCTACCCCGGCGTATGTCAATTATGGTAGGGAACTAAGAGTTCCAGTAGACCTTTTGACAGGAGGGTCACCGGAGGAACCAAAGACCGTACCAGACTATGTCTGCGATTTAAGGGAAAAGATGCACTACATACACGCCATGGTTCGGGAAAATGGGTTACAGTCAAGTGAGAACATGAAGACCAGATACGACCGGAAAGCGAACACGAGCGGCTTCGAAGAAGGGTCACTGGTATGGCTGCTGGTATCGCCGAAAAGGGAAATCTCCAAAGTTGCAGACCAAGTGGGACGGCCCATATAAAGTGGTTACCCGATTGAATGATGTGACTTACAGGATTCAAAAGCCACCAAGAGGCACATTCAAAGTGGTACACATAGACCGTTTGGCGCTTTATCATGGCAGTAACAACGATGCTCGGGACGAGCATCTCTAAGAGGGGAGTAGTGTTACGGATACGGGCAGTTGTTTACGTGTTACGGATACGGGCAGTTGTTTACGTGTTACGGATACGGGCAGTTGTTTACCTGCGCGCGACAGTTGCGCGTACTTTCTAGAAAAGTGCAACCCTTGTTTATGTGAATCGCGTGTTTACGTAAACAATCCAAAATAGAACGCTCCAGAATTCGACGCGGGCCATATAAAAGGTAAACAAGCCGGCAGTCAACTCAGTTCGATCCGAGCGATCATCAAGGCGATTTCAAAGTGAAAACAAGTGATCAATAGTGAGTGATTGTGATAGTGAACTAACGACTCGGCTACGACTTAGGACAGTGATAGTGCTCAGTGATTTGATCTAGTGCTTAGTGTTTGGACCAGTGGCGAGGGGTGAATATTTTGAGAAGGGAAGCCGGAGTAAAAAATCTACTTATCAATTTTGGTAATTTATAATTGAATGACATGCTTTGAATTTTCAAAACTAAGTTTGGAAAACAAAGTTTCCTTCGACAACAAAATATAATCTGTCAGACAGCAGTCTTTCTGAATTAATGCCATATTTTCCGAACTACACGATTACGTCGTACGACTCACAATTCACAAGTCACAATATAAATTAATTTAATTCACGACACTCTTCTAAGTTCTAACGCTAAAACAAAATTTAAATTCGACAAAACAAAACAAACGACATGTTGTTTACAAACACACTATCCGCCATATTAATATGTCAATCTAAAAACCAGCAAAATAAAAATGTATTACGCGCCTGTCATATTTAGTACCGCTAAAGGCATTCTTAATAAAGTCGTATTACAAAAAATCCTACCAAAATAAAATGTATTACGCGCCAGCAAAAGTATAATGTCGCTACATTCATTCTTAAATTCGAATCATAACAATTTTACTTCATGACTCATCTATCTCGCTTGCACTTGTGCGTTGCTAATTAACCTTTCTCCGTAATAACTCGTCGGGCATCGAGTTATTTCCAAGTATATATCGCGCGTGCTAGAACGAGACAGAACATGACGACCAGTTCACAGGAATGAAAAGGACAGATGCTTACTATGAACTGTCGTTGTATGGAGAAATAAGCCGCTAATCCTGCGGCTTATTTGATTCTCTGCGCCCGCACATTGCATTGCCTTTTAAAATTTGTAGGCGATAGTTATTAATTCAAACTATGTATTTCAAGTGAGAGAAAAATTTATTGCATATAACATTGTGAATTCAAAGTTTTTTAAGTAGGTATGTAAAATATTTATTAGATAAATATGTCGTTGGCCCGTATATTCGATTTTTCTAAGCCCTAAGGGAAGCCGATGGGAATCGGGTTATATGGACGCTTCGCCACTGGTTTGGACTTAGTGATTTGTGTGAGCTAGTGTTTGTGAATAAAGTCTTCAAGAGAGTCACTAGGTCTTTCTCTCCGAATCCTCGAACCCTAGCACGTAACACTATATTGCCAAAATAAGTATACATTTTAATTATTTGATAAAAACTTTGATAATTGGAAGTACATTAAGCAGTGTAGAGCTTGCTTAAAAACAAACTGTAGAAATGCAACAAAACTCGATGAATTTAATGTTACAGTCGGGGCATTTTAATAGGCCACATTTGACATCTGTCAGATTAATCTCCATAGTGAAGTGAACTGCGTAAAAACATCGACCAAAACGAATATTTATATTTGAATATTTATAATTTTATACGTTTGAAACAAACTCCTGTCCCATTATTACTTTTTCTTTTGCAAATTCAAGGAGCAAAATAATAAAAGTACATAATTTACAAAAAAAAATAAATGCATTTATTCGCTTGAATTATAAACACTGTTGAATGTAGTATTATCATTATTCATTTCACATAAATATGTGTTACTTTTCACAGCGTGGTTATTAATTTATGGGGATATTTCGTTACAAGTAATCAATGCATCGATACTATTTATTCGCTTTCGATTTTTAGGGTAACTTCCCTAGAGTTTAAAAAGAAAAAGGGTCGGCTGACGTAACATTGTAACGACGTGCAATTATTAAGATCAGAATTTGTTTATTACGTTTAGAATTGTTTATCAGTAAAAGCAAATCGTTAAATAATTCGTATCGGTCATATTTACAATAAATATGTAATCGTCATTGAAAAAAGTTAATCAATTATGCAGTTATACCAAAACGAAAATATTTATTTTTTATGTGACGTACAGTTACCAGTTACAATTATACTATTAATTATTAACAGTTACAAATATACTATAAAGTTACCAGGTACAATTTTGATGAACTGTCAAATGTGGCCTATTAAAATGTCCCGACTATAGGAGCTTTAATCTCATCACGAATTTAAATGTAATATTTCTTTTATTGTTTCTTTGGTGTGAGTACGTTCATACCTATACAATTATTCACTCATAATTAAACTAAATTTTTAGATACAGTCAGGCGATGGTATGCCTCAACAGCTCTGTGCAAAATGTATAAAAGACCTAAAATTTTGTATTGCGTTTAGAGAAAAGTGTATTTCTTCCAATTCTGTTTTATCGCAAGTAGTATTTCACAAAGTAAGTAAATATTTATTACATCTGAATTTAATGAAAGGTAAGTACCTACATAATCAAACATTATTGTAATGGCATCAAAAACAATTTTTAGAAATTGAAACCGGATGAAATTAAAGAAGAGGACCTAGAAAGTAACAGTGATGCTCAAAATTAATGGGTAAGTTACATTTTCATCAAACAACACTGTTCCTTTGTCTAACTAAACACTGCAGTTTTGGGATTCGTGAACATTTTTGAATCTTATCAGTAACTAGCTGGTGCCCGCGACTTCGTCCGCGTTAGCATAGTAGATTACGTCCCAAGCATTATTTTTCAAAAATATTCAATGTACAGAATTGACTTTCCTACGATTTTATTATATATATAGATGTATAGATAGAAGATGTGTTAGTTTGTTCGTAAAAAGGAGAAATAAGACGCAATACAAACGCCACGACGAAACGACCGATGCCGAAATTCGTCGCATATTAATCAAACGACACTCGAAATCGGTAAATGTACAATTATTTCTACCAAATAAAATTTCTTTCTTTCTTTCTTTAAAGAAAATATTGATAAAAGCGCGTAGCAAGGCAAGGAGTGGAGATAGATACAAAGTGTAAAGGACAAATTTGTAGGAAATTTTATGAGCTTTCATTATGTACTGGACTTTTTTTTCTCTACGACGCACCGTTTTAGCTATATGAGCAAAAAACTAAAAATATGAAAAATTGAGCCCCTTGAGAGAATAGGGTGGGGCCCTAGGTGATATCGTTAAAATTTATAGCCTATGTGTTAAAAATTTCAGTTTTCTAGCACTTCAGGAAGTAGCCAAACATTTTGATGATCATCAGTGTGTCAGGGTCAGTGACGAAATCGGTGTATTTTAGATATCAATAAAATCTAAAGTATAAGAGCTATTCGATTGAGACTTTGTATGCTTAATAAGTCCATTGATGACATAATATCCTGAAAATATGAACTATCTACTACAACGGAAAATGAAGGTTCAAAAAAACGGTGAAACACTTTGAGAAAACGTAGGTAGTGCCCATTGCGCTTCGCTTGGCTCCTCTCGGCGGGTGCACTACCGTGCACCCAGATCTGTATACAAACATCGTAATGCGAATATAAGTATCAAATAAAATCAATTTCCCGCCTTTGATATGTAGATGCTCGAGCCCGGGTATCGAGAGCTCGTGTCCTTGACCCACCTGTTGAGTCGGGGACACCCTGCTATAGCCACCCGGGTATACACACCCGGGTGTATACCCGGTTTTGTATAGGCCGTATACGTATAGAGTGTAACAAAACAAAGAGATGAATACTTCAGGATGTGTATGTCTTGTAAAGACTGTGTAGGTAGCAGTTCTTTAAAGAGTAACTTTTTAATTATTTCTCATAACATTATGTACCTATGTACAAGTCAAAACTCTTTCGCCGCTGCTACTTTTACAATAAACTCTATAAAAAGTACACATCATATTATAATATACTTACCGTAAAGTATAGTGGCGGTATCTATAATTAGCGCCACAATCTTGCATCCCGCTATCGAAAATTACACCTCACTCAGTATTATCACTTTGTTTTGTTACATCCTGTATATCCGGGTATGTACCCGGATACACACCCGGGTATACATTAAACATACCCGGTTATACGTGATTTATTTTATTGACTTCGAAATTTATTGGAGTCGAGTTGATCGTGCAAATTACTTTTTCATATCTCTCCGTCTTAGTACATATGCAGTAGAATGAGTAGAACAACTTAAGATTTTTATTTGAAATCAAGGTCGCCCAATACCACGGCTCCGAAGCCATCACCTATTTGTTTTAACGTATTTTTTGTTTTAACGGGCTTTGGCCCACCATAATCTTGACATATCCCATATAGCCATTTTTGGGATCTCGACGTAACGGTTTCGACACCTTGTGCTAAGACTTATTTGTTCTCGACACTTAATCGCATCGCCGTTTCATAAATAGAGAAGTCGCTGCAACTAAAATGGGATAAGTCGACACAGTCACTCGGTTTCTAATTTACGTCGCCGTGTCGTAATATTGTTACTATATTTTAACTAGACTCCACAAATCATTCGTTCATTTATCCGTTCATTCGTTGCATCACATTGACTTAAGTGAAAGACGTAAAAAATTAAAAATAAGATACCGCCATCATATCACTAAGGTAGGTAAACAAATATTTTGTTTTTCATTAGTATAGTTTTCTACGCCCAAATCTTGATGGGAAATTAAATTCATCGTGTTTTTAGTGGGATAGTTCGAAATTTACCAACGCGCCACCTTAATAATTATCTTATTATATTATGATGTATGGATGTAATGTCATTTTAAACGGGAACAAATATAATGACCACCAAAAATGCTCTGATACCCTAAACTTGTTTACCAAAAAAAGTTACTTAACACCAAAAAAAGAAAGTCAAAAATTGCAATACTACCAGATATTTGTGTCACGACTACACTTTAAATTGTAATCAACGCCAAATATAATAATAAATAATCACCAAATCCTTGCGAGCGAATCAATGCGATATTTCTGTCATTATTGTTATATTCAGCAGTTTGGACCTGAAGAGATAACAAACGGACACCTACCCAATCCAATTTAAAATATTAGCATGGATGATGAGAGCTTTACATACTAATAAGTAAAATAATAAACTGTCTGTCTGTAACTCTTCACCTCTTCACGCTCAAACCACTGAACCGATTTTGCTGAAATTTGATATGGAGATACTTATAGCTTACTGAGTCCCGTTATCATTATATTATTATTATTTATTTACAATAGTCAAATAACGAGATGTACTTAATTCTTTTGTTTCTCATTTTAAAATTAAAATGTAGTTTAAATTTTTTTTTATTATTCTCCGGAGAAATTATTTTTTTGGTTCATTTTTATTTAATAGGACAGCAAAATGAAAATACTTGATTATAATTTTACATTCAAATACTAGTATGATGTTGGTGATCGTTTACTAATTTTGGTGACAATTTACTAATTTTGGTGATCATTTACTAATTTTGGTGATCATTTACTAATTTTGGTTTTAATATGTTAAATTTTTAGTGGTCATTTTACATCAAAATGCTATTATAATATTGATGATCATTTACTATTTTTGGTTTTAAGATGTTAAATCTTTGGTTATCATTTTACATTAAAGTGGGGGTCTATATTTTGGTGATCGTTTACTATTTTTGTCTGTGAAATGTTAATTGCATAAGCCATTTTAAGCCTTAAAGGGTGTGCTTTGACATCCATTCGTCTACTTTGGACTTTTTTAACACGCCTGTATGTATGTACTTAACGAATTCTTTGAGCACGATTTTTATCTATCTCCAGTAAGTCTTATTATTTCGAAACTTTGTACAAAATTTGACAATGCAATAATTTGTCAAAAATTTTTTGAAAACTAAAAAAACCTGTTTATTAGTTTTTTAGGGTTCCGTATCCAAATGGCGAAAAACGGAACCCTTATAGATTCGTCATGTCCGTCTGTCTGTCTGTCTGTCTCTCTGTCTGTCCGTCCGTATGTCACAGCCACTTTTCTCCGAAACTATAAGAGTTAATACTATTGAAACTTGATAAGTAGATGTAGACTGTGAACCGCATTAAGATTTTGATATAAAAATGAATTTATTAAAATTCAAGCATACATTCAGCATCTCCTTAGCATTTACTAATTACTTTTATTTGAAACTCACGCCAACAGATCGACAATATCATAAGGGTGAATTTCAACATGTCTATATTTTTTTTCATTTCGGTGAACTTTTTTGTTTCTATGTTTTTTTGAGTTTTTACCGAAGTTTCATCTCAATTTTAATGTTTTATGACTACGAAACTAATGACATAAAAATTAAATAATAAACAAACGTAGCACACACGATTACATTTTAGCTGTCACCGAGATGAAAAAGTCAGTCACCGAGATGAAAACAAAATTCACCGAAATGTAAATTCACCGAAATAGTATACAGCGTGATTGTAAAACAAGCGAAATAATGTATTTTTATGAAAAAAATTTGACACTTTGGGTTACACTTTTGCAATTTTCGAAATTATCTCTAATATTATTCAGAATAAAACATAGCCTATATCCATCACAAAAAATCCATCACGAAATCAGTTATAATTGCACAACTCTTTTGCCTCCGTAACGTACCGATGATAAGAAACGTGTCCATTATCAAGGCCAATGTTTCTATTTGAATTTCTACAGATCAATACGGCCATTTTAGGCATTGACGCATTTTTAAAATTCCGATTTACGTCCGATTCCGATAGCAGACTAAAAAACAGACTTTCGAAAGACGAGCATTGCTCGTCGTTTGGGAACGCGATATTTCACGCGAAGTACATACACATGCGGTATCTATCTTGATCTATGTCTGTGGATAGAACAATGTATTTAATTTAAAAAAAATTCATGTTACAAACGATTTTAATTACAAATAACAAAATACATTAATACTGGGAAATAATTGACACATTTGCTTTGAATAAAAATTACCACGTGCTAACTTCATGAAAAGGTATCTTCTAGTGCTTAGTTAAAATTTTTCGTTATAAAAATATACTTAAGTTAAACAGTTAAAGTAAAAATTGAGTAACTATTATTCTAATATTATTATAACCAAAACTACTTTTTGATAGCATTCATTAAATTCTAATATTAAATAATCATATTATATTATCTCGTACTGTTTTTGCTAATCAACAAAACACTAATAAACAAAATCAACAAAAGTCAATATTTTAGGTAATCCTAATAAACTACATGAGGTAAAAATATCAGTTCTCAGTTTCTTATTCATAAAATGAAATGTAAATATTGTGTCCTTATAAATATTAAAAGTTAAAAAAAAATTAAAAATATTACCTAATAAAAATATTACCTAAAAAACATAATAGGACCTATAGTAGTCTGAAATAAAGGTATTTGTATTTGTATTTGTATTGACTGAAACGACGTTAGACGAATGTTAGGTGTTTTTCGTTACGGAATTTTTTGATAAACGCGATCTAAGCTATACAATAGCTCAAAAAAATGAAACATTAAGAAGCACCATATTTTTTTTTCATTTATTAACATTTTTTACGATTTCGCAGATTATTATTCATCCTGTATAAAACAACTTAAAAAATCACCGAGATGAAAATGCATTCACCGATATGAAAACTATTGTCACCGAAGGTCACCGAAAGTCACCGAGTCGCCATTTCCGTGATTTTTTTTCATATCCGTGATTTTTTTTCATTTCGGTGACCAAATAGGTCACCAAATTCACCGAAACGGAATCACCGATATGAAAATTTGTGACAAATCGTTGAATATTTTGACACCTATAATAATTATACCGATATCTATACTACATACTGATACATATTAATAAAAGTGTTTGTAAGAAAATAAATTAATACTTTTAGCTGGTTCAATTAACATGATAAATTGAATCACGTAAATGTAGAGAAAAGTGTCGGGTGTCACCGAGACGATATACTTACGTTTTTAGCGGGAACACGCAGCGACGCAGCAAACCACCTCTAGCTCCGAAGGCACAAGCATGACTGGCGCTTGACTTCAAGAAGCGGCATTACGTTCAAAAGTACTTCTGGTCTCGACAATTCATGTTTCTTTTTTATTCACCGAATCAAGACAAAATGTTAGGACAGTTTTATTTCTCCCGCTATTTTGGAAGTATAACTATTGAGATTATGAAATTTGTATTGATTATACCTCCATTCTTTAAGAACCCAATAAAAGAATCCGTTTGTTTAAACTACTAATATTTTTTTCCTCGGCTGACGAAATTAGGACTAAAAAGGTCGTTGGGACAGTCACCGAGGGGCCTAATTTCCACCTTTAGAATTTTTTATTTTTATGTTCTAGTTATCGAATTAAAAACGCGTCTGTTGCCTCATATCGATAATCACACAAACTATACGATGAAATTTTATTTAACCCTAAAAAGCCATTTCACACCCCCAATTTCACAGTAGCCGCGAAAAAAAGCGGTTGGGAAATTCACCCATAAACTACATATTCCCCGTTTTAAATTTTTTTAGGACAATTTTGAACTAAGATAAGTAAAAATAATAGGGTTTTGGCGCGATCTCGGCAACGCGGCAAATGTATGGATAAGCTCGTTTGCTCGGGGGACGGCCTTAAGTTTATAATACAGTTTTTATGCAAAAAATTTTAGCTGAAACTTTACTCAATAATAATCAAAAATATTATTTATATTGAAAATGTACAGAATATTACTGTTTAACTTAGGTATAATAATACTCCAGACCGGTAGTAATAAATCACAGTTTTTCGGTTTTCCTTACAGTTTTTAACGGTACGTTTTTGTGGGATTAGAAAAAGGTCATTTGAAACGCTCTCGTTGGCACTAATTGCTTTAAACCAGTACTCCAATTCTCCTATTTTAATTCATCAATAACTTCATTCATTGTACGATCCAGTTCCCTTTCTATGTAAATAAAATAAAAATCGCTAAAATTCCAGAACGGCTGAACCGATTTGGCCAATTTAAGACTTAAAATGTTCGTGGACTGTTATGCTAAAAACTCTAGTCCATACTTCCATATCCATAATTCCATACTCCATACTTCCATACTAATACTATAAATGCGAAAGTGTGTCTGTCTGTCTAGGTAGGAATTTGGCGCAATCTCTAAAGTCTAGATGAAGAGAATTATTGGGCTCTTGGGAATTGGATAATAATCTCGTAACCCTTTGTAAATCCCGTTACTCGATACCAATAAATAAAACGTGTACTTAAACGTTTCCATACGGGCAATTATGTTTTTACGATCAAAATGGCGGCCGTTATGCTAAAGTCGGGAATTCGAGCCGATTGATAAAAACTTGCATTTGTTGGGTATTTTTTTTTTAAAGAAGGCAGGTCCCTGTAGTCCTAACTGCGACCCATAAGGATCTATTGTGACTCCTTCGCACTAGAGTATCATCTCCAACCCAATTATACTGCAGCTCAAAAATTGAACGATAATATCGCACCAACCCCAACCATATTATGGTTGGGGTTGGTGCCACGAATTTCCTCTGTTTTTTGTTGGGTATGCAAATCCATACTAATATTATAAATGCGAAAGTGTGTTTGTCTGTCTGTCTGTCTGTCTGTCTGTTACCTCTTCACGCCCTTACCGCTGAACCGATTTTCCTGAAATTTAGCATGGAGATACCTTGAGTCCCGGGAAAGGACATAGGATACTTTTTGTCTCGGGAAAATGTACGGTTCCCGCGCGATAAACGAGTTTTGGCGCTTAACTATAAAGCTGAAAAATGGTGGTTCTATGTTTCTAACTTGCCTACTTACTTTCATTAGCTGACGTTGACATTTCATCTTCTATACTTTTTTCTTATTTAAAAAATCGGAGTTTGTTTGCTTGAATGCGCTAATTTCCAGAACTACTGAACTGATTTTCATCATACAGGACGAATTTTTGCGCGGGTGGAACGTTTAGTGAGGATATAATTATTTTGTATTTTCATAAAAAGGGGGTTGAAATTTGAAAGTGTCTAAACATTCTAGGCCGAAAATACGCGGCTGAAGTTCGGCATGATTACGCCTGCAATGTATTCTAAATTATTACTGATGACACACCATGCCGAAATTACGTCGCGTTATAGGGTATGCATAGCGCATCATGCCGAACTTCGGCCGCGTATTTTCGGCCTAGTCTGCTTAGACACAAACAGCGAGCAACAAAGCCACATTATTATTGCATTAAAATAGCAGAATTGAGGTACATATCGTTATAAAATAAAGCTTTTTCCGCACAACGAATTTGTTTTTGAAAATGGTGAAAATCCAGGTGCAGTTTTTCAATTTAAAAAAAGTTATTTGAAAAAAAAAGTGTCATTCAAACACGGATGTAAAAAACATTCAAATTGAAAAAAAATCGATTTTCTGAATTTTTAACAAAAAACTGAAGGCTACAGTCGGGGCATTTTAATAGGCCACATTTGACATCTGTCAGATTAATCTCCATAGTGAGGTGAGCTGCATAAAAACATCGACCAAAACGAATAAATCGATACGGACTTGAATTAAAATATTTGAATTTTATACGTTTGAAACACCCTCCTGTCCCATTATTACTTTTTCTTTTGCAAATTCAAGGAGCAAAATAAGTCAAGTACATGATTTACAAAAAAAATATGCATTTATTCGCTTGAATTATAAAATTTTTTAAATGTAGTATTATCATTATTCATTTCACATAAATATGTGTTACTTTTCACAACGTGGTTATTAATTTATGGGGATATTTCGTTACAAGTAATCAATGCATCGATACTATATATTCGCTTTCGATTTTTAGGGTAACTTCCCTAGAGTTTAAAAAGAAAAATGGTCAGCTGACGTAACATTGTGACGACGTGCAATTATTAAGATCAGAATTTGTTTATTACGTTTAGAATTGTTTATCAGTAAAAGCAAATCGTTAAATACTTCGTATCGGTCATATTTACAATAAATATGTAATCGTAATTGAAAAAAGTTAATCAATTGTGCAGTTATAACAAAACGAAAATATTTATTTTTTATGTACGTCGCTATAAGGTTACCTGGTACAATTTTGATGAACTGTCAAATGTGGCCTATTAAAATGTCCCGACTATAGTCAAACAGTTTATAAAAATCAAGTTATGTTAAATTTTTGACTAAATTTCCATAAATGTAGATAATAATTATATAAATATTTTGAATATATTTTCACCAATATGGGAACCTAACAAATCCTATGAAAAATATGCTTACATTGTTATAAAAACCTAAGTCAGCGGCTACACGGTCAATTTTTCATCAATCTGATCCATCAATCTGGTACTGATTGACGAAAATTTGATCGTGTACGACTGATTGATGGATTGATCGTATTTTTAATATGAACTTTTTATAACCATCAATATTCCGTCAATCAGATTGATGGATCAGATCGATGAGAATTTGACCGTGTAGCCGCTGACTAAGGACAAAGTTCAAGTGAAATTAAAATATACATCATAGACAAGCCTGTCAGGCATATTTTTCGCTTATGTTGGTAGGATATACATAATCTGCGTCACGGCCGATCAGTTTGATATCTCAAAAAAAAAGCCACACATTTTCCAGGAAGATCCTGGGGGAGGCCTTTGCCCAACAGTGGGACACTATAGGCTAATAAAAAAAACTATCCTTATCCAGGACTAAAAATATCTCCATACAAAAATTCATCAAAACCAGTAGGTAACAGGCAGACAAACTTTCGTAACCATACTAATATTATAAATGCGAGAGTGCGTCTGTCTGTCTATCTTGTACCTCTTCACACTCAATTTACTATACTGATTTGGCTCAAAATTGGGAGGTACTTATGGAGATACTTGAGTTCCGACTCCCGAGAAAGGATATTTGTTTTTTTTTATGAAATAAGGGGGCCAACGAACAAACGGGTCACCTGATGGAAAGCAACTTCCGTCGCCCATGGACACTCGCAGCATCAGAAGAGCTACAGATGCGTTGCCGGCCTTTTAAGAGGGATAGGGTAATAGGGGAGGGTAGGGATGGGAAGGGAAGGGAATAGGGTAGGGGATTGGGCCTCCGGTAAATTCACTCACTCGGCGAAACACAGCGCAAGCGCTGTTTCACGCCGGTTTTCTGTGAGAACGTGGTATTTCTCCGGTCGAGCCGGCCCATTCGTGCCGAAGCATGGCTCTCCTACGTATGATACTTTTAATTTCAGAAAAATGTGCGATCCTCGCGCGATAAACGAATTTTTTTTGCAAAGGAGTTCCGTTCGTCCTCTATAGTTTAATATTATAATATTTGTGGGTATGTATATGTCGCAGTCATCTGGTTCAATCTGCGATTCGATTGAATGACTAGCGTATTCATTGAATGACTGCATTCAATTGAATGACTCGGCCGAACGTCGATTGAACGATCGTCCCTCAACGTTCAACTAGTTAGCGATTTGTAGCATAGCGTTTTGAAGATAGCGGACATGAAATCAGGTTATTGAACGTAAGTATTTCATTTTCTTTCTACTATGGCGCTACTAGTCACTAAAACAAATATGGCGTCAAACAGCTCGCACAGCTGATAGCACTGTGTTGATATTTTATCGATTACATTAATTACATTAAAGTGCTTTAATTGTAATAACTAATAAAATAATATGAAAGCGTAATATGAAACCTGTAACTACCCCGTCAACGGCTACTTGAAAAAAATATAGCATCCCATTTAACGACTTCGCTATATGACGTTTAGTCAAGACGTTAAACGTTACAGTCAACGTCTTGACGAGTTGTCCTTTAGGCATTGAATTGAACGGAATCATTCAATGAATGCGCTAGTCATTCAATATCACCGGCTACACGGTCAATTTTTCATCAATCTGATCCATCAATCTGGTACGGATTGACGAAAATTGATCGTGTACGCCACGGTGTATTTTTAATATGAACTTTTTATAACCATCAATATTCCGTCAATCAGATTGACACCAGATTGATGGATCAGATTGATGAAAAATTGACCGTGTAGCCGGTGATTATCGAATCGCAGATTGAACCAGATGACTGCGACATATACAATTAAAAAACCGTATTTCCCGAAATAAAATGTGACCCTGTTCAGTGAAATGTTGGGGTCAAAAACGAGGGTATTCTTTGTGTTTATTGCTATTGTCTTGCCCAGGAACAAATTCCAAGATGTTTTGTTTGAGTATCATAATGAAAAAATGTTTAATTGTTTCGTGATATTAAAATACGCGCATACAATATTAGGTTCAGTTGTTGTTTAGACAATTTTCTGGTTTTAAGGATTAAGTACATTATAAGTATCCAGTAGACATACCTATTACGAAGAAAGAAAATTTTGTTAAAATTAAACTAAGAATCAATTGCCACTTTGGTTAGCCATCTTAATTATATTATTTTAAAAAATCAATGTTGGTATAATTCTGTACTTATTATAAAACAAAGTCGCTTTTTTTCCCTCATGTCCCTTTGTTCCCTTTAATCTTTAAGAGCTTCCGCACACCTGAGACACGACTGTCTTAAGACAGACTATCGCATAATAAAATGCACTAGATGCGCACATTTGAGACAAGACGTCTCATAGACAAAGTTGTTTAATGCGCCCCGCGACAAGTCTGACTAACGACTGTCGGCTTCCCTTTGAAGTGTGTCTAACCACAATAGACATAACTACCAGTAGTTCGACTCAAGGCTCGGAAACCTGGTTTATCTTCGCGATCCTGTTTGTTAGAAACGCCATACATTACCAAAAGAGCGTTTTCAAGAGTGTTTGGCATATTGGCTATTAGATGGTGCACTAGAAAGGGATAGAAGATATCACTCCACTAGTTGCTTTCCGCGAGAAATTAACCAGGTGATTTCAGAAGCAATACCGCTCGCATCTCTATTTCGCTCCGAACGAACACTTATCCAAAAACCTGGTTATAGAGCGTTTTAACCTGGTTAAAAAAGTACCGGTTCCGAGCTCTAGACTTTGACTGCAAAGAGACGGACAGGTTTCAATATTATATTATGTCAAATTCGTCGGGTTTCACTAAGATTATAAATGGAATGTGCCTCGCGCTGGCCGATATAATTTATTTTTACATACTTATTGATTTCAAAATTAGGTTCTGACAATTTTAATCACAATAATATATGCCAAAACATAAACAATAATACGACCAAAAAGAGAAACACGTCCAGCGATCCAAGTACTATCTTTTCCGTCGAGTCTTTCTCGTTTATTTTTGAAGTTATGTTTATCCGAATGAGAACTGTTCTATCTATATCTATAAAATCTTTCAGAACTGCTCGCAATAGACGCAAAATGCACTCGGTTTTAATTTTATTAATATACAACTTGTTATTTGAAATACCTAAGTTGTAAATATAAATTATTTCAAATTGACGTGTTTCACATCCCGTTTTTAACGTGTTTATTAAGTTCGTAGTGACAAGTTAACAACCCTAGCGATTTTCGTCATATACCTACGTCAAATTTAAGAATTTCTAACTTCTAAGTCGGCATACTCTATAATTCTGTGTACTCTGTCCGGGCGTTCTCTACTGTTTAATATTATACAATTGTATGCGTTGCGTCATCGTAGTCAAGACAGTTTTGCCTTGGTGTGCGCCACGTGACAGACACAACTGTCTTTAGACTGTCGTTAGACTGACTTGTCTATGTGAAACAAGACTGTCTAACTACAGTTGTGTCTCCAATGTGCGGTCGCACTAAAACTACGCAACAGATTTTGATGATTCTTTCAGTGTTAGATAGCCCATTTATCGAGGATGGTTATAGGCTATATTTTATCACGCTAAGACTAATAGGAGCGAAGAAATAGAGGAAAATGTTGATAAAACGGGGAAAATTATTTGAAAGGGCTAACTTGAACGCGCTAATCTCAGGAACTACTGGTCTGATTTGAAAAATTCTTTCAGTGTTAGATAGCCCATTTATTGAGGAAGGCTATATTTTATCACGCTTAGACTAATAGGAGAATGTGGAAAAACGGGAAATTATTTGAAAGGGCTTATCTCGCGAACTACTGGAGCAATTTTTGTTATTTGGCACATATAAGAAGTAGACCACGTGAAGGATATTAATTTCGATTTTAATCATTTTTTCAGTGGCTATATATTTTATACCCATGCGACGCCGGGGCGGGTCACTAGTATGATATAATTTGGGTCCTTGGTAAGATTCATTTCATAACTTTAACGACTATGATTTGACATAAATACTCCAGAAAAATTAAACATTCGACCTCGGAATAATTCGCATAGAGCTAAAAATTGGTAGAGACGTTAAATACACCATTATAAATAAAACCTCAGAAGTCCCCAGCGATCCTCCTTGTGCTAAAAATTTTATTCAAGGTCAAAGGTATGAAAATGAGGTTTTACCCTTTTTTTCCAAACTGTACATTTTATCACAAAAATAGGAAGGACAAGAGTGTAGATCATAGAATTCTCTACAAAAAATATTAAGAGACTTTTTTCATACGACTTACCACTCCTTATAAATGGCGGGCTTAATGTTTGGGAAAATCGTATCTGTACTAATATTATAAAGCTAAAAAATTTGTGGAACTACTGCTTTGAATTGAATAATTCGTTTTTTGTTGGATAGTCTCATTTATCGAGAAAGACTTGAGCTATATAACATCACGTTGCCACCAATAGGAGCAAAGAAACACAGGAAAATTGGGAAAAACGGGGAAAATTATTTGAAATAGATTATCTCACGAACTGCTGAAGCAATTTCTATATTATTTGGCACATATATAGAATAGACCACGGGGAGGGACATAGGCTATTTTCTTTTTCAGGAAAATTTACGGTTTCCGTGAAATTTATAATAAACGCAGGCGGAGCCACGCTTAACGTCTAGTACTAAATACTAGGGTTGTTTGATGTTATGTTCTCGGCCTAACATACTTTTGAGTGACTTGCAAGCGTACTGTTGCTCTTCGCTACTCGAAAAGTTTAGATTTTGTAAGTCACGCAGAAGTATGTTTGGCTGAGAACAGCCCTCGTATGCTGTAGTACAAGAAGTTCCGCTTTGCCCTGTTAATTATGTATTTCACGGAAACCGTACATTTTCCCGAAAAATAAAATAGCCTATGTCCTTCCACGTGGTCTACTTTATATTTGTGCCAAAGAACATAAAAAATGCTTCAGCCGTGTGTGAGATAAGCTCTTTCAAATAATTTTCTCCGTTTTTCTCCATTTTCCTCTGTTTCTTTGCTCCTATTGGCGGTAGCGTGATGATATATAGCTCAAGTCTTTCTCGACAAATAAGACTATCCAACAAAAAACGAATTGTTCAATTCAAAGCAGTAGTTCCACAAATTCTTTAGCTTTATAATACAAGTATAGCAACGGTCCCTACGTATAAAGCGACATGTCAAAAGTAGTGGTTTTCAGGAAAGCGTTTTTAAAATTCAAACTGTTACTGTAGATTACCGTAACACATAAACACAGTTATTTTTGTTGATCTGTAAAGCTTATCGTAGGCCGTTTGTCATGATATAACACAATTTTAAATATGTTTTATTGTATTTTCGCCAAAATTGCAATATGACCGTTTTTACGGTGACAATTCAAGACTGCTCATAACGGTTAAGTCGTACATGTCCGTTTTTACTTTGGAAGAATTAAAATATTATATTAGGTCCTAAATAAATTCAGCACTATATAAAATTCTTAGTATAGTCATAATTTATAAGTTTATAAGTAGAAACCTATTCTCAGGCCCAGAGAATATACCTACGTACAAAATTTAATTAAAATCGGTTGAGCCGTTTTTGGAGGAGTTCGCGCACAAACACAGACACGAGAATTTTACAATATTAATGATTGCGTGAAATATTAGTAGAAGCATTTAAATATAAAAATAAATATCGTTCACATATTGTGTAGGCAACATTTTGTCAAAACGAAATTTTTAAACTCATGCGAGTGTCAAATGATTGAACAGTTAAGGCGATATATCGAAAATAAATTGTACCGCAAGGACAATTTCATACTAAATTTGTATGACTATAAAGTCGTGAATACGCTGCGGCCAGTAGCTATCGGCTCGCTCGGAAAACATGCGACAAAACTTAATTATAATTATTTAAAAAATAACTAGGAGTATTTAAGGAAAATGCTTCTATACGATTTTGAGTTGCAAAGATGTCTATTAATAAGACTAATTTCCTACATCTATTTTCGTTTAAAAGTAATCTTCAAATTTAGTATTTTTAAGAGGTCATTTCGAAAATTAAATGTATCGAGGCAAAATACATTAATCGTGTTTCTAGTTCTTCTCAAACCTCGGGCAGTCAGGCAGACTGTCGGGCAGACTGTCGACCAGACTGTCGGGCAGACTGTCGGGCAGATTGAGAACTAAAGTCTCTTAATAACCGAACGTAAATGGTAACAAGTATATAAATAATTCACTACCTTAGAGGTAGAAACGGGCATGTACGTCATGACGCGGAATGGCGTGTAATTTCCAACGCGGTACAAGACGGTAAGTATAGATGTCCGTATATACAACAATAAAATCTAATACAACGTCCAACTTGTCCTCATTTACGTCTTTTTATCTTTGGAATCACTTGTGATAGAAAACTAATAATAATGTAGGAATATGCGTCTCATTATACGGAAATGCATGATGCAATAAAAAAAAATTGCCATTTTGGATATGACCTTTTATACGTAGGGACCGCGTAGACATGATTTTCCCAAACTTTAAGCCCGCCATTTATAAGGAGTAGTAAATCGTATGAAAAAAGTGTCTGAATATTTTTTGTAGAGAATTCTATGATCTACACTCTAGTCCTATCTATTTTTGTTTTCATACCTTTCACCTTGAATAACATTTTTAGCACAAGGAGAATCGCCGGGGACTTTTGAGGTTTTATTTATAATGGTGTATTTAACGTCTCTACCAATTTTCAGCTCTATGCGAATTATTCCGAGATTACGATTTTTTTGCGTCTAATTAGACCGGGCTAAAAGTATTGAATGGCATGTTATAGCGCGCTTACATTATTCCAATCCAGTAATCCAATCCAGCGCTACCGTAGTACAGCTCGACTTTAGGCTTTAGACTCGAAGGCTTTAAATGAACGTGGCGAAAAAAGAAACTAATGCTGCCATCATACAAAAATGTTATTTTTGACAGTTCTCCTTCACCGGCAGCGCTCCCGCCCACGTTAATCATATAAAGCCTTGTTGCACTTTATAATTGCATTGCAGTGCATTCCAGTGGCCGTAAACATTGTTCCAGTTGCAGTTGAGCATGGATTGGATAGTGGATTGGTATTATGTAAACTGGCTATGCATCCTGTATTGTAATTTGTATCATTATGTGTATGTCCTTATTACTATTATCATTTTTTTTTTTGCCTTTTATTGTTTGTAGAACTTTACTTTGTTTGTTTTTAATGTTTCATATATATTGTGTATTTCAGTGTAGTGTGGTGTGAATGTTTTATTATTATTATTATTATTGTATTTTTAAAATTTATTTTCTCCCTTGCGGGGTGACTACTGCAGTTGCGGGCTTGTGGCCAAACAACTGCATGTAATTGTGAAATTAGGTGATTGACAGAAATTTTCGGACTATTCGGCATGTATTTAGGATGACTGCCTTCTGTAAAGTTATGAATGTGAGTGGATGTATGTTACGTGTTTTGAGTGATGTGTGTAGTGTTTTAGGTATGATGCCGGTGGTTGAGATGATGATTGGTATGGTTTTGACGGTGTTCACTTTCCACTGCGCTTTGAGCTCTATCGCCAGGTCTGTATATTTTGTGAGTTTGTTTGTGTGTGTGCTAGTGAGATTGTGTGAGTTAGGTATGGCTATATCTATGAGGTAAACTATTTTATTCTGTTTCTCATGGAGTTATTATTATTATCAAATCTCTTAAGTACATTTTTTATTTAGCTTCGCTGTAGAAATTTTCAAATCATCTTGACTGACGCTCTTTATAGCTATGTCCACACTATGCGCTTTCGTCTTCAATTTTCATCATCTTCTTTCATTCAACTTTCGTTTTGGCGCATTCAATAGTTGAATGAGTCAACGAACGCTACGCCCACATTGACATTTTTGTTTTTTGGATACGGTCAGAGGGCATGCGTCGCGGGCATGCCTCACGTTCCTTGTTGACTGCGCCATAACGCATGCCCTTGACGAACAGAAAAAGCCACAGTGTGGACAAAGCTAATGGACGAATAGCAATACGTAAGTAATTCTAGTATACGGTAAACCCGACATTCATCGCACGAATACGGAACCCTAAAATTATTACCAACTAGATGGCGCCGGCAACTCCGTTGCACCAAAACTCAGTACATTTTCCCGGGACAAAAATATCCTATGTCCTTTCCCGGGACTCAAAGTATCTCCATGCCAAATTTCAGGAAAATCGGTTCAGCTGTTAGGGCGTGAAAAGGTAACAGACAGACAGACAGACAGACCGACAGACAGACAAACACACTTTCGCATTTATAGTATTAGTATGGATTTGCATACCCAACAAAAAACAGAGGAAATTCGTGGCACCAACCCCAACCATAATATGGTTGGGGTTGGTGCGATATTATCGTTCAATTTTTGAGCTGCAGTATAATTGGGTTGGGGATGATACTCTAGTGCGAAGGAGTCACAATAGATCCTTATGGGTCGCAGTTAGGGCTACAGGGACCTGCCTTCTTTAAAAAAAAAATATTCAACAAATGCAAGTTTTTATCAATCGGCTCGAATTCCCGACTTTAGCATAACGGCCGCCATTTTGATCGTAAAAACATAATTGCCCGTATGGAAACGTTTAAGTACACATTTTATTTATTGGTATCGAGTAACGGGATTTACAAAGGGTTACGAGATTATTATCCAATTCCCAAAAGCCCAATAATTCTCTTCATCTAGACTTTAGAGATTGCGCCAAATGCGCCAATTGCGCGCAATAATATTTTCTTTTACTTCTTTTCTTCTATTCGATCTTTTTTCTTATCACTCAGGTCACCCTGATTGATCATCCTACATTGCCCTGACAAATCATTGGAAACAAAAATTTTCCAATTTTTTTTGGAAAAAGTCAATTCAAAAGGAGTCACCTAACTAGCAAATTACTCCCAACACACGTACGTTATATGAATACTGCACTCATAAAATACTTATAATAGTTTTGACATGTGCTGTTTGCACTATTAATAGTATTGAAAAATGCATTTTATACTCGAGTAAAGTTATTCTTCTTTAAGCCTATTACAAGTGAAAATCGGATTCACCAAGTATTCAATTAGCATGCTATAAGAGCAAATAGTCTTATAAAGTGGGCCCTTTTGCGGTCTTGGAGAGAGTAAGTAGTGTATTATAAGTGTGAGAAATTAATGGTCGTGCTAGTTGGGCAAGAACGACGCTCTAAAACTCTGTACCATTGGACCACGAAGGCGGTACTCGTGTACCGGTGCTGCGATGTACTCTCACAGTGTACCGCGTACACTCGACCTTGATCTCAAGTTGCAGGCTGTCGAGGACTGTCGAGAGGCTGTCATGGCAACCGCAGGCATAAGCATCTACCAGATCTGCGACGCTTTTTATATTAACAAATCCAATAAATGTAAGGAAGGCCACTTAATTTCATTTAATAATAATCAAGACGTGAGTGGAAGAATCGAACAAGTAACATTTCGTAACATACCGACAATAACTAATTTTTTTTTATTCTTTTATTTTTTAACTAAATTTAACTTATCTATATATATATCCGGCCCTAAAGCCTCCATTTAAGCAAAAAAAAGGGGAATTTTTTTCATGTTACTTACCTTATTCTTCCACTCATGTCTTGGTTATTATTAGAAAGTAATTTTTGTCCGAAGGATTTTTATGAGGCTGGCTTTTCAAGAATTAATACTGCAAACACCTCAATAAACTGCTGTTTTACACTTATGTCCTCGTGATATCGCCACATCATCCAAGTATGATTTTGCATGTAACTGACATGAAAACTGACGCTGCCTTCATTTCTAGTTATAGCTATTTCACATTAACCCCACTGACAGTGTAAGCGGCCATACCATATATGCATACCATGCGGCAAAACTGTATCACGTTTTTAAACAAATACAACACTATCAGCCCGTCTCTGTATGGAGCGCGTGCGGTGATTATGAATTGTAGCGAGCCAATACGCAGCTACAATCTGACGCAAAAGTCCAAAATATAATTATGTTTTATTTATTCACTAAACTATTTATCATGAACATTGTACATCCGTTTGAAAGGAGGTGTGCCCTCTTCGAACTCGATTCCAGTTTTTACGCTAATGTCCTTCGGGTAAACTATTTCAAACAGCTTCCAGCCGTTAGCCTCGGCTGCTCGCTGGGAGCCTCTCGCCGTCATCAGTGCTGTTGACATCGGCACGTTATGCTCTGTACATATAAGGTTTCTAAAAAGAAGAAAATATGGATTGTTCTATTTGTAGGACAATGTTACTGTTAAATTATATAGGTATCAATTATCATCATACAGAACATGTTCTAAATAAAACTATAGGGTTATTAATTATTATACTTTCAACGTTATTAATGAGAACACTCACCTTATTCTAATAAACTCTGTCGCAATACCCATTCCTCTGTAGTCAGGATGTACAGCGATGCCTTTTCCATAGGTGTGATGAGGGTACTTGTCTTTTAGATCTTTTGGATTTTCCAAAACCAAAACAGCCTTTACAAACTTCTCCATTTCTTTCGTATTTATTTTAAACTGGAATAACATAGCATCACTTTTATATTCAAACACTTTAATAATGAAACTTATTTAATTGTTTTATTTGTTCAAACTATACTATAATCAAAATAACGAGACACATAATTTAAGACTATATAAATATATAGACTAAGCGATGAGAAAGGAGAAGGGGCATTTTGTATGCTACCCGTAAGTACCCACACATATTATATTAAATGGAAGGGATTGAAAAGTTGTACATTTTATTGTATCGCCTAAAATCTCAAAACAATGGGAGAAAAAAAGTGTGTCAGCTCCGACGCACGACTGGAGTTTAATCCTTAAGTACGAGTATCTAACCATACGCAAAAAGAGTTTATTCAACTGAAAAAAGATTAATATAATATTATGAAATCAGATGTTCCGGCAATATTATCTCCACCCCTACCCCACCATAGTTATTTAAAAATATTTTTTCTCAATTCTAAGGCCAGAATCTAATAGAGGAGAAAAATCCAGGAAGATCAAGCCGAAGAAACTCATATCCAGGACAAATAGTTACCGAGTTACAACCATTCAATCTTTGACATTGACAGCTCGGCAACTGTCAAACGTCGAACAAAAGCAGCCATAACTCAGCTTCCAATAGGCCTAGAGGAACGGGGTTTCTTCTAACATCAAAGGCAACACCTCGGCTACCCCCTCCCTGAATTTGAACTAAATCAGAGACATCATTTTTTTTCTCAATTCTAAGGCCAGAATCAAATAGAGGAGAAAAATCCAGGAAGATCAAGCCGAAGAAACCCGTGTCCAGGACAAATAGTTGCCGAGTTACAAGCATTCAAACTTTGACATTGACAGCTCGGCAAATGTCAAACGTCTTACTAAAGTAGCCATAACTCCGCTCCCAATAGGCCTAGAGGGTTTCTTCTAACATCAAAGGCAACACCTCGGCTACCCCCTCCCTGAATTTGAAATAATTATATTATTATATAATTATACTATTATTATTATAATATAATTATATAATAATATAAATATAATATAATTATATAATAATAATATAATTATATTATATTATTATATAATTATATTATTTTATATAATATTATATTCCGATAGGTCCGACCTTTATGGTCTTAATACACTCACAGCAAAATTAGAAAGTTTCCGTCGTCCAAAAACGTGACACATTTTCATTACTTGTTAGTAGGTTTTACCCCTCGGATTTTTCTCATACCGGGCGCCTTAATATGAAGAGTAAACTCCAAAAAGTTGAGTAGAAGGTAAAAAAAATAATACAAATATTATTTTTAAGAAAAAATTAAAACCGACTTCCAAGGTAAAAACAATAGTAATATGAACTAAAAAGTATTAAATAACTCTTACTCTTCAATAGTGCCTTTTTCAGAATTCGTCTAAATCTCAACTATTTCTGTACTGTATACTACATTCTTCATTATTTTGAAGTCGGTACCAGATTATTTAATCGTGAGTTCAGTAATGTTAGATTGTCTGAAACTTTTGGGTACTGGTACCGACTTCAAAGTAATGAAGATTGTTGTATACAGTACAGAAATAGTTGAGATTTAGACGAATTCTGAAAAAAGCATTATTAGAGAGTAAGAGTTATTTAATACTTTTTAGTTCATATTACTATTGTTTTTACCTTGGAAGTCGGTTTTATTTTTTTCTTAAAAATAATAATTTCACTCTTTTTAGTTAAGCATCTACGAAATTAGGCTTTATGCGTAAATAATCAATGCGAATATTAACTATTCACATTATGTCACTGTAAGCGAAATTGTGTTAAATGTTTGCAGTTATCTAAGCGATGCTGCAATTTCCATCCTTTTATCTTTAAAGATTCAGGAGTTCTGTTCAGTGCTCTTGGACCAAGAGACACCTTCGTATAAAATTTCTCTTATTCGTAACATGTGTTTAACTTACTAGAAACAACATTTTAACCACTATGAGTGTTTTGATAAAATTCAAGGATTTTCCTTTATTGCTCATAGATCCCATCATCAGCTCACCACTTTCGTAATTGTTATACAAAATTAAGATTATATCCGATACAACAAAACGAGAATTTTGAAAATCGGTCCACAAACAGCGAAATCATTATCAAAAACGTCTGCTGCGATGCAAAATATCACGAAAAGTACCAATAATTGGGTCATAGTGTGATGACTGATGACCCATGGTATAATTATGGTTGTGATGATGATGATGATTAATCAAATTGATGTATTAGCTGCTTTCAGTTGTTTAAACAACGCCGAAATCCCCGAACCTGTACCTATAAGCATTCAAAAGTTCTGTTCGGTACCTTCGGATCCAGGGTATAACCTGGTGCGAAGTCTTATTTTTTGGTAGCATTTGAGAAATCACTATATGTTTCCATACAAATTTCAAGAAGTCCCCTCGATTTCTCAAGGATCCCATCATCAGATCACCACGTTTGTGAACATGGTACCAAATTCGAGTTAAACCCTACACAACACAAAAAAAATTTGAAAATCGGACCACAAATAGCGGAGTAATCGTGAAACATACAAAAAAAAAAGAAAAAAGATACATACAGCTGAACATATTACCTCCTCCTTTTTGGAAGTCGGTCAAAAACACCCAGTATTATTGCATCACTATTCAGGGTTTTATTCTAACGATAGTCATATGCCCCTCACAATTCGTTTACTTACATAATAATTTATATAATATTGTATTATATTAAGCTTTTGCCCGCGGCTTCGCTCGCGTGGAATTCGAAAATCGCGTAAAATACGAACATTCTTGTAAACCTCCTTTGGAAACATGAATTTTTTTCCGGGACCAAAAGTAGCCTATGTTACTTTCTATCCCTTTAACTAAGTATATGCCAAAAATCAAGTCGATTGGTTGCTTCGTTAAGCCGTGAAGAAAGGACAAACAAACAAACACACTTGATGTAGCTTCACTCTGCATTCTCTATCGGTTGTATCACGGGGAGTGCTCTGAGGAATTGTTCGGAATCATACCACCTGCAACTTTTTGTAATCGTCCCACGCGAAAAATATACCATCCACATCACCTTGATGAGTGGCAGTCTTCCACGGTGCGTTTTTCGCGTAACTTTCTGCCGCGCACTGTAAAACTCTGGAACGAACTGTCACTAGCAGTTTTTCCGGACCTATGCGACCTGCAAACCTTCAAGAAGCGAGCGTATTCCCTCTTAAAAGGCCGGCAACGTACCTGCAACTCTTCTGATGTTGCGAGTGTCCATGGGCGACGGTAGTTGCTTTCCATCATGTGACCCGTTTGCTCGTTTGCTCCCTTATTTTATAAAATAAAATAAATAAAAATAAAAAACTTTCGCATTTATAATATTAGTATGGACTAACGGAAATGCCCTGGCCATTTAGCCGAAACTTTTTCGTTTTCGCTTCGTTATAGAATCGCCCAATAAACCCATCACTCATAACTCGCTTCCTACGAAATTGTTGTCAACAATTTGTTTGTGGGCAATGGAGTAGACACAGGCATATTTTACAGCTTTATTGGACTCGCATGAGCCGTTTGGATTTATCACTTACCAATTCAAAAAAATCCGCGCAGCTTCCAGATTTATCTTTAAATGCTATTTTTGATATTCCAGCTAATTCACCACCCAGTTTACTGCCATCATCGACGCAGCAAATGGTGATATGGGGTGGGTTCAGCTCAAACATTTTGTTCATAACTGTCCTATATTCTAGAGTTGCTTCTGCGTTTTTGTATATGCCTGTAAGAAAATAAGAGAAAATCAATAATTTTAAACATAAGGCAGCTGATGATGATGAATTATTATTATTAAGAACAACAACAATAATAATTTCGTCTTTTATTTTTGTTCAAAATAATCCAGACACCGCTGCTTTCCTTGAGGGTAAATAAACATAAGAATAATCTTTTAAAGTCATTTAAAAATATTCTGGACCTCAGACAACACGCGCTTTAGCTACTCAATCTTCATATGCGTTACGCGATTTTTCATGACTGCAATAGTATTATAGTTTTACTCACAAAATAAATAACAACTAAATATTCATAGAAAAGAACTCACCAATAGCTCTGTGTATCACTTCATCCCTCAAAATGTACTTTATGATTAAGTCCATTGCCTCTTTAATCCTCTCCGGTGGTAGTTCTTGAAATCGCAATATGACTGTGCTGCCATCTTTTTTCTTCCTCTCCAGTCTGCTCCACACTTTACATGTGCTACTTGTGATGACCATTTTGAAAAACTCGCTCGTAAAATAGTACGGCTTTTATTGCTTGTACGATTTCTAGTTTTCTAGTCGCAAACTTGTTATGTATATCATCCCGATAACGTCAGAAACTAGTTACAATCACGTCGTAGAAAGAGAAGAATTTACGGAAACTGTATAATATTATTATTCGCAATGATGTTTTAATAAAGATGGCGTATGTTCATACAAATTGGTCCTCAGATTTTGTTCCTATACGACATATACGTGCTTACCTCTGTCATATCTATAGGTTACCATAGTTACAACAATGAATGCGACAGATAATACGTAACGAATGGTATAGAAAAGGATAAACTATATGTTTTGACAGGCGCATCGGCGCGTCGATAATTTTGGAAAATATCCAAACAAAAAATTAATTTCTAGATGTTTTCATGTACTTTCGTGTGGTACGTAACTGCTTCATCCTTTTTTACTTTAGTATCATAATTTTTACATTTTCTGAAAACGCAGCTTGGCATTTTAAGTCAAAAACTTCACAACTCGTCACTCACTCGCTGCCAACATGCAACTAATTCAAATTACACTAATTAGGTTGAATTGGCCGCTAAGACTGTACACGCTAGTGCGATATCTACCTTTTTTTAATAATATTATATTCGTCAATTTTTGCTATAAGTAGTCGCTGTGTGGTTTTAGTGTCCTTTATTTTTATAATCAATGCTGCGGTATTTTATTATCGATCGGAGTTGCAAAATACGCAAACAATACGTAATCCTATTACCTACCAAAATTGAAAAACAAAAGTACGGTATCTCGACATGAACCAAGTTTTTAACTCTTGTAGGTACGGGGATGCCGTACGGAGATGCCATTCTTCGATCGGAGGTTCTCGGAATTGCCATTGTATTCTATTGTTGTCGCGATCACCGGTGCTCGTACGGGGATTGGTGGGTTAATAATCATCATGACTCGCTGGCCCCGGGCAATAAAGGCGTAATATCAAAATTCATTTTGTTCAGGAGAGACAAAATAAGTTAATTTGTTTATAGTGCAGCGTACAGTGGTCCAAAACAAACGATTGAAGTGTCATATTAAAGTTAATTTTTTTACCTATTTAGCCATATCAAAACAATTGCAACAGTGTAAAAATTTATTGAAATAATTGAAAAAATGTATAATACAACTAATAAGCGATATTGTTTCAATTGCAACATTGTTTACTGACTTTATAAAAACACCAAACCGCTTGAGATTTACGACTGTAAGAACATAATACGACGTATTTTTCGCTTTAGATTTCGAGCGTACCAGCCGATTACTCCCTTCTTCTGCGGAATCTTACAGCGAGAACTAAGCTGTAACGTATCTTCACTGGTTTTTTTTTAGTTATGTTTCATAGAGTAATGCAAGAATACAGTTTTAGTCGTAAGAGAATTTTCTATTCCATAAAGATGTTGGTATTTCGCCCATATTATTTTATTGAAGTGACTAAATAAGTATGTTACCATGGCAATTGGCAACAACCATCGCTATCCCGTGCCGTCACTCTCGAGCTGTAAAAAATTACTTTTATTTATTAAAAAAATGCAATTATCGTTATAAAAAGTACCCAGTAGCCGATTCTCAGACCCACTGAATATGCATATAAAATGTGGTAAAAATCAGTAAAGCCGTTTCGGAGGAATACGGTAACTAACATTGTGACACGAGAATTTTATATGTATTAGATATTACTACATGTTAATATTAATATTTATTGTTATATTATGTAATACGTCCTTTTAAGATATTGTCAATGCTCATGCATTATTAATTTATCCTTGATTAATCAGTCAAATTTTTTTACTAAAGTGATACTTAGCTAGTTAATTAAAATTACTTGATGACATTTTTAGAGCCTACCAGCTGACCTCCAAACAACTATTTGGTATTACGTTATTCATTATTATATTTTATTACCGATAACATCCGAATTTTTTTTTCCTCTTATTTCCTAAGTTTATAATTATTTAATTGGGATTATCCATTTTATTTTTAATTGTGCCTATTACAAAAACATTTCGAGGAATAAGGTCAGTGAACGTTATTCTGTATATAAATTAAAAAAATATCCATTAGTTACTTATATTTTTAAACAAATATGTTCAACCTTAGTTTGACCTTCAATGACGTCATCACTGGAAGCCATACGTTAAATTAGCAATAAACTCGACCAACATTACGTTTTGAACTTTTGGTATGCTTCTCGAATCAGTTTTCACATAAATAAGAGAACTGGCATTCATTTATCACCTTGTTGATACTTGATAATGCTCTTTTTTTTCTCTTTTTTTTAATTTTTATGTATTCAATGCTGCCGGCCGCCGATGATGATGTCACAGATCCGAAAATTTTAAAATTTTATTTAAAAAAAACTAGCCAGTGAATTTAAAAAAAAAAAATAATTTATATTCTATTTTAACGAAAAAAAAATATAAAAGTACATGTGATTTTTTTTGGACATATTTTTTCTTATATATAAAATTCTCGTGTCACAATGTTAGTCCACGAACTCCTCCGAAACGGCTTTACTGATTTTTACCAAATTTTATATGCATATTCAGTAGGTCTGAGAATCGGCTACTCGGTACTTTATATATTGATAAGTGCATTTGTTGAATAAATAATAGTAAATTATTACAACCTGAGCTGACGGGACTATTGTTTGTGCGACGGGATAGCGATCGACATTGCCATGGTGACATACTTATTTAGTCACTTCAATAAAATAATATGGCAAATATATTATGGCAAAGAAATGTTTGCCGGGACAGCTAGTAGCTATAAAAGGCTTTGTCCTGAATGACATGAAAATGGAATCACGCCACGGCCTAAACCAGTGATTGTAAATACTTGAAATTTGGAGGGAGTGTTCTTCGTATGACGTAGGCGTGTGATAAGAAGGGATTTTTAGAAATTCCTCTCCTAAGGGTGTGAAAAGAGGGGATGAAGTTAGTATGGGACAACTCGATTCCTTAGTCCGATCTGCTCGAAAATTAGCATCATTATTATTTTATGTATTTTATAGAAGATGTAATTCATAGTTTGTCGTAATGTATCCTTAAGAGTCGTTAAAAAGCATGATCAGTTTACAGCGCTTTACAGCGTTTAGCAGCGGCTTGCAGCGACGCAGGGAGTTAGAGACGCCTATCATTGTTTTTTGCCACAATAAACATAATCTATGTACTCTATTTTTGCCATGTAAGTTATGGCTGGTTTACACGTATTAAGTAGACAATTAGTAGTCAACTAAATTTTAACTTATGGCTTTATAATTACTTCACTAAATTTGAACTTGCTACTTGCTACTAAATTTGTGTTTGTTGACTTAAAATTAAGTAAAAATTTAGTTAACTACTTATCCACTTAATACGTGTAAACCAGCCATTAGAGCTCATTTGAGTAAATACTCTTTTGCTTATGAAATAAAGCCACCATTCACGATAAAGCGATCTCATTCTATTTGTAAATTATCTAGATTTACAATCGAAATTGCAACTTATGGAACCTATTATATTATCGTAACAATTAGTTGTTACATTTAAATAATAACTATATATTTGTAACAATTTATTGTTATTATGATATTATTGTTTTCTTATACTTTTGTAGAATTTAGAAAGATTGTCTTGAATGGAGGGCTTTACATTATGTTTTGTCATCATATTGTTAAAAAAATATTGGCGTTCGAAATTCAAAATTAATTATTCCTGTACGAATTGGTGTTTTTTTCATTGAGTTTTAATTTTATGCACAAAAGATTGTGTAAAGTGCCAAAAATTTAAAAATATATTTTTTTTTATAAGAAATGAAGTTACACTTTTACTAATCTATATAATTTATAATATTAAATACATATTATCATATTATCAGTAAAAGGCTTTGTCTTGAATGATATGCTAATCATAATACTTACCTACTTAATAATTTTCACTAAGTATTAATACCTAATTAATATACCTACATGGTAAGGTATTAGTTTACAGTGTTGCAAGAATTAGTTTACCCTGTGTTTTAGGCGAAATCTAGGGTTAAAGCAATTATTAGATATGAAAATGGAATTACGATAAAACCTAAACCACTGATCGTAGAGACTGAAAATAATTTCGGGCAAGTGTTCTCGGTATGACGCAGACGTGTGCGGTGCGATGTAAGAAGGGATTGTTCATGTTTCGAAAAAATATTATTAAGTTTTATAATAATACTTGCTGTCCCGGCGAACGTTATAATGTATATATTATTTATCTATAGGTATCTATCTATCTATATCTATACATATGACATATAATAAAATTGTAGAGGTAGAATTTTTGTACATCTATAATATACATCTTCTATACATATTATAAAACAAAGTCGCTTTTTTTCCCACATGTCCCTTTGTTGCCTTTAATCTTTAAAACTACGCAACGGATTTTGATAATTCTTTCAGTGTTAGATAGCCCATTTTTAGAGAAAGGCTATAAGCTATATTTTATCACGCTAAGACTGATAGGAGCGAAGAAATAGGGGAAAATGTGGAAAAAACGGGAAAAATGATTTGAAAGGGCTAACTTGAATGCGCTAATCTCAGGAACTACTGGTCCGATTTGAAAAATTCTTACAGTGTTAAATAGCTCATTTATTAAGAAAGGCTATAGGATATATTTTATCACGCTAAGACTAATAGGAAAATGTGGAAAAAACGGGGGAAATTTTTTGAAAGGGCTTATCTCGCGAACTACTGGAGCGATTTTTATGTTATTTGGCACAGATAAGAAGTAGACCACGTGAAGGATCATAGGCTATCGATTTTAATGTTTTTTTCAGTGGCTATATATTTTATACCAGTGCGACGCCGGGGCGGGTCGCTAGTACTGTATAATTAATTCACTCAGAACATTTTAATATGACAGTTTTAGTACAAACAGAAGCTTTTACCAAGAATATCAAACAAATTAGTAAATAGATAAATATTGTAAGTATATCAATTTTCTAGGAATAGATAGTGGGTAGGTAGGCCAAGCCTAGATGCCTCATATAAGTTTTTGAAAGTTCATGATGTTTTTATAAGACGTATTATAAGAGATAAAGTTGTCAAGAAATGGATCTACTTTTATCGAGACTAAAATAATATTATATGTTTTTTTTCTTTATCTGGCATTAGACAACTATTTCTGTTGGACAACGTCTAGTAGCATTATGACTCATATTTCTACCAAACTTCAAAAAGAAATAACGAGACTGCTCTTTTCTGTCAGGTTATTGATTGCAACTCGACTAATTCCTTACATCTTTTTATTAATATACAAAATAAAACGCCCATATATTCTATTTACTTTTAATTATTTTACTTCGTCCTTCGTTATATACATCAGTTTGAATGGTATCGTTTCTTTCTCAAAAACTAAACCACTTTTCTCGGCGATGAACTCTGGGAGTAACTCCGTATATGTCTTCCAGTTGCTATTCTCAGCAGCTCGCTGGGAGCCTTTAGCTGTCATCCAAGCTGCCGTCATTGGCACGTCATTTTCCTTACATAGTATACCCCTGAAATATTAGGAAATACTATTTTGAGACTCACATGCTCAATCTGAGTTGATAACTGTTATGCCATTTCTTTCATAACTGTGCATTACTAAAATTGTGCTAGTTTCCACGGTGCAATTAAAATCAAAAATGTCAGTGGTTATTGTTAGGATAGCACTTGCGAATCTTGCGATGCTTATGTCAAACATTTTTTAATTTTGCTGTCGTATTACTGTATCAGATGCATGATGACTGAAGGGACAGGAGAAAAGCATTTTTATTCTTTTTCGACATTTGCTATGAAGTGTATTTTGGGGATTCTAAAAGAATTATATATTTAAGGGATGTGTACAACATACCTTAATCTTACAAATTCATTAGCGATGCCCATCCCCCTGAAGTTTGGGTGTACCACGACGCCCTTTCCGTGACAGTGGGTCTTATACTTTTTGGATAGATCTTCTGCTTCCTCTAGGGCGATACCTAAATTCTTCAATTCCGGCGATTTTATTTCGTACTGGAAAACAATTAGTTATTATAGATATTGCTCATTCGTAACATTTAACAAAAGCAAAGCAAAATGACTGCTGGAGTCTGGACTAATCCAGCTTGACATGGTCCAATTTTCTTAAAGTTAGAAACTTCTGCTGACACACATCACGAGAGGAAATCTCTCATGATAATGGAATTAACTTAAAATTTGAAAAATTCCACAAACAATAAATTCAAGGAGTTAAATAGAGGATCTAAATTTTATTATTTCACACGGTCGAAGCCGTGAACTTAAACAGGTTTCTACCAAACGCTTGACTTTTTTCTTTTTTTTTCCTTAATTACATTTTGCTTTATTACCTTTGCGACTAAATCTTTTAATGAATCCGTATCCTTGTCCAATGACACTATAGATGTGCCGGCTATTTCTCCACCATTTTTGGATCCGTCGTCTACACAGCATATCATCATTTTCGGCGGATTATTTTCGGTGACTGCTGTTATTATTTCTACATACTCCTTCACGCCTTCTTCACTTTTGTATAATCCTGAAATATTAAATGGTAATTTTAGATTAATTTGTAATTTATATCCTATTAGAGAAAGTTTGAGGTAAATTTTAATACTTGGAAATAAATATTATGTATACTTGTTAGCGTGGACTGCAAATTCATAAAATTACAAAAAAGTAATTATCTCATTTAATGAGTTAACTTTCACAATTTCTTTTTGCAAACAATAACGATTAGAAAATGAAAAAGGTTTTTATGTAGATATTTGCATCGAATTCGAAATGATACCGTAACAACTACTGGTTACATTAATTTAAATTGCCACAAAATATATTGTTGGGACTAAATCTAATTATATGCCTGTTATGCCAATGGTTAAAGGATCACAAAGAATCACTACTGGTTACTAATAAGTTCTGTCGGAAAAAAGTAACTTGTCGTTACCTGAAGCTTTGTAAATAACTTCTTCGTTCAGCAAGTGAATGTTGGTGAATTGGAAAGCCTCCTCCATCCTCTCCTCGGGGACATCTTGCACCCTCAACTTGACGGTTGTCCCGTCCTTCCTCTTCCCCTCGAAGCTGTTCCATATTTTGGGAGCGGCCATCTTGTGAATTCTGAAACACAAAAATTTCACAATAAAGGTTTATGTTTAATAGATTAAAATGGTACAATATTTACCACGTAAGAAAGTTATTGTTATTTCTTAATTACTATATTGTTTAACACCCAGTTTTTTTGCGCAAATAAAATAGAAAAGAATTTTAACCCATCAAGCCCCGTACGAGCACCGGTGATCGCGACAATAGAATATAATAGCAATTCTTGGAATCCCCGATCGAAGCATGTGTTTTTTTTAATTTATTTTAAGAATTTTATTTATTTATTTTAAGAATTTACGGCGTGAGAGACTAAAATATTTTTAGAGAAAATTCATACATCTGTATCTCTTAGCCACTAGGTGTATTTAATATATATTAATAATAAATATTATTATTATCACGTCATTGTTATTGTTATTTTTAATGCATGTCACACATTGATGATGTCACAAGATTTTCTTATGATATTCTCGGTTTAAAAACTTTATTTTAAATAAAATGATTATATTATTATGTTAATAATGTTACTACGAGTAATTTTAAAGTCACACATTACTGCTGCTATATCTAGTGACATAATGGCAATGTCAATTTGGTCGAGCTGCAATTACATTGAGATCAAAATGAATTTAACATTGAACTGTACTCACGATCGTTAGCAATGCTCCCACTACTGACACTGACGATTCATACAATGTATTTACGTACTAAGGAATAAGTAACAACTACAACAACAAACTCATCATACAAGATAAGCTTATAGGCTAATAGCTTCTGTAATCAACAAAACTTGGTTGACTACTGAACCCTAAAACGGACACACTTTCACGTTTATAATATTAGTATGGATGGATGCTTCATGCTAGTGATGATGCACTAATGGCACGCTCCAGTTTGCGACGAAGACGCCGTGAAATCTTACGACTGTCTGACTTCCACGTCGCTGCATAATTGCTACTACGTCAATGGCGCTTTTCCATAGGTTTTTAAAGGAAATAATTATAGTATTGTACTTACAGGTATCTAACCTAAAACCTAACCTCCCTAGAACAAAATTTTGTATAGAGAAATTATTTTGAGTCCCTGAAAAGTACATACTTTGTTTAAATTTTTTACAAATAGAAAATTGCGATAAAAAAATAATGTCCTTAAAAGTTCCATGATTACGTACTGGTTATTTAGTTTCAACCGAATATTTTTATCGAGAGGATATCCGATGATAATAATATTACTCATATTATGATGAGATACAGAACCGGGATCAAAATAGTTTTTGAAAAATATAAAATTATTTTCTGAAAAATTATATTGATTAAGTGCCTAATTCAAATAATTATTAGTTCTCAACTTTGTGCAATTCACAACTGATGTTTTAAAATCTATACAATATTACAATATAAAAAAAAAATACTGGTTGCACTCCGGAAGTGCCGGCAGAAGTGAAAACTTGATTATTAACGTTGTGCATTTTTTTAACCCATTTTTTATGAATATCGATTTTTAAAAAATCGTCAATCAAGTTGTTTCGATCAAGTTTCGATCAAGGTTTCGATCAAGGTTTCGATCAAGTTTCGATCAAGTTTCGATCAAGTTTCGATCAAGTTTTGAACAAGTTTCGATCAAGTTACGATCAAGTTTCGATCAAGGTTTCGATCAAGTTTCGATCTAGTTTCGATCAAGTTTCGATCAAGTTTCGATCAAGTTTCGATCAAGTTTCCATCAAGTTTCGATAAAGTTTCGATAAAGTTTCGATCAAGTTTCGATCAAGTTTCGATCAAGTTTCGATAAAGTTTCGATCAAGTTTCGATCAAGTTTCGATCAAGTTTCGATCAAGTTTCGATCAAGTTTCGATCAAGGTTTCGATCAAGTTTCGATCAAGGTTTCGATCAAGTTTCGATAAAGTTTCGATCAAGTCTCGATCAAGTTTCGATCAAGTTTCGATCAAGTTTCGATCAAGTTTCGATCAAGGTTTCGATCAAGTTTCGATCAAGTTTCGATCAAGCTTCGATCAAGTTTCGATCAAGTTTCGAACAAGTTTCAAATTGAGTTCACAAAACACTGACACAAAAGAGACACAAAACACTGCTCTCCAACCGTCTTACGTGTTTTGTATGGTTTTTCGATCAACACGAAAATCTATCGCGAGTTTCACAGTTTTTACCCATCCCACAAGTGCTCTACGCCGCTAAAGAAGTTTTCACTTCAAAATTAACTTTAAACTTTGTTTGTCTCGCTAAAACTCAAGACTTGTGGAAGTCTTGTTATATTAAATATATAGGGAAGATTTATTATATTAGGAGGGAAATGATACGTACACCAAGTCATCTAGGAATAGATAAAAACTTTAATTAAAACTAAATTCAAGTAATTAACTGAATACAACATATCGAGTAATTGAAGTTTAATTGTTAATATCTCACAGCTCTTAACAGGAGTCGTCTGCTCCACGGTGTCAAATAATTTAGCATGGCCACAAAGGCAGACATGATACTAATATCGCCAGCTTTGGCTTAGGGCTGCCAAAAGTATGACACATCTATACTAATATTGTCAAGTGTGTATATCTGTCTGTCTCTCTGTCTTTCTGTATGCCTCTCTGTCTGTCTGCATGTTACCTCTTCACGCCCAAACCGCTGAACCTATTTTGTTAAAATTTGTATTGTGGCGGTACCCACAATTCATTCCTGCATCGCACTATCGAAGTTTTCTGAGCGCGTTGGTATATATGTTACGGATAATGCTAGAAGGTGAAGTAAGCCTAGGTTTACCCGGGTTGACTTAGTATTACCCAGGTCTTTTGGGTAAAGTCCGAATAATAAGAAAAATAAATTTTAATTCGGGGTTTACCCATACCCGCCTAGGTCTACTCAACTCTGGCTGGGTAATGTTAGGTGTTGCGTAATTTTCGAGCCTGTGGCATAAAATTCGGGGTTGTCGGGAAATGTTCTCAAGGAATTTCATTTCAAATTCTAATTACAACAACCGCTGATTAGTTTTTGCCATTGGAGCTACTAAGTTTATGTTCTTTGAGAAATTACGTTTGCCTTTGTATATTTTTTAAATAATAAATATTTAAAATACCCTCAATGGATATTCATTTTAGTAATTTATTGGACAAATTTTTAACATTACCCAGCCAGTTGGGTAGACCTAGGTGAGTATGGGTAAACCCCGAGTTAAAATTTATTTATTATTTGGACTTTACCCAAAAGATTTGGGTAATACTAAGTCAACCCGGGTAAACCTAGGTTTACTCCACCTTCTAGCATTACCCGTAACACATATACGACAGCTGAAATGTATCACGTGGGCACCAGCTTAACGGAGCATAACACCTCGCTCGGTCGAAAGATCTTTCTTTGGCCGCCACACATTTTTCCCACATTGGTGACCCTCGACAGAACACGCCTCCTTAATCATCATCACTTCCCGTCCCTCCGCACCGCACCAGCCAGCATCGCCTCATCGGGTACCTCGTCCACTAGCCGCAATGTACCGCGACCAGGGCGACTCCGCATCGGCGTCAACGAGCTTTCTCACTACACCAACCGGTCAGCAAGCAGAGCACATCTCTCCTGGTCAGCACGTAGCATTGGCCCCGCACGGTAGCTATGCGACTCACTGGATCCCGTGCAGCAGCTTACAGTTCCGACTCACTGGAACTCGCTGGCACTGGCGACTCAAGCGACAAGACTTCAAGATTCGGCCTCCGGTCTTCGGGGGAGTGACGGTACCCACAATTCGCCTAACATTCCTGCATCGCGCTATCGAAGCTTTCTGATTGCGTCGGTATATAAACGACAGCTGAAATGTATCACGTGGCCTGACCGGGCATACCACCTCGCTTGGTCGGAAGATCTTCCTTTGGCCGCCACACACATATCCCACAAATCTAATATCTTTAATAATAAATACGCTGAAGAAAGAACCAAAGGGTCATTTTTGTATGATTTAAAATTTAAAATAATTATTAAAACTATAACTTGAATAAAATTGAAACAGCAATTTTTTTACGGAATAAAATCGAAACAAACCCTTGTTGGGAAACAATAATAATATTATTACTATAGTACCTAACTCTACTGCTACTCTAGCCACTCAAGCGAGGAATTGACATAAAAATTAATACTCGGCACTCAAGTTAAATCTAATACAACAACATGAATATTATTCCATCTTTTAACGTCAACAAACAAAAATATTATTAAAAGGTATTAACCAGGTGCCATATTTTTCATGCAAATATAACAACCCTTTATTTATTTTTGAATCAAGCTGCGTTTCCACCAGAGATGTGAATGTGAATGTGTTTTTAAGATCCAATAGCATCGCGATGTCATGGCAAGCTCACATCAATAAAGCGATTCTATTGGTTCTCAAAGACACATTCCTCGTAACACATTTCTGGTGAAATCGCAGCCTAAGGGAGCGAGTGACAGCCCTACTGGGAGCGAATAATCAACGCGCCTAAGTATTTCGAATAGCAATCTGACCTACTTATGATATCTTCCTTTATCTATGCGACATTTGCCACTTGGTTTCATCGGCAGCACCAATTTGGCCGGAGTCAGGGCGTGATAATATTATGATTTATGCAGATTGTAGATAATTGTTTATGCATTCTTGCTTGGGTCCTTAATGAGAAAATGATTGCTTTAAGTAGGTACATAATATTACCTATAGGAAACTTTATGTTACACTAGATATGACCCGGTGAACTTTGTATCACTTTATAAATCTTCCCTGGACTTCCACGAATATTTCTAGAAAATAATTATCCAAATCGGTTTTGCCGTTCTCGAGTTTTATCAAGAATTAGCAAAATTTAATATTCTTTTATTTATTTTGTTGTTGTTGAATGTATTGTGCGAGAATAAAAAAATATGTTTTTGAATCACTTTCGGATTTTGTTGAGTCTTACAATTATTGAAACTGTGGGTAGTTGAAAAACTTCAACGAGTTTGACGTCTGTCGCCTCACTCCACCGACCTCCCGTGACCTAGGTGCATAATAAAATTAATAATTAATAATAAAATCTGTGCCCGTGACCACGACCGCCTTATTATAAACATTTATGTAATAACGTGTGAATTAATGTAAAAAGCATACAAACTCACTGTTTTTGTTACACCTAAGCTAGGACATGTGCAAAAAATAAAGAACATGCGCGGTATAGACTACCAATTAAAATTACTTATACAATATCCATACTAGTAATATTTAATCGTCAAGCCCCATAAGAGCACCGGTGATCGCGACAACAATAGAATACAATAGCATTTCCAAGAATCCGCGATCGAAGGAATAATATGAGAAACCCTTCACGTCTAAATTAACCCATCAAGCCCCGTACGAGCACCGGTGATCGCGACAACAATAGAATACATAGCATAAAGCAGAAAATTGCATTTCCGAGAATCCTCGATCGAAGGATTAATAAGGAACTTCGTTTGCAAAAATTCAGATGGATGTACTTTTAGTCCCGGGTAGTTTTATATATATATATATATATATATATATATATATATATAACTACCCGGGACTATATATATATATATATATATATATATATATATATATATATATAATATGCATCTCGGTCTTAAGACTTGAGACCAGGTCGCATCTTAAGGTGGTTCGTTTCCCATACAAAAAAACAATCGACATTAATTAGCTAATTTCATACTATTACTACATAAAATATGCACATCTATTTATTTTGCGATAGCATTCCTGCGAAACATATTTTAAAATACTTTATTTCACACAGAATTTCAATTGTTTCTTGTATGGGAAACGAACCACCTTAAGTATTGACTATTTATACGGGAGTCGGGACTAAAACTCTCAAAGCTTGACATTTCAAGCGTATAAGATAAATCAAAGCGAACTTATAATTGAAAAGTTCTTAAGTTCTGGCGTGGAATACAACAGCTTCTTTAGCAAAATTGCTCAGTTTGTTTGTTTGTACCATCGAAGAAATTGATTCCTAGGCAGTTGACAGACCAACATCATTTGGTCGGATCATGTCAATGTAAAGGCTCGTCCACATTTGTGTCATTTGCGCGATCAGATCTCCGATCAGATCTCCGTCGCGATCATCGCGCCATATCAAGTGTGCAAGTATGCGTATCATAGTGTGGAATCCAGCTATTAGATCATTCTGCCGATCATGCACGTATTTGATACGACACGTATCAGATACCCAGTTAATTAAGGCCCTGTATTCTGTGACAAGGATACATAAAAATTTAGTAATTTAAATTCTGAAAAAAATATATACTTAATTATGTGTTACTTAAGGATCTAACACATTTGAATTTATATTCTATTACACAATATCATAAACTTCACTCGATAGAAAAAATCCCGAAGTTACATCTTCTTTTAACGAAATTGACATACTATGTTCAAATTACTTGGAATTTTCAGGTAATTTTTGTACTGAACGACAGACAAAGAATATATCTAGGGATTCTCGTTTTTTTGACTCGATTGAATTATGTATAAAATAACGATGATCAAAAAAACTATAAAATTGCATGAGCTCCTGAGCGCGACTGAAAGCCTTTGCGCCTGCAATTTTATAGTTTTTTGATCGTCGTTATTTTATACGTAATTCAATCGAGACGAAAAAACGAGAATCCCTAGATTCCTAGATCCCTAGTTCTTTGTCTTTCGTTCAGTACAAAAATTACCTGAAAATTCCAAATAATTTAGACATAGTATGGAAATTTCGTTAAAAGAAGAGGTAACTTCGGGATTTTTTCCTATCGAGTAAAGTTCGTGATATTGTGTTATGGAATATAAATTGCACTGTGTTAGATCCTTAACTAACACATATATTTTTTCAGAATTTAAATTACAATATAGTTATGTCTCCTTGTCACTTTTAAATCTTGAAAATTGTCCGTTTCTGGGAATACAGGGCCTTAATAGCGATCGGGGCGTATCATGATACGCGTGTCATTTTGATACGCTTCGATGATACGAAGATCGGAGATCTGCAGACCGATTCTGTATCGTACATTTGTGAGTTAATCACTGAGTTAGTAACTAAAACGGAGGAGTGAGCAACGGAAAGTGTCACTTTTGTATTCACTTGCATACAAAAGTGAGACTTTCCGTTACTCACTCCTCCGTTTTAGTTACTAACTCAGTGGTTAACTCGCAAATGTACGATACAGAATCGGCCAGCAGATCGCGCAAATGATACAAATGTGGACGAAGCCTTATTTGTGATCTGTCGGCTGGGTTTGACGTAACGCGACCAAACAACGTAGGTTATCTGCCTAGGAATCAACTTCTCTGATAGTACAATCTGCACTTGGGCTTTGGTCTTGGAAACCTACATTTGGCTAAGGTTTAGAATTAGAAACCTACGCGAATTAAATGTTGGTGACATGGGTTAAGGAGCGTTGTTTTGGGTGAGAAGAACTCCTACTTACCACTTCCACCGCCATAAAACCCCCCCCCCAAATCCTCCAAATTTGAATTTGAAATTTTCGTAATCTTGAGATGAGGTCATCTGTTTTCTGGTGTTTACGAAGTGTTTTCAAGGCATCCCAAGGCTGATATAAGTGGGGGACGATCATTTTATCATTCCAAAACTATATAATTCGAGGTTTCTTGATAAAAATTAAGAAAAACTCAAAATTCACTACGTTACTGTATAGTAACTGTATGGGGTCGGGCTGTGGCTAGTAAATATATGCCTTCTTCTTCTTCTTTTTTGGCACATGACCTTTTTAGTTTTTAGTAATAATTTATGATAGTTTAACGTTGTTCGTGGCGGCCGAAAAGGAAGATCTTCCGACCGAGAGAGATAGCATGCTCGGTCAGGCCGAAGCCCACGTGATACATTTCAGCTGTCGTATATATACCGCCGCGCTTAGAAAACTTCGATAGCGCGATGCAGGAATGTTAGGCGAATTGTGGGTACCGCCACATCACTCCCCCCCGAAGACCGGAGGTCGAATCTTGAACTCTTGTCGCTTGAGTCGCCAGTGCCAGTGAGTTCCAGTGAGTCGGAACTGTTGCAGTGAGTCCCAGTGAGTCGGAACTATAAGCTGCTGCACGGGATCCAGTGAGTCGGATAAGCTGCCGTGCGGGGCCGATGCTACGTGCTGACCAGGAGAGATGTGCTCTGCTTGCTGACCGGTCGGTGTAGTGAGAAAGCCCGATGATGCCGATGCGGAGTCGCCCAGGCCGCGGTACATTGCGGCTAGTGGACGAGGTACCCGATGAGGCGATGCTGGCTGGCGCGGTGCGGAGGGGCGGGGAGTGATGATGATGAAGGAGGCGTGTTCTGTCGAGGGTCACAAATGTAGGTATAATGTGCGTAGGCCAAAAGGAAGATCTTCCGACCGAGCGAGGTGTTATGATCGGTCAGGCCGAAGCCCACGTAATACATTTCAGCTGTCGTATATATACCGCCGCGCTTAGAAAACTTCGATAGCGCGATGCAGGAATGTTAGGCAAATTGTGGGTACCGCCACAATAGAAATATAACTTAGAAATATAATTATGGTTTGACAGGTTGTTTGAATAAATATTTAGTTGTAGGGAATTATTTTCAGCGCCGGTTGCCGAAATTGCTGCCGGCGCCTATTCGGCAAACATCGTTCATTCATCGTTATTATCGTTCAAAATCATGATTCATGACTCTTCTAATCCTAAAACATAACCAATATTATGTTAATCATGATTTTAACACAAACTTACAACTCCAATTGACAATAGAGTCCATTAAAAGCATACTTTTAGCCAATTTAGCTCGTGTAGGTGATTTAGATTCAGTCATATTGATTAGCCATAACCATGATTTAGCTTCCACAGCTGGTAAATGGCTTTTTACAATAGCGAAAATAACAAATATGATTTCCTATTACCTAACATACTAATTATTAATATTACTAGATGACGCCCGATTCGTTTATCGCGCGGGAACCGTACATTTTTCTGAGATAAAAGCTATCCTATGTCCTTTCCCGGGACTCAAAGTATCTCCATGCCAAATTTCAGCAAAATCGGTTCAGCGGTTTGAGCGTGAAGAGGTAACATACAGACAGACAGACACACTTTCGCATTTATATTATTAAGTATGGAAGTATGGATATCTAAATACATACCTATTATAAAACAAAGTCGCTTTTTTCCCTCAGGTCCCTTTGTTCCCTATAATCTTTAAAACTACGCAACGGAATTTGATGATTCTTTCAGTATTAGATAGCCCATTTATCGAGGAAGGCTATAGGCTATATTTTATCACGCTAAGACTAATAGGAGCGAAGAAATGGAGGAATATGTGGAAAAAACGGGGAAAATTATTCGAAAGGGCTAACTTGAACGCGCTAATCTCAGGAACGATTTGAAAAATTATTTCAGTGTTAAATAGCCCATTTATTGAGGAAGGCTATAGGCTATATTTTATCACGCTAAGGCTAATAGGAGAATGTGGAAAAAAACGAGGGAAATTATATTTTGAAAGGGCTTATCTCGCGAACTACTGGAGCAATTTTTATGTTATTTGGCACAGATAAGAAGTAGACCACGTGAAGGATCATAGGCTATCGATTTTAAATATGATATTGAATATACTGTCACTTCTTGGTGGAAATTCATGTCCAATTTAATAATTATACACTTTTCTTGCACTTATTCCACTTTATTTTAATATATCTATTACAAAATTATTAAATACACGACCGGTTTCGAATAAATCATCATCAGGTGTACTGCAGGTAATTTTAAATTTTTAAAAATTTTGTAAACAAAAAAATGGTTTGTCAGCATCACAAAAATTTTCTACCATTTAGTACAATTTCATACCATAAACAATATTTTCTACCAAAAATCACAAATTAAATTTTTAAAAGTTTTGGACATGGATCTATAAAATTGATAAATAAAAAACAATAATTACATTGAATATGTCAGCAAATCAATTAAATGTCCTATAACTATTATTAATAATATTATAATAATAACAATTCGTAAAAAATATATCAATCTTTATATAAGTAAATAATGTCACAAAATAATAAATTGCTAAAAAACATGTCAAAGTAATGCCAATGTCAGTTTGTATTGAAATGTCTATTAACTAAATTAAATGTCAAATGTAAAATAATGTCCTAAAATAAATTTTAAGTTTCCTGTAACAATACAGAATTTGAGAGGCATGTCTGATCGTTTAAAAGGTTCCCATATTTCTTGTGTCTGTTTATTTCCGGTGCTTCTTATGCATCCATCTTCCTGCTTTTCACAGACACATGAAATATGGGAGCCTTTTAAACGATCAGACATGCCTCTCATAAAATAAAATAAATAAATAATACATTTAAAAAAAATGTGATTTTTGGTAGAAAATATTGTTTATTGTATGAAATTGTACTAAATGGTAGAAAATTTTTGTGATGCTGATATGGGTTATTTTTTTGTTTACAAAATTTTTCAAAATTTAATATTACTTGCAGTACACCTGATGATTATTTATTCAAAACCGGTCGTGTATTTAATAATTTTGTAATAGATATATTAAAATAAAGTGGAATAAGTGCAAGAAAAGTTTATAATTATTACATTATATCAATTTTAATAATTTTTTCAGTGGCTATATATTTCATACCCGTGCGACGCCGGGGCGGGTCGCTAGTTGATAATATTACGATTAGTACTGAATTAGCAACTTCATGGAATATTAATTCGGGTGCCGCCTGCATCAATAATATACTACGGTAACTGCATTTTTAATCCCCGACAAAAAAGAGGGGTGTTATAAGTTTGACGTGTCTGTCTGTCTGTCTGTTTGTCTGTCTGTGTGTGTATCTGTCCGTGGCATCGTAGCATCCAAACGGGTGGACCGATATTGATCTAGTTTTTTTTTGTTTGAAAGCTGACATGATCGAGAGTGTTCTTAGCTATGGTTCATCATCATCAGCCAGCTCATTGCTGAAATATTACTGTTTATCTGGTTCGTGATAGGCCGATTGCAGTCGTTTGATGGGTTTTAGCATACATAGCACAAATAAAAAATAGATACAGCTGCAGGACATATTTCATTAAATACAAATTACTTACATATTACATCCATTTACATACGTACTAGATATCAGCTTATTTGTTTTCAAATATTTTGATTACTTTACTAAGATTAAAGATACACACGACGTTAACACACGACACAAAAACAAACTACATTTTGACGACCTCCGTGGCGCAGTGGTGAGCGCGTCGGTAGCTCAAGCCGGAGGTCGCGGGTTCGAGTCCCGCCGACGGAACAAAAAAAAAAGTTCCTGGGTCATGGATGTGTATTAAATATGTGTATCATATAATAAAAATCTTAAATATATGTATAGTATAAAAGTATTAAATATATTTCCGTTGTCTGGTACCTGTAACACAAGTCCTTCAGGTACTTACCACGGGGCCAGACTGACGTGGTGTGAAGCGTCCATAGATATTATATATTATTATTATTATTATTTACCATACTCCAGAATTAAAATGCTAAACGAAAGCCTACATGTCAGTTAAAATATTTAATCACCTCCCAGATGCAATTAAAAATGAAACAAAACTATTATCATTTACGAGAAAATTAAAAACTACTACCTATCTGAAAAATGTTTCTACCCGCTAGAAGAATTCTTTTCTAAAGAAGATTAAGTATGATAGTTAAATTCATAAAATATTTTACTTTCATTCATGTGCTATTGTAATTCTATAATGTATATATATATAATAAATTAAGAAATGAATAATACTGTATATTATATTCAATTATGTAACGTAAAGAAATTACAATCAAAAAAATTTGTTAACTTAAGTACTATTTTATAAGCAACCGCCTTTGCAAGGTGCTGAGTTTGTATGTTGTATACTTACTATACTTGGATGCTAATAAAGTCTTTGAATCTTTGAATCTTTATATTTTGCATTCTGGTTCGTGACACTTATGAATATATACACATTATTGGAAAGTTGACCTGGTGCTGCATCACCTGGTAATCAATAGGATTCCCAACTCCTCACCAACTTAGAGCAGAGGTTTCGTGTTTGGGCTCATTTTAATTGCAACAACTAGTAAGACGTAGATAACTTCCACCACCACCACCTGGATTCTATAGAAGCTGAGCTCCGTATGAACCCAAAGTGGAGGTTTCATGTTTGGGCTCATATTGACGGCCTCATCCAAGAGGACATATATGTGTTATAGATGGTATACGTTGGGATATGATCCTGTTGATAGTCCGAATTATGCTGCACAAGTTTAAAAAGCACAAAATAAAATTAAATTAAGAAATTAAAAAAGACCCCCGCCAAAAATCTTTAAAAAGTAATGAAAATCAGTGACTACAAGTTTAAATAATTCCTAAGTGTAAAGTAATATTATTTTAGTCCATAATTGTTGTCAAGGTGTGTCGGGGGACCGCTAAATGTTTGATTTCACATAACATTATTTAGGGGTCAGTTCACAGCGAGCCGAATCGAGAAAATCTGCGACTTGGCGATACAAAAGCAAAAGTCGACGTTGTCGTAGTTTATCTGACGGTCCCCCGACACACCGTGACAACAATCATGGACTTAAATATTACTTTACACTTAGGAATTATTTAAGCTTAAAGTCAGTAAACAAAATTTTGTTCGATATTTTACAACGTTTCGGTGAATATTCTGTATGACGAGTGCAAGATGGATTTTGGTCGGATTATATATACATATATGTGCTAGTAGCGCCCTCTACTCAGGCATTTGCGTAGTATTCCCTATTGGCTGCTTGCAAAATATAACTGATATAACCTCTGCTCATAGGTACCCTCTGGACCAGAGGCTCTGGTCCACTGATGCAGATCGCAGAAGACAAACGAAACCTAAAGAAAACTAATCAAAATAGAAGTCTGGTAAGTGAATTTATGAACAGCCTCCTCCCCTTAAATTGACTGTAAAATAAATCTAAATACATAATATTATATACCTCCAAGTTCGATAGACGATAAAGAAAATTTAGAGTTTTCTGATGTGAATATATCACTCCGATGTGCACAGTCGAATATGCTGGAATAAGACTCTCAAGAACATACAAAAACCATAATATTATAATCTTTTCTATTAAACATACTTATTTTTATGGTAAGATCCTGGTAAGATGGTAAGATCTTTCGATCGCGAATTCTAGGAAATCTATTGTTATTCTATTGTTGTCGCGATCTCCGGTGCTCTTATGGGGCTTGGAGGATTCATTAAGTATTCTGAATAATTTTTAACTGATTTCAAATAATCGGCCAAGTGCGAGTCGGACTCGCGCACGAAGGGTTCCGTACCATTATAGAGCAAAATTAGACCAAAATTTGTTTATCTATGTATGGGAGCCCCTCTTAATTTTTTATTGAAGTGAAAACTTCTTTAGCGGCGTTAAACACTTTTATGGGATGGGTAAAAACTGTGAAACTCGCGTCAGATTCTCGTGCTGATCGAAAAACCTTGGAAAAATCGTAAGACGGTTGGAGAGTAGTGTTTTGTGTCGAACTCGAACTCGAACTCGAACTCGGTATATTAATATTAAATATTAAAGTACATGATAGTGGATTGTGTGAAAAATTCAAGTACCTACCTGTTGCTATTATTGATATAGAGCAAAAAAGTTTTCTTTGTTTTCACGTTTGTTGTATGGGAGCCCCCCTTAAATATTAACTTTATTTTGTTTTTAGTATTTGTTGTTATAGCGGCAACAGATATACATAACCTGTGAAAATTTCGATTCTCTAGCTATTACCGTTCTCGAGTTACAGCCTGGAGACATACATACGGACAGACGGACAGGCGGACAGACAACGAATTCTACTAAGACTTCGACCATATAAATCATAATATTATACGCTTTTTTATGTTTATAAATTCGTTGCTTATTAACCGAGTTTGATGTTTTTAGGGTTCCGTACCCAAAGGGTCCTATTACTAAGACTTCGATGTCTGTCTGTCCGACTGTTTGTCCGTCTGTCTGTCTCCAGGCTGTATCTCAAGAACCGCTATAGCTAGATTTCTGAAATTTTCACAGATTGTGTGTATCTGTTGCCGCTATAACAACAAATACTAAAAACAAAATAAATTAAATATTTAAGGGGGGCAATCCCATATATAAGAAACGTAATTTTTTTGCTATTTTTTGTTCGATATTAATTATAATGGCAATAGGTTAGGCACTTGAAATGTTCACAAAATACTGTATTGTATTTACACTTTAATAATTAATAATAAAATAAATAATTAAGGGGGTCTCACATACAAAAAAAAGACACATTTTTTACCTATTTTTGCTCAATAATGGACGGAACCCTTCGTGCGCGAGTCCAACTCGCACTTGGCCGATTTTTTTTTTTTTTATGGAAAGATGACATTGTAAAGGTGGTCCCATGATAAGAAAATACTGTTTAAAGATGGATTTTTTTCGTTAAAGTTATTGATATATAATAGGAAGAAAATGCCTCAATATTTCTAATACAATTAGAATGAGGTGAAAAGGATTTTCAAAAAAGTTTTTAATTTACAAATGCAAAACGAGTATTTATTTGCATTTACTTTTTTGTGAGTGCCGCTTCGCGGTTTTGGTGTGATCTGACCCTAGATGAGTGAGAAAGGATTTTTAAAAGTACTTTGAAACGTGTTTTTCCCACATTCCCGTAAATCGGATTAGACACATCGAAAGTAACTTTGTATTTTTATATTTCGATTGTATTGTTGAGAAAATGTGAGACGTTGACGAGGGTATATACAGTACTTTCTCGGTTGCTCTCACATGGCCTGTATGTCAAGGACCATTCTTGTATTTGAGAAGGCAAAATTTCTTTGGAGTATACAAGCGTAACTGAATGACGTCACATTCAGAAAATTTGCCCTCCACTTGTAACTTCTTTGGTTACCAAAGGAGTTAAATACAATATGCAAGAGATATTATATAACAATAATTGTTACATGTCTTATTTATTTTTAAAACGAGCAATTCTTGTATATATGTATATATAATATATAATTGGAATCTCGGAATCGGCTCCAACGATTTTCATGAAATTTAGCATATAGGGGGTTTCGGGGGCGATAAATAGATCTAGCTAGGAATCATTTTTAAAAAATGACATTTTATTCATGTTTTATCGAATACCAAGCAAAGCTCGGTCAAATAGTTAGTTAACTAATAAAGTTCTATAATATTTAGGTACTTAAATTAATAGGGTGTAACAAAACTTTGTGATAATACTTTAGGAGTGTGTACGTGTTCCATGTAAAGAGTTCACTGTGAAAGTAGCAGCGCTGAAAGACCAATTTTTTTTTTCACTTTTGTATGGGCAAGCGCCCCAGCTTCACGAGTTTCCCCATACAAATGTGAAATTTTTTTGGTCTTTCAGCGCTGCTACTTTCACAGTGAACTCTCTACGAGGAACACATACACGCCCTAAAGTATTATAACTTAGTTTTGTTACACCATGTAGATATTATACTTCCTGTTTGATAAATTTTTTAAACGTCTTTGCACAAGTTTTTTGTATGGAGATATTCTTAGTCCTAGAAAAATGAATTTCTGTGCAACAAAGTTGCTAGTATATTTTTATTTTTTTATTTATTTTATTTATGAAATAAGGGGGCAAACGGGTCACCTGATGGAAAGCAACTTCCGTCGCCCATGGACACTTGCAGCATCAGAAGAGCTGCAGGTGCGTTGCCGGCCTTTTAAGAGGGAATAGGGTAATAGGGGAGGGTAGGGATGGGAAGGGAAGGGAATAGGGGAGGGTAGGGAAGGGAATAGGGTAGGGGAGTATGCGCCGAATTCAACAGTAAAAGTTCGAGCGGTAACTTTGTCAATAGCGACTTAAAACTATTAATATTGTAAAGTTTTAGTTTAAGTTTTAGATACTTAAACTTATTAAACTACTTAAACTAAGAGGGTGGAAAGTAAGGGTCAATTTATACTAGCGTAGAGTCGAAGCGCATCGAAGCGACTTACCAGAATTTAACATAACAAATTCAACTTTAACTCCATGGGGCGTAATGCGCACATTACTTCTGAGATTTAAAAAAACGCGCGTCCTCAGGCAACCAACGCTGATTGGTCTCGCGCGGAATCGCAGAAGTAGTAACTCTGGATTTTTGTTATGTTAAGCTATGTCCAGTTTTGGTAATTCGCTTCAATGCGCTTCGACTCCAAGCTAGTATAAATTGACCCTAAAGCAACATGTGAGCTCCATCAAAATCCACTTAACGAAATTTCCTGAATATTTATATAATTCGAACTAGCGGCCATTAATCATTCCTAGGGTTCCGTAGGCAGATTAGAAAAGCTTGTTGGACCTATTTTGATCTAGTTTTCTTTCAAACAAAAAAATAATTGAAAGTTTCATTAGAAACCAACCAATTTTAATGGAAAATGGAAACCAAAGAAATTTGATATAGGCATCCTTGAAACCTGGTAAGTGGTATAATATTATATAGGATAGTTTAATTTAAGCTTCGAAAAATGTACGGTTAACGTAGAAAAATATCTTCTAACAATGATGTGGAAAATTCCAATCAATTGAAATTATATTTTTGTTAGTCTCACTGAAACTTAAGAACGGCTGAACCAATTTGCGTAATTCTAAATATCACTTTCCTTAGAGTGAGGTTTTATTAGGAGGAAAATGATAAGAAGTTCACTGGATCATAGTGAGGGAGCCATAGAACATTTTTTTTTTTTTATTACTAGCAAGTAGCAAGCTTTTTAGGGCCCATTTTCATTAGTCGTTAACTCGTACGGTATACACTATACAGCATGCGGGAAGTCTATGAACAATGACAAATGTCTAATTGACAACTAATGGCGTATTGTCATTGGTACGTGGCATGCGTTGCAGAAATCTCCCGCACCCCGCATGCGGGCCCTATCGACCAGTGAAAATGCGCCATTATTTGCGAAATATCTTGAAAGTAGTAGCTAACAGAGATAGAAAGGATTTCATACTTTGATTTGATGGTCCTAAAATATGGATTTTTCTATTTGTAGGACAATGTTACTCTTAAATTAAATAACTATAAACCTACTAATATACAAAAATCTGCTGGTTAGGGTTCCGTTTTAGGGTCCAGTAGTCAACCAAGTTTTGTTGATTACAGAGACCCGCCTGTTGATCACTATCATCTAGTATCCAGATAGTTTTAACTCCGAAAAATGTGTTTGAGTGTTGTACGTTTTTCGGGGCAGTTTACAAAATTATCTTCTAACGAAATTGCGAGAAACTCTAAAATAAAATCAAGTCAAGTGTGCTTCACTATAAAAGTCTACTAAAATATTGGTTCCGCGTACAGACACAGTACATTATATTGACTCCCCACTCGGGAATTTCAAACTTGCAGCGAACACGCTACAAATTCACTTTTATTTTATCGGTGTTGCTATGAAAATACTTAGAAATAGGTTTTATCAAGTGGAAAAGTTTTTTGTGTTTATTGTTGACAGCCTAGTGAAAACTATGTTTCGCAAACTTATATTATTTACCTTTTTAAAACCTCTACTTTTTATAATGCTAGTCCCTAGAGAGTCAGTCTCTGACAATTCGATTTTACTAAATACAGATCTGTTACGTTCTTACTATTTTCCGGCTCCGAACAATTTTCAAATTCAATTGTCAAATTTGACAGATAAGTGAAACAAAAGATACGAAATGTCATTTACATAAAAGAGACAGACTAAATAAAACACGGGCCAATTGGCCCGTATTTATGGCTTCACAACGCGCGCGGTAGTAACATATCTGGTTTGAGTTTTTTTATTTAGCTAGCAACCCGCCCCGGCGTCGCACGGGTATAAAATATATAGTCACAGAAAAAAATATTAAAATCGATAGCCTATGATCCTTCACGTGGTCTACTTCTTTAATCTGTGCCAAATAACAGAATAATTGCTCTAGTAGTTCGCAAGATAAGCCCTTTCAAATAATTTCACCCGTTTTTCCCACATTCACCTGTCAGTCTTAGCGTGATAAAATGTAGCCTTTCTCAATAAATGGGCTATCTAACACTGAAAGAATTTATCAAATCGGACCAGTAGTTCCTGAGATTAGCGCGTTCAAGTTAGCCCTTTCAAATAATTTTCCACGTTTTTTCCACATTTTCCTCTATTTCTTCGCTCCTATTAGTCTAAGCGTGATAAAATATAGCCTATAACCTTCCTCGATAAATAGGCTATTTAACACTGAAAGAATCATCAAAATCCGTTGCGTAGTTTTAAAGATTAAAGGGAACAAAGGGACATGAGGGAAAAAAAGCGACTTTGTTTTATAATAAGTACAGATATTAGGGTGGAGCGATTTTGTATGAAGAAAAAATTTTTCTCATTTTTTTTAATGGCATAGCAATATAAAATTGCCTTATGATGAGTAAATTCTGCATACAAAATATGGTTTACTTGTCTTGATGTTATGAGGTGCCCCAACCCAATTGAAAATTCGAAAAATACGATTTTTTTTATAGCATTAGTCTACTTTTGATAAATAGTATTTTTCTATATTTGCTGTTCCTTGTAAAAAAAACTACATTGTAATATGTTAAATAAAATACTGACCTCTTAGCCAAGACCTTTTCTTTATCGCTTTTCTATAGAATCGCCGATCAAAATGTATGGAATTTACTTAAAAATTCGCGAATATGACGTTGACGTTCGACACGTCTGATGCCAATTCTATACATTTTGATCGACGATTCTATAAGTTCTGGTTAGTGGTATCAATGTTTTTATCAAGAAAAATTAAATATTTATGATATATTATCAAGGAATGATTATCAGAATAAAGTAGATTGTTTGATATTAAATTGTTTTTTTATTTCACAATTAGGCATTTGAAACAAAAAACTACTTTAATAGTTTGTTAATTACTTCTTCTATAAAACGAATAACATCTCCTTTGAAAACTATATTCACAACTGTACCATCACAGCCACCTTTTCTACCATCAAAATAATTTATGCGTATACTTTTATAATTGCGATCTACATCGTGTGTGCTGATCTGTTTTGCATTATTTCTCATCGAATTTTTAACGATCAATGATAGCACTAGAATCCTTTGAGGTAATAATACCAACAATCAACATCTTTTAACACAGATAAAGAAGCAGATAAAGCTATAATAGCAGCTGCTCTGTCAGAGACTCAGGTACGATCGCATACGAGAGCTAATGATGGAAAATTGAATCTCTTTTTCTTGGGTGGCTGAGCAGCTACTTATTATGGCGATTGATTAGCTTGTAAAAGCTACAAGAAGAGGCTACAATTGCTTGAACTCGTTCTTTCGGTTCTTAAGTCTTCATGCAAAGAATGAGAACAAGACGTCTGGTTAGGACCCATTATCTCTTTGTTACGCAGTGATTCTTTTAATTGTATTTATAATTTTCTTCATATTTTTTACAGTCGCATTTAAATCTACAGGGCCTATCATCATTTTTCTTGCAGTTCGTTAATCAAGTAAATAATATACTTCTTTCTTTGGGAAGCGACGCTTTTCGCCAGATATGTAAAATTTCCGTTGCCAGTCTTTGGAATACATCATGAACTGTCGGCTCTTTTGCTATTTTGTCAAGCTTTGATTCATATTAATGTGATAATTAATTAATAAATAAGTTATTTTTGTAACAGAATTGGTAGTTGAGACTTGAGACACTGGTAACTTCTCCGATAAACCAAAAACGGGATATTCGTGTTTTGACTAGATATTTTGACTGTTATAAAGAAAAATACTAGGTATAAATTATATCGCAAATATTATTTTATCAACAATCAGTGAATTGGAAATTAAAAATATTACTTACAGGAGTTTATTTTCTCGTGGGTAGTGCTTAAAATTACTGTGTCTCACAAGCAGAATTACATTAATAGCGCGCACATTATGGCGTTCGAACAACGATTGAAAAGTGCAATAAAATCACCTCTCCTGCCTCAATCTCCCAATCTATCTACGCAATATTCAAGCCTAAACAGTTACGAACGTAACGGAATACACATAATATAATTCAGCGTTAATTTGGCAATATTAGAAGTTGGTGGTTTTTGACAAAATTTTTCGAATTTTTCTAAAATTCATGACGTTGGGGTCACCTCTAAATTTATTATGATTTGAATAAAATTTTGTATATATATTTGTGAACAGTGACAGCAACTTTTTATAGGTATGCCGAAACGAATATCAAAAAAAAAATTTTTTTTTCGCTCCACCCTAATAGATATCATTGATTTTAAATATATATTATGCTCCATTTTTTGACTTTATATATTATGCTCCAGCTTTCTTTTGAAGTATTCAGCGTTTGAAAAGAGTAACAGACAGACATACAGACAAACACGCCTCCGATATCATGATATTAATCATATTATAAAAACATAATATTATTATTTTACTCCTAGCTTTTTTCCGTCGCCTTATCACTGAATTAGGTATAGGTAAAGCATAACAAATCCAAAAACGTATTCTTCTTATCTTCTTATATATAAAAATGGATTTTCAAATGTGTTAGTCGCGCTAAAACTCGAAAACGGCTGAACGGATTGGGCTGATTTTAGTCTTAATATATTCGTAGAAGTCCAGGAAAGGTTTTAAAGTGACACAAAGTTCACCGGGACAGCTAGTCTTCTTATATATAAAAATGGATTTTCAAATGTGTTAGTCGCGCTAAAACTCGAAAACGGCTGAACAGATTGGGCTGATTTTAGTCTTAAAATATTCGTAGAAGTCCAGGAAAGGTTTTAAAGTGACACAAAGTTCACCGGGATAGCTAGTCTTCTTCTTATATATAAAAATGGATTTTCAAATGTGTTAGTCGCGCAAAAACTCAAAAACGGCTGAACAGATTGGGCTAATTTTAGTCTTAAAATATTCGTAGAAGTCCAGGGAAGGTTTTAAAGTGACATAAAGTTCACCGGGACAGCTAGTCTTCTTATATATAAAAATGGATTTTCAAATGTGTTAATCGCGCTAAAACTCAAAAACAGCTTAACAGATTGGGCTGATTTTAGTCTTAAAATATTCGTGGAAGTTTAGGGATGGTTTTAAAGTGACTCAAAGTTCACCGGGACAGCTAGTAGTTTTGATAAGTTTATTATAATTTATCTTAAGAAACAAAAATTTTGTAGTTCTATCTAGTTATTAATTTATTATTTCCAACTGATTTGGAGTTTGAACATCTTATTAATAATTTAAGGATCCCTTAGCCCTTGAGCAAGGCTAAAATTATTGTCTTCACACTATAAAATTTATTTTAAGCGACACTCAAAGGTGGGATTAGGTTGCTTTTAAGTAATAATCTTAATACTTTAAGTACCAGCGAGGATTCAGTCTCTAAATTTGGTGCTTTAAAGTTAAAAATCCTTTGTGTAAGACACATTTTATAAATACTAGGAATTCAGGTACTTAGTTCATTCAAATAAAGGAGGGATCCTGAAAAAGGACATTAATCTATACTAATATTATAATCGGGAAGAGTTTGTTTGTTTGTTTGTTTGAACGCGCTAATCTCAGGAACCACTAGTCCGATTTGAAAAATTCTTTTACTGTTGGATAGCCCATTTATCGAGGAAGGCTATAAGCTATATTTTATTACGCTAAGACTAATAGGAGCGAAGAAATAGAGAAAAATGTGGAAAAAACGGGGGAAATTATATGAAAGGGCTTATTTAAACGCGCTAATCTCAGGAACTACTGGTCCGATTTGAAAAATTCTTTCAGTGTTAAATAGCCTATTGATCTAAAAAGGCTATAGCTTATATTTTATCACGCTAAGACTAACAGGAGCGAAGAAATAGAGGAATATGTGGAAAAAACGGGGGAAATTATATGAAATTGCTTATTATCTTAAGAACTGCTGGAGCAATTTTTATGTTATTTGGCAAACATGAAGAATAGATCACGTGAAGAGACAGGCTATTTTTTGCGGAAAAATATACGGTTGCGTGAAATTCCTAAATTATGCAAGCGAAGCCGCGCGGAACATCTATATATAATAAAATCGTAGGAATGCCAATTCTGTATATTTAATATTTTTGTACAATAAATAATACTTGGGATGCGTCATTTGATCTACTATGCTAACGCGGACGAAGTCGCGGGCAACAGCTAGTATACTTATAAAATTACATGTCCTGACTCCTGACTGACTGACTGATTCATCATCGCTGCGCAAAAACTGTTAAAGTTACAGCCAGTGAGTAGGGTTGTTACTAAAATTTGGTATCGAGATATTTTGAGTCCCGTGACAGAATATAATATTATCATGACGACCTCTGTGGCTCAATGGATAGAGTGTGTGGCAGCTCAAGCCGGCGCGGGGGTCGCGGTTTCGAATCCCGCCTATGGAACAAAAAGTCTTTCAATGTTCCCGGGTCATGGGTGTGTATTAAATATGTGTATGATATAATAAAATCTTAAATATATTTGGCGTTGTCTGGTATCTGTAACACAAGTCCTTCAGGTACTTAGCACGGGGCCAGATTGACGTGGTGTGAAGCGTCCATAGATATTATTATTATTATTATTATTATTATTATTATTATTATTATTATTATTATTATTACTATTATTATTAATAATAATAATAATAATAATAAAACATTTATTCAACACACATTCACACCACACTACACTGAAATACACAATATATATGAAACATTAAAAACAAACAAAGTAAAGTTCTACAAACAATAAAAGGCAAAAAAAATAAATACTTAAATGATAATAATTATAAGGACATAAAGAACTTCAAATGAACTAGTGTAGCAACACTAGGTCGTAGTAGTGTAAGGCAGTGCGATGCGAATATACCGTCGAAAAGGATTCCACTCAGGCTATGATCACGGTATAGGTTATCCTGTACCGTGAACCCTGGTATTCTGTGGATCCTGAGCAGTTGTCAAGCGACTGACAGACGACAAGCAGTACCCATCAGAAATAAATAAGTAAATAAGTGCATACTTACAATAATTAAATAAAATAATGCGCAAAATAATTGTAATAAATAATAAATTGAATAAAATAACATTGAGATTTAGTGTAAGTAATAAGTATATATACGAAAGTGTTCAATATAAATAAATAAAAAGTATATTTATGTAAATAAAACAATATAATATCGAGTGGCCGATTAAGTATAATAGTAATACATAATTTATATTTTGGCTTCACCGGTAAAATAACAAAGGTGGCGGGCGAGGGCGAGGGGGGTGCGAGGGGGTGCGGCGCCAGACTGGCGGTAAACACCTACGGCGGACTATACAGGCGCGCGCGCCGCCCGCTGGCCTCACACCGGCGTGGGCCTCGCTCGGAGTGACGGGGGCTCAGTGCTCACGCAGCACAGCTGTTTATTGCTTTGCTAGTTTTTCTTAAATTATGTTGAGTAATTGCTGACATCATGAACTTACAAGGTAACTAATCTACGTTATGTTATTAAATATAAATAAATTTTTAACAATATTATAATATATAATTTAATATCCACTATTTCAGAGCGATAGGATAACTGATAATGGTCCAGCGAAGTTGTCTAGGCCAGCATTAGTACGTCTACAGTACCTACGCGCTGGTGAAAAACCAATTCATATACCACTTGGCTACGGCTTACAAAACTAAAGGTATGTCTATAGATAATATTTAAAAAAATAATGTAATAAATAGTTTGTGAGTTAACTTTAAAATAATAATAATACTAAAATAAGACATTCATTTCAGATAAACTCAAAAGAATAAGATTATTGTGAGATTGTAAATTATTGAGCTATAATTATGATTATAATAGATATTTTACTAAAATAAACTAAATACATAAATATTCGATATACAATATAAATTTACAATAATTGTCAATAGTATTCATTTTATTGTACTTATTAATTATTATAGTTATATCTACATTTCAATTTGTTCTCTCAATAATTGTGCCTTCAGTTTTACCTTAAAGTTATTTATGGTTTTCAGAGTACGAAGGGGTGGTGAGAGATTATTATTATTATGATACTTTTTATCCCGGAAAAATGTACGGTTTCCGTGCGATAAACGAATTTTGGCGCAACGGAGCTGCGGGTGTCATCTAATATCAGCTATATACGCACGAAAGCGCATAATGTGGACACATTATGCGCTTTCGTTTTTAATTTTCGTCATCTTCCTTCATTCAAGTTTCGTTTTGGCGCATTCAATAATTGAATGCGTCAAAGAAGGCAACGGGGACTGTCATTTTTAATAACAAAGCGAAAATTTTGGACGGTCAGAGGGCATGCGTCGTGGGCATGCCTCACGTTCGCTGTTGACTGTGCTATAACGCATGCCCTTGACGAACAGAAAAAGGCGCAGTGTGGACGAAGCTAATAGTTATGTCCACATTATGCGCAGCAAGGTTATACCTTTATTTAAAGCGGGAATTAAGTCTGATCCGACAAATTACAGACTTATATCTATTTTACCGACTCTTAGCAAAATATCTGAAAAGATAATTTTAAAACAGCTATTGGTACATTTTAATTCAAATAATTTATTACATTCGTCTTCAATTTTCGTCATCTTCTTCATGCTTCTTTCATTCAACTTGAATGCGTCAACGAACGCAACGTCAACATTGTCATTTTTGAAGTTTTGGATACGGTCAGAGGGCATGCGTCGCGGGCATGCCTCACGTTCACTGTTGACTGCGCTACGCATGCCCTTAACGAACAGAAAAAGGCACAGTCTGGACAAAGCTAATGAGGAAAAGCAACAATTAAGTACCATTTAAAGTTCACAAAGTTAAAGTTTGTAAACTTCACCTTTAAGGCCTCTATATCTGCCAATGACCTTGATCATTGTCTGTCAGTGCGAATATCGACGTAAATTACATTAAAATAACATTCATAACAGCGCGCCTTGTACGGTGGCGGTTACGACGCTCGCCGCGTCCATGATAGGGCGAAATAGGAGAAAAAACCTTTTATGGCTCAATATAATACATATTTAAAAAAGTAAAAAAAAAAACAAATTATCAACTTATGTATTGCAAAGCAGTAGATATTTTTTATACAGGGTGTAACAAAAACTAGTGATAATACTTTAGGATGTGTACGTGTTCCCTGTAGAGAGTTCACTGTGAAAGTAGCAGCGCTGAAAGACCAAAATTTTTTTTCACTTTTGTATGGGCAAGGGCCCGCGCGTCACGAGTTTCCCCATACAAAAGTGAAAAAATTTTTTGGTCTTTCAGCGCTGCTACTTTCACAGTGAACTCTCTACAGGGAACACGTACACATCCTAAAGTATTATCACTAGTTTTTGTTACACCCTGTATATTCTTTTGATAAATAATGAAGGAGTAAAGTGGTTTCATTCAACGATTTGGAGGTGATTTGGTTTTTTATTTCTTTATTATGTGATACCGATAGAAAAAATATGGCAAAACCAAGTTACGTATCATATCATGTAGATTACTAATTTTTTTTTTTTTTCAGATATAATTTCTCTGTTAATGCCGATGAAAAGTGGTTTCATCTGCACGCTTCTTTCGCGAGAGGAGCCTTAAGGTTTTTTCAGTGATATTTTTGCGTTATATTTATATAACGTTAGTGGCCTGGAAGCGTGAGCAATGAGGCTGTACTTCGCGTCGGGGCTGGCGCTATTTATATATTGACGCCATTTATGGCTTGGCTATCGTGTAACATCAGACAAGACGTCAAGACGAAATTAACGTAAGGTTGAGACGGGTATATAATATGAGACAAGGTAGGTTGAGATAGAAAAGTTAAATAATTAGACTCTTTATGGATAGAAGGATAATTCCATGGCCTAGTGGTTTAAGCTTAGCTCTGAACTCGTGGGATCATCTACATATTATTAACTAAGACTATAACAAAATAGACTGATTGGTAACTAATTAATTAAAATAATTATAACAACTCCCACACCGATTTCGGTTACGGTGGCCGTCTTTATTAAAACCAGGCCAGTTACGCAGGAGTATTTTTATTGTGTGCGCAGTGTACAAGAGCACTCTCTTTTCCTTTTACTCTCATAACCCAGTGGGACGGACGACCGACACGACTGGCGAGAGATCAGGCGCAGGACCGATTTTTTACATGTCCATCCGACGCATGGATTATCTTACTTGTCAGACAATCAGGTGATCAGCCTGCATTGTCCTAATACAACTTGGAAATTAACTTGTTTCCAACTCGGGAATCGAACCCACGAACTCCGAGAGTCGAGAGCCAGGCTCTATATCACTGGACCACGGAAGCGTAATACTTAATTAGACTCTTTATAGATTTCTATCCATGTCCTATTCCTTCTGGATAACGCCATGGTCTTAGGTTTAAGCTTAGCTCTGAACTCTCGGAATAGTCATCTATAAATGTATACTTAATACTATTAACTAAGACTAACATAATATACTGATCGTTAACAATGATGATCTACAATACAGTGGGAGCTTCCTCGTTACCCTTGGTTTGACAGACTATCTATGCCGAGAAAAATATAGTAGCAATGTTAGGATTGCGCTCCGGTCACATTCCATGAAACGTATTCAAAATTATGATGGGATAAGGTTGGGTCGCCAAATTGTGCTATAAATTATAATATTATGTGGAACACCAGAACATGTACAACATGTATTGATGGAGTGTGGTCGGGGCGAATCCCGACGTAGTAGCCTCGGTGATGATCTTTTAGGATACAATAGGAGTCTGTAATAGTTTTCTATCCTCACCTAATTCAAGAGAGGCCCGAATTCTACTAGACATAATATATTATGTGTGATTTTATATTTCGTTTCATGGGGGTGGCATAGTCAGTCATCGACAAAACCTTTTTAATAAATAGAAAAAAAAAAAAACAATGACGATTTAGAGACTATACATATTGTATTATATCATGTATTATAGGTTAGTGTTCCATTTGGGCTGAAGACTCCTCAACCTTACAGTCACACGTTTATTCTATAACATAATCTTCTTCTATGGATAAATAAATCTTTATTCATAATTTAGGATCGTTTATAATATTTTGCTTTAGCCCATATTTTGTTTTGTTCTTTATATCGTAAATGTTTTCGTACTAAGTGTATGTTTTTTCTAATTATTTGCAATAATATTATAAGAAAAAAAATCATGTTATAGATAAAGCATAATATTAAACTTACCTAGTCAGTAATCAATAATCCTTGTTTAACCATCGATTAATGCTTAGAGCTCCGTTAGATTGAGATTAAGCAAACAATTAGTTTAGCAATATCAAGTGAGCTAGAAGCAATAATCGGATGATCGAAACCACAATTACCTGGACATAGACCGCCCAGGTATTTAGGTAATAACCTGTAAGTATTAGGTCATAATTTTTGTTTTATTAGGGCGATAACTATCTAGGTTCTAGGGCAATTATGGCGCTTAACCTTTTTTTAAACAGACCACAATTAAGTTTTGGTCTTGGTGTCGCGGCCGCGCAGGCTCAATTTTTTTTGTGTCTGAAAAATAACGTTCCTCAAAATAAGCGAATGAAATTGAAAAAAATTCACGATTTCGCGCTATTTTGTCGGTGGGCTTGAATTTCAAAATTTCACATGGGCCACTGATAAAGTTCTGGCGGGCCGCAGGTTGAGCATAACTGATATCTAAATTAGTGCAGCCAAGCCCATCTAAACAAGCATGAAGTCAAATTTACAGACAGACACACTTTTCAATTTATAATATTAGTAAAGATGTTTTGTAAACAACTTCATACCTTGCAAACAAATGATAATACAAAGAAAGTTTTTTGGGATTCAAGAGCAATTTGGTATGAAATTTTTCAAAAACAATTACAGAATTCCAGTGAAAGAATTAAGGGAATCAACAACAAGACCACTTGGAAACGTCTAGGAATTACAAACTTAAAGTAGGTCTGAAAAGTTCCAACATGTAGTTATTTTACTTTATAACTCCACTCAACGAGAAACGATGTTTGTTACACAATAAAATAGTTTTAGGCACCACGGAGTGAAATATCTTTATTATAATTTCATTTTCATTCATCATCATCATCTAAACGTGCCCTCTTCATATCGAAGTTCGGCGGTCAGCAGGCTGAATTTCTTCCGGTCTTGGGCTAATTTCTTTAATTGTGGGTGGCTACATCTGGTCCATTCTTTTATGTCATCCATTTTCTTCTTGGTCTACCAGGTGGTCTCTTTCCCGGAAATCTACCCTCTATCTTCAACCGTATAAATTCGTATTGGGATCCTCTCTGTAGTTGACCGAAAAAAGAGATCTTTCTTTGGATGATAATATTCATATGTTGGCGTTCACAATCCGCTCTTTTTAAAACCTAACTTTACGAGTATAATATTAAATAATGTAATATAATACTAGTTCCGACGCGGCTGAGCGAGCCCGCCTTCTTGCTGCTGCAACTTGTGAATCTGAACTCTGGCTCCAAGCGCTTCCATCCCCAAATTTAGGCACGCTGCTGGACAATACCACCTTCTCCCTTGCCATCAGTCGGCGACTAGGTTTGCCAACAAACCATCCACACTGCTGCCCTTGTGGATCATTGGTAGATCGTCTGGGTCACCATGGGCTTTCTTGCCAGCGGAGCGCTGGTCGTATATCGCGCCACGCAGCGTTGAATGATGTTGTGCGTCGGGCTCTTGTCTCCATCAACGTTCCGGCTATCTTAGAGCCGAATGGTATTGCTCGTGATGATGGCAAGAGACCCGACGGTTTAATATTAGTTCCATGGAAAGGTGGGAGGTGCTTGGTGTGGGACGCAACATGTGTTGACACACTGGCGGCCTCTTACTTACATGGAACATCAGTGACGGCTGGTGCGGCGGCGTCCGAAGCGCAAACGCGTAAGCGGCGAAAATATGTGTCTTTATGCCGTGACTACATATTTTTGCCGCTTGCGTTTGAAACGTTAGGCCCATGGGGGGATGATATGAAAAAGTTTTTTAATGTGATATCATCTTGCCTCATATAACGCACAGGTGACCAGAGGGCTGGAGCGTATTTTGGCCAGCGATTAAGCCTGGCTTTACAGCGGGGCAATGTCGCTAGTATTCTAGGCACTCTCCCTAAAGGCAGCAGTCTGGATGACAACCTTTTTTATATTTAATCTGTTTACTCATTATTATACTAGTTTTTATTATAGTTTAGTATTTATTGTATTAGTTAATTTTGTTTATTTATTACTTAATTTTATTTTAACTTAGATTTTAATAATATCAATGTTTGAAATATATTAAATTATACGTTATTATCTTAAAAGTAAAAAAAAGAAAAAATAATAATATAATAATGATTAATTATAGTATTCAAATATATTCGCCAAAATATTAAATTCTAGATGACGTCCGCAACTCCGTTGCGCAAAAAAAAAATATTATCGCGTGGGAACCGCCGACTGGCTCAATTCCAGTAAAACTGATCATGCGGGGAGATCTGTCTGCAACTTTGTCCTTGCGAACGACTTGACACAACTGGTTACTACGCCTACGCGAATCCCAGATGTGGATGGCCAGAATCCTACCTTGCTGGACCTCCTGGTGACTTCAAATCCTGACGGCTACCAAATATCCGTAACCGCACCACTTGGTTCATCGGATCATTGCCTTGTCAGGAGTTCTGTGCCACTTACGATGGTGTTAAGACAGCGTGCTGTTAAATACCGTCGTGTGTGGCACTACAAGTCGGCAGACTGGGATGGGATGCGGTCGTTTTTTGCATCCTATCCTTGGGGGCACGTGTGCTTCTCGCCGCATGATCCCGACAACCGATCCGACCGAGCCGATTTTTTGAAGAATTTTAAATTAAATGTAGATTTGTATAATAATAAGTTAATTGATACAGTTACCAGCTTAAATGTATATGGAATTAAAAGTACAAATTTTGTCGGCGCTATTATAAGTATAAATAGCAACCATCCTTACGCGGATTTTCTGGAACAATTTCAGGACATCACGCGCCCGCCAGCCTTCAAGGATGTCCCAGAGCATTCCGTGTATCATCACATCGAGACTACTGGACAACCGGTCCACGCGCGTGCCAGGAGGTTACCGGCCGACAGGTACGATAGGGTTAAAAGGGAATTCCAGTTAATGCAAGAGCTAGGCATATGTAGACCTTCAAATAGTAAGTGGGCCAGCTCTTTACATATTGTACCTAAGAAGGATGGTGGTATCCGACCCTGCGGGGACTATAGGATGTTAAACGCAATTACAAAGCCAGATCGTTATCCGATACCTAGAGTACAAGATTTTACGTATGGATTACATAATAAGAAATTGTTTTCAAAGTTAGATATTTTTAGAGCGTATCATTTTATAGGTATTAATCCAGATGATATAAAAAATACAGCTATTATTACGCCATTTGGGCTTTTTGAATTTCCAAGAATGACGTTTGGTCTGCGTAACGCGGCACAAACATTTCAAAGATTTATCATCAATACAGTTTTATCAGGCATAGAACAATTGAATTATGACGGCGACTGTACAGGGTCCAAAGGTCAGTCAGTAGTGTTCGGGTACATAGATGACGTCATCATAGTATCGGATAACCCCGATATACGTAGAGAACATTTGCGATTAATATTTGAAAGGTTGAGTAAATATAAAATGTCTATTAATTCAAGTAAATGTGTTTTTGGACAGTCCTCCATAGAATTTTTAGGTTATTTACTTTCAGAAAAAGGCATAAGCCCGATGCCGGAAAAAGTTAAAGCTATCGAGTCATATCCGAAACCGGAGACAATAGAACAGTTACGTAGATTTTTGGGCATGTTAAATTTTTACAGAAATCATATTCCTAACGCTGCTCGAGTTCAGGGAGCTTTAGATAGGTATTTACATGGGGCTAAAAAACGAGATAAGACGCGTATAGATTGGACAGACGAAGCGAATAGTGCATTTGAAGTGTGTAAAGAAAATTTGAAAAATGCCGTCACTATTTCGCATCCGTTAACTAATGCCAAATTAGGGTTAATGACTGATGCGTCAGATTTTAGTATAGGCAGTGTTAAATAAGTGGGAAGGAAATTCTTGGAAACCTTTAGGATATTTTTCAAAAAGATTATCAGAACCGCAAAAGAAGTACTCCACGTATGACAAGGAGCTTTTAGCGATTTATTCGGGGAAAATTTATTTTAGGAATTTAATCGAAGGTAGAAATTTAACAGTTTACACGGACCATAAACCTCTCACTTTTGCTTTGAGTAAATTAAGTTCTAATAAAGAGTTACCTAGGCGAGCGCGTCAATTGTTGTATATTAGCGAATTTACAAGCGACATACAACATATTCAAGGCACTGAAAATCAGGTGGCCGACGCTTTATCGAGAATCGAGAGTATCATATGTCCTAGTTCGAGCGAATACGTGGAGGTTGCGAGAGCACAGGCGACAGACGCTGAGCTCGCGAATTTGATGAAAACAAATGATAAATTTCAATGGAAACAGTTAGCGCTCGATAATTATGACGATATTAAAATATATTGTGAAACTTCAGCTCAGAATATTAGGCCTTATATTATACCAGCGCAGTTTAGGAAAAGTATTTTTCATAAATTTCATGACGTTTCTCATCCCGGAGTTAGAGTGTCGCGTGCGTTAATTAGTAAAAAAGTTTTCTGGCCAGGTATGAATAAGGACGTAGGGATCTGGGCCAAGACGTGCGTGAGGTGTCAGAGAAGTAAGGTTATTCGGCACACAGTTTCGAAACTTAGCGATTTTAATCATAGTGAGCGCTACGAACATTTGCACATCGATTTGATAGGACCTTTACCGGAAACTGAGCACGGTTTTCGTTACTGCGTCACTATGATCGATATATTAACGCGATGGCCTGAGATTTGCCCTGTTAAAGATATGACCGCAGAGTCGGTAGCTAGAGCAGTTTATGAAGGATGGATTTGTCGTTTCGGTTGTCCCAAAATTATTACCACCGATCAAGGTAGACAGTTCGAAAGCGAATTATTTACAGATTTAATGAAATTGTTAGGTATTCAAAAAACGAGAACTACCCCATACCATCCACAGTGCAATGGTAAGATAGAAAGGTGGCATAGGTCTTTGAAGTCGGCCCTGGTGGCTAGACTGAATAATAATCTATCATGGTTAGTAGAACTACCTACGGTCATGTTAGGATTGAGAGCTGCTTGTCAAGCGGACAATGATAATATTAGCGCGGCGGAATTTGCTCTGGGTCATTGTTTAAGGTTGCCGGGAGAATTTTGTTCAGATAAAAGTATGAAAATTGATAATCCACATTCATTTGTAAGTAATTTAAGAGACACTTTGAATAAAATTAAGCCCGTAAAAAGAGCATGTAAAGATAGTAATAGTACTTTTGTGCATGCTGATCTAAACTCCTGTTCACATGTTTTTCTAAGAGTGGACGCGGTACGGAGACCGCTAACGCCTCCGTACAGCGGACCATATAAAGTTTTAGAAAGAGATAGTAAAGTTTTTAAAATATTAATTGATAATCGAGAATCTAACGTGTCGATTGATAGACTTGAGCCCGCGTATATTTTAGAAGAAAGTGAAGTTAGACATGACAGTAGATTAGATCAGCATAGTGAGGCTAATGTGTATACGCCTTTACAGAAATCACGTAGTGGCAGAAAAATTAAAAGACCTGTAAGATTCTTAGATGGTAACTAGGTTAATGGTGCGTTGGCATTTTTGTTAGCAAGTAGGTACGCGAAGGTTGCGTAATGTCATCTCAGCACATATTAATACTTCAGTCGGAATTTCCAGGAATTGCTATTGTATTCTATTGTTGTCGCGATCACCGGTGCTCGCGCGGGGCCTGAAGGATTAATAGTTATAAGACGTTAAGTTAGGAATATTTGCATTCACTTTATTTCAAATCTCAGCTCAGCAAGATAGTTATATATTATAATAATATATAAATTTGATTATCAGCTCATTCACAAAGTTTTAAGTTATCAGTTTAACTCAGTTTTACAGCATCAAACGTTAAATTTTATAATTTAACAAAATGGGAAAAACATATTCGATTGAAAAGAAAGAGGAAGAAATTGTTATCGCTCAAAACGGAGCAAATCACGCAACAGCATCTAATACTAATTTTAAATTGTAAGTGTTGAGCATCACGGTGACTGTTATGGCAGTCATCCTTTTTGTATTTTGTGCTATTTTAATATACAAAGTTTGTGTTACACGTGCAAGGAAGATGTTAAGAAAGGAATTGAATTGTAATCAGGGTACAGATTTAAGTATTTTGTCACAACATAAGCTCCCAAATGTTAATGTCTGCTAAATTCAATTTTTTTTTGTTATTTGTCAATTATGTAAATCATTTTTTTTTTAGAAGGGGGTGTATGTAGTGTGCGTTGTAATTCGCGGTAATCGCGTATTGTTAAATCAGCTATATTCGTGGCGTGGCGAAAGACCCCTGCGAGAGTCAGTCGTCTGCCTACCGCCTACCTAACTTAACGTGTAATAAAGTGATTCCGAGCATCCAGTATTTAATTTGAAGACCCCAGCCTTTGTTCACTAAAGCTTCTCGCCGAAAGCAGGAGGCTTACCAATCCTGGGCCAACGCGGTGTCTGCTCGGGATTTAAATACCAGCACATATAAAAAGGAGTACAACCTTACCTCTAGGTCCCTCAAGAAAGAGATTACTCGGGCAAAGCAACAGCACGTCAATAGAATTGGCAAGATACTTGAGCGCCTCCCCTCGGGAACCCGTGCATTCTGGTCTCTGGCCAAAGCTATTGAAAGATATTTCTGCAAGCCAACCCTACCATCCCTACACGTAGGAAATAGGTCGTTGGCCCAAGACGCAAAAGACAAAGCCAATCTTCTGGGAAAGCTCTTTGCGTCAAACTCGACCCTGGATGACGGGGGGCAAAAACCGCCGACCATACCGCGATGCACGAGCATCATGTCGGATATTCGGTTTCATCAGCGCTCAGTGCGAAAAGCCCTCCGTTCCTTTGATATCCAAAAGTCGAATGGGCCTGACGGAATCCCGTCTACTGTGTTAAAAAAGTGTGCTCCAGAGTTGGCTCCGGTCTTGACGCGTCTTTTTCGGCTCTCCTATTCTACTGGCATCATCCCGGCTTCCTGGAAGACAGCCTTGGTGCACCCGATCCCCAAAAAGGTGATCGCTCAAATCCTTCCAACTACAGACCAATCGTTATAACCTCTCTCTTCTCGAAGATAATGGAATCCATTATCAATCCAATATCTCTTGGCGTACCTGACACATCGTTGGGCTCAGGCAATCGAGTTAAAGGGAGAGGCATTGGCTGTTAGTTTGGACATTGCGAAGGCCTTTGATCGGGTTTGGCATAAAGCGCTGCTTTCAAAGCTTCCATCATACGGGCTGCCTGAGAAATTATGTAAGTGGGTCACTGGTTTCTTAGCAGACAGAAGCATAAAGATCTTAGTTGACGGCGAATGCTCGGAAACTCAGTCTGTTGATGCTAGTGTCCCTCAGGGCTGTGTGCTATTGCCTACTCTATTCTTACATGCATTGCATATCAATGACATGTTGCAGACCAGCGGCATTCATTGCTATGCGGATGACAGTACAGGTGATGCTGTATATTATACAGGCTCCCCCAATATTTCTCGGCAAAATGTCACTGAGAGTCGAAACGAACTTGTGTCTAAGGTGGAGAATTCATTGGAAAAGGTCTCTGAATGGGGTAGACGTAACTTGGTCCAATTCAACCCCGTCAAGACACAAGTCTGCGCGTTCACCACTAAAAAGTCACCAATGGTCGTATGTCCTCGTTTCGAGGGCACATCTTTAACCATCTCCCCTAGCATTGAGATACTTGGCGTCAACATATCGAACGAAGTCCAGTTCCGATATCATCTAGAGGGTAAGGCCAAATTAGCCTCGAAGAAGCTTGGTGTTCTTAACAGAGCGAGACAGTACTTCAGTCCGGACCAACGACTACAACTCTACAAGGCGCAGGTTCGGCCTCATATGGAATATTGTTCTCATCTCTGGGCAGAGGCGCCAAAATACCAACTACTCCCTCTGGATCGTATCCAACGAAGCGCCGCTCGAATTGTTGACTGCCATAGTGTTTCAAACAGCTTGGACCCCTTGGAATTACGCCGAGATGTAGCTTCACTCTGCATCTTCTATCGGTTGTATCACGGGGAGTGCTCTGAGGAATTGTTCGGAATCATACCACCTGCAATTTTTCGCCATCGTCCCACGCGAAAAACATACCATCCTCATCACCTTGATGAGTGGCAGTCTTCCACAGTGCGTTTTTCGCGTAATTTTCTGTCGCGCACTGTAAAACTCTGGAATCAACTGTCACCAGCAGTTTTTCCGGACCTATACGACCTGCAATCCTTCAAGAAAAGAGCGTATTCCCTCTTAAAAGGCCGGCAACTGCAGCTGTTCTGATGTTGCGAGTGTCCATGGGCGACGGTAGTTGCTTACTATCAGGTGACCCGTTTGCTCGTTTGCCCCCTTATTTAATAAATAAATAAAATAAAAAACCGTACATTTTTACGGGATAAAAGCTTTCCCGGGACTCAAAGTAATTTCATACTCCATACCTTTCAGCAAAATCGGTTCAGCCATCGGTGGTTTTAGCGAGAAAACACAAAGGACAGAGAGACAGTGACGACCTGTGTGGCTCAATTGGTTAAGTGTGTAGCAGCTCAAGCCGAGGGTCGCGGGTCCGAATCCCGCCGACGCACACAAGGCCTTTTGTAAGATTTAGGTGGACAAAAATATTTTATTCATTAAAATACGCAGTAACATACGTATTTATGTTTATTTACACATAATTACAAAAAATAAATACTAAAACCAAAATTAAATTAATATTTAAGGGGGGCTCCCATACAACAAACGATATTATTTTAGCCTTTTTTGCTCGCAATCAATAATGGCAACAGCTAGGCACTTGAAATTTTCATAGAGGCCTAAGTTATATGTTTACTTTAATAATTAATAATAATATTTAAATAAAATAAAAATTTGAGGGGGGCTCCCATACAAAAACACAATTTTTGGCCTATTTTTTCTCTATAACGGCACGGAACCCATCGTGCGCGAGTCCGACACGCACTTGGTCGATTTTTATAATTAATTAAATAACACAATTTTAATTTACTACAAATTAGACTGTTAACTACAAATCCCTAAACTTTTAACGGAGAGAAGGAGAGTTATAATCATTATTTATTAATTATTATCATTATCATCATCGTCGTCATCTTTATCGTCATCTTCATCATCATCATCATCATCATCATCATCACTGTCTACCACGATATGTTGATGACCAGGAATGGCAGGGTTTTCGAATAAGTCGGTCACCTCTTTCACAAATGGAACTACCCGATGCTTCGGTTTTTTTGCAGCTCCTGGAAATAAATAATTAAATAAACTTTAATGTACACTTCATGCCTACATACAGTACATACCTAGCCCATGTTATCAGCTACAACAGAACAGAATATTGTAGTCGGATACTTATATAAAAATGCTTACCTGTTTATTTAGTTTTTGCCGAAAATTTTCAGGTATCTTGTTAATGACATAGTCAATCAGACATGACACGCATTGTGATTGTGCTAATGCTAGATATCCTTTGGTTTGAAGGTGCAAAAATAACTCTCTTCGGGTGATTAATGTTTCATTTCGTTGCCATTCCCCCGAAGTTCCTGTTAAAAAAATATATTAAAAAAAAAGTTGCAAGTAGTTGCAGCTAATTTATCTTGTATTCGATAGCCCACATGTTTCTCCAAATATGGAAAGTAAAATTATTCTTTGGCGTCCTTTACCAAAGACTATGTAGGACTGTTTAGAAAAAAATATCCATTTTTTAGCGACTCAATTGTAACTAAGGATTATGAATTATTAAATCATTTTTTTGCGTTACTTAAAACTATAACCAAAAGTACTTACCACAAGCTTGATTATCCATATTGAAATTTTTAAATAATTCCGTTCCAATCGCAAAATATTTCACTTCTAAAAGTACAGAAAACACAACCGCTCGGAATAGTCGTAAGAAACAACTAACTCAACAAGTTTCTACCTGCTATTGTATTGTTTGCCGGGCGTGTGGTGACCGTTTTTTTTTGTCTATTGTGTAGTCAAAAGGTGAATGAATTGTTTGCCAAACAAAAACAGCTTAATTTACATGTACCTAAAATTCTTTTTGTCCAGCTAAATACCTCAAAAGGCCTTGTGTGCGACGGATCAAAAAGTTTTCAATGTTCCTGGGGCTGGATATATATTAATTACTAGCTGCAGTTGCCCGCGACTTCGTTCGCGTTAGCACAGTAGAATATCACATCCCAAGTATCATTTATTGTACAAAAATATTCAATGTACAGAATTTGTACAATAAACAACATCTATAGAGACTTTACTACGATTTTATTATATATAGATGTTCCGCGCGGCTTCGCTTGCGTAATTTAGGAATTTCCCGCAACCGTACATTTTTCCGCAAAAAATAGCCTATGTCTCTTCTCATGGTCTATTCTTCATGTTTGCCAAATAACATAAAAATTGCTCCAGTAGTTCTTAAGATAATAAGCAATTTCAAATAATTTCCCCCGTTTTTCCACATTTTTCTCTATTTCTTCACTCCAATTAGTTTTAGCGTGATAAAATATAGCCTATAGCCTTTATCAATAAATGGGCTATCTAACACTGAAAGAATTTTTCAAATCGGACCAGTAGTTCCTGAGATTAGCGCGTTCAAATAAGCCCTTTCAAATAATTTACCCACGGTTTTTTCCACATTTTCCTCTATTTATTCGCTCCTATTAGTCTTAGCGTGATAAAATATAGCCTATAGCCTTCCTCGATAAATGAGCTATCCAACAATAAAATAATTTTTCAAATCGCACCAGTAGTTCCTGATATTAGCGCGTTCAAACAAACAAACAAACAAACTCTTCCCAATTATAATATTAGTATAGATATGTGTATGATATAATAAAAATCTCAAATATATGTAACTTAAATACTGTATAGTATAAAAGTACCTATCTATACTAATATTATAAAGCGGAAGAGTTTGTTAGTTTGTTTGTTTGAACACGCTAATCTTAGGAACTACTGGTCCGATTTGAAAAATTCTTTCAGTGTTAGATAGCCCGTTTATCGAGGAAGGCTATAGGCTATATTTTATCACGCTAAGGCTAATAAAAGCATAGAAATAGAGGAAAATGTAGAAAAAACGGGGGAAATTATTTGAAAGGGCTTATTTGAACGCGCTAATCTCAGGAACTACTGGTCTGATTTGAAAAATTCTGTCAGTGTTAGATAGCCTATTTATTGAGAAAGGCTACAGGCTATATTTTATTACGCCAAGACTAATAGGAGCGAATAAATAGAGGAAAATGTGGAAATAACGGGGGAAATTATTTGAAAGGGCTTATCCTACGAACTACTACAGCAATTTTTCTGTTATTTGGGTCAGATAGGGATAGAGCACGTGAAGGATCATAGGCTTTTTTTTGTGGACTAATTTGTCTGTAAAATATCTCATTTACGCGGGCGAAGCCGCACGGAACGTATATTCGCGTAAACAGCTGGACTGATTTTGCTGAAATTTGGTATAGATATATGTATGTACTTTGAGTCCCGGAAAAGGACATAGGATACATTTTGCCCCGGAAAAATGTACGGTTCCCACACAATAAACTTTTATGACTTTCGCCTAAGCTATTCAATCTATTTTGCTGAAATTTGGTATAGAGATATTACTTTGAGTCCCGGGAAAGAACATAGGATATATTTTGTCGCAGAAAAATGTACGGTTCCCACAAAATGTAACTTTGTGATTTGCGCGTAAACTATTCAATCGATGTACGGGAACAACTATAAACTGAAGTACACGCGGACGAAGGCGCGGGCAACAGCTAGTTAAATATATTTTCGTTGTCTGGTACATGTAACACAAGTCCGTCAGGTACTTATAGTAGGGGAGGTCGCGCTCACTTTAAAAAGTAATTTCATACCGAGCGAAAATCGTTACAATAATAGTATTCCACTAATACATAATAGCTTTGATCGTCAGCTGCTTCAAAAGTGGTGGAATAAAAATTGGGAGTATTGTTGTTGTTGTTGTCTCAAAGTTGTTGTTGGGAATCGTATTGAATTGACATTAAAAAGATCCCAATTCGCACCCAATAAATGTTCATATCTAGATTATACACGTTGAGGTTCGGTAGGTGTCGTTTTAGTTTTAGTATATAACAACAGATGGCTAAAATTTATATCAAACTTCTTCATAAAATATATTGACTATCGAATTAATTACTTAAAATTGCTATGTGAGACAATTTTATGGTTAATTCAAACGAAAATCGCCGTCAGCTGAATGTTTGCAGGTGGAAATGTCGTCTACGCGACGGTCATAACTTATATCGCTGGCTGACGGTTTTTCCACCGTCGTATTAGCGACTGACGGTTTTTTTTTTATTATATACAAAGTAGAAACATTCACCTGTATAAATTTTGTACGGTATAAAATGACTTTATATTCAAAAAATTTTTACATGTTCAGTAACGCGACTGACGTTGAATCCCCCGTCTGCAATACGGCTGACGGTGATTTTTGGTTAAACATGACCTCAATAATCATCCATCAAAGTTTCATTCGGTATAAAATCACTTTTCGCAACTATTTTTTCTACAACTTTGAAATACTCTCAGTTAACATTCCACCACGGATGCGGCAACTGACGCTGATTATATTGATTGATAAATATTCAGCTACCGCTGGACAAAAATTTGGTCGGTATGAAATGACTTAGCAAACGATAGCACTACCTCCCCTACTATTAGCACGGGGCCAGACTGACGCGGTGTGAAGCGTCTATAAGATATTAAATTAAACCGACACACTTTCGCATTTATAATAATAATAATATACCTTCTTTATACTTTGGCGTAGAACTTCTACGACAGTTTCAATTGCCGTAGAACTGCTACGGTTTCTGCTACGTGGTAGCAACTGAATCCTATCTTATCTTATATCTTCTAAGGGTTGGACCACATCTGGCAGCACGGAATCGCATTTGTTCCACCTGTGCTACCACGTGCTGCAGTGTGCTGCCGCATGCGAACGCGCGCAGCAGCACACTGCAATAGATGGACAGACAGACGGTCAGGAAGACGGACAGACATAGCGAGGCAATGATTGGTGATAGATACAAAGTGTAAAGGACAAAGTTGTAGAGAATTTAATTAGCTTTTGTGTAGTAGAAAAGAATTTCGTACGAATTGATTCATATGAATTGATAAGTGCATTTGTTGAATAAATAATAGTAAATTATTAAAACCTGAGACAGACGGCGACCATTGTTTATGCGACGGAATAGCGATCGACGTTGCCATGGCGACATACTTATTTGGTCACTTCAATAAAATAATATGGGCGAAATATCTACTTTATATAAATGGCAAAGCAACGTTTGCCGGGCCAGCTAGAATTATTATAATACTATTCAAATGACAAGATATTTGAAAATATTATATAGTATACGCACCCTGGGCAGCAAATAAGAAAGCCTCAGATCACAATATATGTTTGTTGAACTCGGCTTCGCCTTTACATGTGATCTGAGACATTTCTTATTTTCCTGCCCTAGGTGCGTAATGTACCATCGAGGAAATTGATTCCTATGCAGTTGATAGATCAACGTTATTTGGTCGAATATGTCAATTCAATGTTAATTGTGATCTGTCGGTTGGGTTTGACGTAACGCAACCAAACTACGTATAGATCAGTTAACTAAAGCTGGCACGTTCACAGTGCTGTCACTTATGCAATTTCACTATACAGTATGTTTAAAAATATAATATGTTTGCATCATGATAAAAATTATCGTATAATCTGCGTACGATAATAATATGCTATCGTACATCGTACGTACGCACAAAATTATCGTATGTATACGATAATTATCGTACGGTTCCGAACGCTGGCCGCTCGCCGATCACACGTTACCGATTTGTAACATCACGCTGTATTTATAAACAGTAGCATAAGAAAAACAATAACTGTCCCCTTCACGCTTATAAGATAGACCGCGCGCGAGAGAGACAGGCAGACTTTTTATGATGCATATGCAGTACGACGTCACGCCACGCGCTTATTCACAGACACTACACAAGCGCAATCGTGCCAGCTCTTGTTAACTGACCTGTATGTCCCCGATCTGCATAGAAATCAACTTCTCTGATAGTACTATATCATTTATCACATTTTATACAAAAGGTTTTACACCTTAAATCAATCAGTTTCAAGTTAATCCCAACCATTAAGGCATAAACAATTCAAACTACAAGCAAGTAATTCAAGTGCTTACTTAAGAAAACATTAACTTCCATATAGAAAGGGAATAGGCCCATAACATTATTTATAATTTGGGATTCAGCTCTCCTTATTAATAATTCCACGCTGGAATAAGCAAAACGCTACAGCCGCAATGCGTATACAAACAAAATATACAATAAATATCAACATTATTGGAACAGGATTGCAAATTGTTATTATAGTGAGCATTGCCGTTGTAAAGGTTGAAATAGGAAACCAAATACAGGCAGCACATATAAAAATAAAAAAAATACTTGTGGTCCTCGAGGACTGTCGAAGTTATTGCATACCATTTTTATCAACTTTAATTGAGTATTTCAAGATTATTTTTTTTTGATAAATGTAAAGATCGTATATAATAAGTTTTACTTATAACAAAACATTTTTGTTTTATTTGTTTACGCAATAATTCAAAAGTTATTTAAAAATGAAAATTGGAAGACACGCCAACAGCTCCGGCGCTAACCCAAGCGTGTGTGACGTCATAATTTTAATTTTCACCACAGAACAATAAAAACAGTAGTACTAACATACCACGATTTGTTTAACAAACGAATATTTTAATGGATGCGTACTTCTGAACCCAAAGCCTTAAATTTATTAAAACTGAAAACCAAAACACACATTCAGTACTTAAAATAGAGTTTGTTTTACATTTCTTATTTCGAGCATATTTCGAGTCATAGGAGAATCAGTTTATATTGTGGATTTACTAAAAAGTTTAGCTACGTACATGGCATATTATAGTTAGCGCAAACAATTTTGACCTTAAACTTTAACGAAATAAGGAAAATATTGCCGTATACTATTAAAATGTATCTAACATTGTGACGCCACATCTCAATCATGGCGCGTTTATAAGTCACATGACTTTATTAAAATTTCGTGAATTTTTAATTGTTGATAATTAATTGAAAAAAACATTTTTCAAAGGTTTTTGCATTAGATATGAATATTATTAATAAAAAGGTTTTAAAATACATTACAAAAATCAATAATATATATTTTTTAAATACTCAATTCGCATACGTCTTCAACAACGCCGTACATAGTTCAAGACAACTAAATTCAAATATATGGAAAATTTGGCAAAATTAAAGTACAACTTTTATCTATCAGGATATTTAGGTTATAGAGTAAAGTTAAATTTTTTTCTACTCTTCCCCCGGGTCCGGGGGTAAATTGGCGGTTTGGTGGCGGTAAATTGTGAAATTATTGAAAAAAAAACTAAACGATTAGCAAAAAATATTAATAAATTATTAAAAACACTCGTTTTTGATGACCGATTGCGCCGAAACTATAAGTGATATCGCTTTTGTTTATATGAGAGGCTTATGGTAAATTTATCAAGTTTTATTTCGTTAATACATACTTTTTATGTATCGAATACGGTTTCTTATTTCAGTGTAAAATACCACGTTTCGGGACATATTCGAGGGCGCGGGGGGGTGACGCACACCTCGGAGAGGGGGGGAGAGTAGAAAAAATTTAACTTTACACTATAACCTACATATCCTGATAGATAAAAGTCGTACTTTAATTTTGTCAAATTTTCAGCTAGTTGTCCTGAACTAACACGGCACAGTGCAGCGGTGCCACGCCGCAACGCTGTGCCGGTGGGTGTGGTTAGTCGTCGGTGTTAAGTTTTTTTTTGTTACGGAAAATTTCGATTCGTTCGCTGCGCTCTAAGCCGCGATGGCTGTGCAATAGCTTAAAAAAACCTTGGGATTTGTCAACTGGGTTTGACATAACTTGACCAAATAACGTTTGTGCTGTCGTCAACTACAGCTGCATGCAAGTGTGCCCGTGTATATTATGGTGTACAGTATATCCCACCAAAAACATACCTGTTAAAAATAGGGCCAAGTTGTTATTGGTTGATTATTCGCCTTAAAAAAAGAGTTGAAATCCAATCCAATGCCAAGTTTAGATGCACTTCAAAATCGATCATAATCATCATCATCAACAGCCTGGTCCTTAATACTTCTAAATTTGAACTTGGCAGGTTGATTTGATCACATAAATACCAAATATTAAATTTAGATTTAATTAATCAAATGTTTTATGCTACGTATAATGTATATCATGAAAACCTGCCAAGTTCCAATTTAGAAGTATTAAGGATCAGGCTGTTGATGACGATGATTATGATCGATTTTGAAGTGCATCTAAACTTGGCATTGGATTGGATTTCAACTCTTTTTTAAGGCGAATAATTAACCAATAGGAACTTGGCCCCATTTTTAACAGGTATGTTTTTGGTGGGATTTCAATAATTTTTTTTGGGAAATCGTACGGTCTATTTTTATAGTGCCACACCCGCATGTATTGTTAATCTAAGTCATTCTGCGTTTCAAAGTAACTTTGCTAGCGCCATCTATTGAAAGTATTTTATAAACAATATTTTCGACAGATGGCGCTAGTGGTATTTGTTAACCTATCAATAGAAGCCAAATTTTTAAGGTAGCAGTATTTATTTATAAGCTATACAGTGTGCATTATACGTGACAATATTTTTAAACCCTTCTCTCCTCCTCCCACACGTATTCACTGTTACATAAGAAATTTTTCCTAAAATTCGTAGATGAGCCGACTCACGCTTGACCGATTTCTTAAATTTCTCAATTTTTTGTTAATCTACATATAAAACCCAACCTGTGTGCCAAATTTCATAGCGCTAGGACAATTGGAAGTGGCCTAGAGGTTTTGATTACCGGTCAGTAAGTGAGTGAGTGCCAAAATTAGCTATTTTTACAAGGACATATTTCAGGATGTAACAACGCTATATCTATGAAATTTAGTATATTGCGTAAGTACTAGTACATGATTACGTACGTATAGTTTTATCTTTGTACTTGCAATAGTTACTGAGCTACAGGGGGGTCAAAAGTGCGTCGAAACCGTTCGTGTAAATAGTGCACGGCATGCGCGCGGCCTGCTGGAACTTGGCGGCGCACGGCCGTGCGCTTTGATTGTACAATTACGTACGTATAATTTTATATTTGTACTTGCAATAGTTACTGAGTTACAGGGGGTCAAAAGTGCGTCGAAACCGTTCGTGTAAATAGTGCAGGGCATGCGCGCGGCCTGCTGGAACTTGGCGGCGCACGGCTGTGCGCTTTGATTGTACAATGGCTGGGCGAGTAAATTAAACACAGATTACTAACTGAACACTCCTACTTTGGCGGCGGCTAGTGAAGTGATCGTCACTGTAGTCGGGCGACCACTCGAACTATCCCCACTTCCTCCCTAGTAGGCGTGTCCATCTTTATTTATCAATACACTACGACTACAACGTTGGTCCATCATTTGCCTAAATTAATTTCTGTGATAGTACTTACCCTAACTAACAATGTATTAATTAAGATTACATTCTATTTGTACCCTAGTTTGTGTAATCACTTAAGTTTGTGGCACCATTCGTCATTCAGCCCTAGCCCTTAGCACATTAGTGCCCTATGCCCGAAGGATAAAGGATTATGTTTTACTAGACGACGCCCGCAACTTGGTTGTATTTAAAATCGTTTATCGGATTTTTTTCAAAAAAAAACTATCCAATGTCCTTTCCGGTCTCTCAAAGTATCTAAAACAAATCCATACTAAATATTATAAATGCAAAAGTGTGTCTGCCCGGCTGTCCGTCTGTCCGTCTCTCTGTCTGTTACCTCTTCAAGCCCAAACCGCTGAACCAATTTTGTTAAAATTTGGTATGTAGATACTTTGAGCCCCGGGAAAGGACATAGGATACTTTTCGTCCCAGAAAAATGCACGGTTCCCGCGCGATAAACGAGTTTTGGCGCAACGGAGTTGCGGTCGTCATCTAGTTTCATTGAATTTAACGAGTCAATCGTATAAGCGTGAAAAGGTAATTGACAGATAGACGGGTACATTATCGTATTCATAAATTGTTAATACAATTAATAATTTATTAGTAAATGTCTAAATGATAAGAATTATACCACGCAAGTAATGACTGTACATGTGTCTTCAGCGATGTATGAGCTTGAAGTGTAAAGTAAAATATATGTTTCGCGATTTGTATGGGCAATTAAATTTTTCAGCACTGCTAAGAACTCATAGATACCCTAAACAAAGTGATAAAATCTAGGGACTAAACATTTTAGGACTAATTTTTAGGGACTAAAGTATCATCACTTTGTTTTGTTACATCCTGTGAATAATTATTTTTAATCTTTAGCGCCTCAAAATCGCGTTCTTAATTTTTTTGCAATATGTCAAACAGAATTGAAGACGCGTGTGGAAAAACAACATAACTAATATTTTATAACAAATATCTATGGACGCTTCACACCACGTCAGTCTCCGTTCCTGAAGGACTTGTGTTACAGGTACTAGACAACGGAAATATATTTAATACTTTTATACTATACATATATTTAAGATTTTTATTATATCATACACATATTTAATACACATCCAGACCCGGGAACATTGAAAAACTTTTTGTTCCGTCGGCGGGATTCGAACCCGCGACCCCCGGCTTGAGCTGCCACACACTCAACCAATTGAGCCACAGAGGTCGTCAGAGCCACAAAAGGACAGTTACAAATTTTTACCGTATGATTTGAACAAACCTTGTAATTTATCTGCTTCATCATCTGGCCAATGTAACTGGCTATACATAAAATCCACATTTTTTAGGGTTCCGTACCCAAAGGGTAAAAACGGGACCCTATTACTGAGACTTCGATGTCTGTCCATCTGTCCGTCTGTCCGTCTGTCCGTCTGTCTCCAGGCTGTAGCTCAAGAACGGTAATAGCTAGAGTTGAAATTTTCACAGATTATGTATATTATCTGTTGCCGCTATAACAACAAATACTAAAAACAAAATAAAAATAATATACCCATACAACAAACGTGATTTCTTGACCTTTTTTGCTCTATATCAATAATAGCAAGAGGTAGGTACTTGAATTTTTCTCAAAGTCTTTCTTTCTTTAATATTTAATAATAATATAAAATAAAATAAAAAATTAAAGGGGGCTCCCATACAAAAAATACAATTTTTGGCCTAATTTTGCTCTATATATAACGGTACGGAACCCTTCGTGCGCGAGTCCGACTCGCACTTGGTCGATTATTTTTTTATTTCAAATCATTTTTCAGACCCGAGCCTCCATTTATGCAAGAAAACGGCAATTTTTTAACTGTTACCTTGTTCTTGCACTCTCGTCTTATCGGGAATCTCTGGTGAACTTCACCAGAGATGATCGTTATTTCATCATAACTTCTATTGTATAGGAATCTCAATTTAAATGGAGGAGTCTCCCTTGGGGGATGATCGGCGACGGAACCTTGTTATTGGAGTCAGGTATACGGAACTAATTATTAGGATTCCGTCTGGGATACTCTGAAGTGATGTCATTGTAAATAATGTTTAGGTATTTTGCAGTGAATATTTGTAAAAGTGTTAATTTTTGAACGTCTTTCCACATTAAAAAACTGTTTTTTTAAATTATGTTTTTTAATAAAATTTTATAATGTAAGAGCTTATTTTTTTGTTGAAAGTTGTGACTAATAAGTTAAGCTTATATTCAGCAGTAAATTAATAATTATTTTCAATACCTTGAGTATACATATATATATATATATATATATATATATATATATATATATATATATATATATATATATAATTATAGTCTGTCATAAATTAATAGAATTTTTGTCGGTCGCGGTAAAGATCGGAGTCCAGAGTTTGTCTATACTTTCGCATTTCTACTGGTCGCCGTGCTAGGGCTACTGTTATAGACATTATAAAATAATTTTGTTATCGTCTAAAAATAGACATTCACTTTTTATGTGATACTTTAATCTCCATAGCCTTCGGAGTTTTAGCAATATTCAATTACTAGAACACCGCTTAAGCCTCCAAAAGTTGTCAGACACGAACACTGTCATGTAATCCACTTGAACGCTTCAACACTTCTGTTCCCCTGGTGCAATAATTTTCCCTTTAAATAGCTATAAAGTTTGGAAAATATTATCAAAATCTGTCCAGTCACTTTGAGCAAACTCAGGAATTATTAAATACTAGCGACCCGCCCCGGCGTCGCACGGGTATAAAATATATAGCCACTGAAAAAATTATTAAAATCGATAGCCTATGTCCCTGCACGTGGTCTACTTATTATCTTTGTCTTCTTCTTATAACATAAAAATTGCTCCAGTAGTTGGCGAGATAAGCCCTTTCAAATAATTTCCCCCGTTTTTTTCCACATTCTCCTATTAGTCTCAGCGTGATAAAATATAGCCTATAGCCTTCCTCAATAAATGGGCTATCTAACACTGAAATAATTTTTCAAATCGGACCAGTAGTTCTGAGATTAGCGCGTTCAAGTTAGTCCTTTCAAATAATTTTCCCCGGTTTTTTCACATTTTCCTCTATTTCTTCGATCCTATTAGTCTTAGCGTGATAAAATATAACCTATAGCCTTCCTCGATAAATGGGCTATCTAACGCTGAAAGAATCATCAAAATCCGTTGCGTAGTTTTAAAGATTAAAGGGAACAAAGGGACATGAGGGAAAAAAGCGACTTTTTTTATAATATGTATAGAAAATATATAAAATCTATGCTTCCTTTTACACATAAAATTATTGTATCGCAATGTTTGTAATGAAATGACCAACCGATTTTGATGATAATTTGTGTTTCCTGCAGGTTTGAGACTAGGTCGACATCAACATCAACAAAATAATAATTCGTTGGGTCAACTAGCATCTAATATTGGTGTAGATAGTATTGACTTTATAATAATAAGGCTGATTTACAGTCCAGCACTGGATTGAAACATGTTTACATTGATACAGTGCTGATCCAGCGACGGAACCAGTGACGCTGGCGCCAGCTACTGTATCAATGTAAATCAGCCTTTATACAAAAATGTTTATCATAAAGTAAAACATAACATAGCAAAATAAAATAAATAGTTATGTAGAAATATATTTATTAGTCAAGAAAGAAATTGCATCTAAAATTTTATGACACTTAAAAATATACTTACGCCTTATTTCAACGTGAAAAGTTTGTTAATAAACTTCAGAACCTCTTTTTAACGCTGCATAAGGGGAAGACGTGACAAAAAATAATAATGTTTCCCAACTTTATTATCTTTTTTTATTAATAAAGTTAGAAACGCGTAAAATTGTGGATGGAATTGTGGCCATCTCGAATAACGAAGAGGTATTTGCCTACGAATCTATAGTTATATTATAAAGCGGAAGAGTTTGTTTGTTTGTTTGTTTGAACGCGTTAATCTCAGGAACTACTGGTCCGATTTAAAAATTCTTTTATCTATGGTCTACACCAGGTTTTCCCAAACTGTGCGCCGCGGGTGCCCTAGTGCGCCGTGGAAAAAGGCAAGAGGGGCACTGTGAGTTGAAACTCCGTCATTTTCCGTAACGACAAATATTATAAAATAAAATTATAATATGAATTATACAGAGCAGGCAAATGATTAAATATTGGTTTATTATTATTTACTTGCTTAACCTAACTAAAATCATTAAGGGGTGTTTAATTTTTGGTAAAGTAAGAAGAGGGCGCCGTGACAAAACATTAAGACTTGTAAGTACGCCGCAGGCTGAAAAAGATTGGGAACCCCTGGTCTATACTATTATAATATATCTACACATATTATAAAACAAAGTCGTTTTTCCCCTCAGGTCCCTTTGTTCCCTTTAATCTTCAAAAATACGCAACGGATTTTGATGATTCTTTCAGTGTTAGATAGCCCATTTATCGAGGATGGCTATAGGCTATATTTTTAACCGACTTCCCAAAAACGAGGAGGTTATATGTTCGGCTGTGGATATTTATTTTTATTTTTGTATGTTCAACGATTACTCCGCCGTTTGTGAACCGATTTTTGAAATTTTTGTTTTGTTGTATTAGGTTTCACTCGAATTTGGTACCATGTTCACAAAAGTGGTGACCTGATGATGGGATCCATGAGTAATCGAGGGAACTCCTCAAAATTTGTATGGAAACATATGGTGATCTTGGTTTTATGAGAAGCATCCTAAGCATATGCTTCAAAATGATGAAGATTGAATAGGTACAGAAATAGTTGAGTTTTAGCCGAATTCGGAAAAAGGCACTATTAGATAGGAAAAATTATTTAATACTTTTTAGTTCATATTATAAGGATGTTATTATTGTTTTTGCCTTGGAAGTCGGTTTTAATTTTTTGTTAAAAATAATAATATCACACTAAGACTAATAGGAGCGAAGAAATAGAGGAAAATGTGGAAAAAAACGTGGAAAATTATTTGAAAGGGCTAACTTGTACGCGCTAATCTCAGGAACTACTGGTCCGATTTGAAAAATTATTTCAGTGTTAGATAGCCTATTTATTGAGGAAGGCTATAGAGTATAGGCTATATTTTATCACGCTGAGACTAATAGGAGAATGTGGAAAAAACGGGAAAAATTATTTGAAAGGGCTTATCTTGCGAACTACTGGAGCAATTTCTATGTTATTTGGCACTGATAAGAAGTAGACCACGTGAAGGGTCATCTAGGCCATCGATCATTTTTTCAGTGGCTATATATTTTATACCCGTGCGACGCCGGGGCGGGTCGCTAGTTTATATTATAAAGCGAAAGAGTTTGGTTGAATGTGCTAATCTCAGGAAATACTGGTCCGATTAAAAAAATATTTTAGTGTTAGATAGCTCGTTTATCGAGGAAGGCTATAGGCTTTATATTATTATCGTGCTAAGACTAATTATAGGAACCATTTGGAATGAAGAAACAGAGAAAAATGAGAAAAAAAACGGGGGAAAATTATTATTTGAAAGGGCTTATCTCCCGAAGTACTGGAGCAATTTTTATGTTATTTGGCACAGATATAGAGAGGACCACGTGAAGAGATTTTTTGCGGGAAAATGTTGATTGGGGTTTCCGTCAAGTTCCTAATTTACGCGGGCGAAGCCGCGCGGAACGTCTAGCCACAATAATATAATCGCTTACATTGATCCCGAATATTGACTAACGAACCAATTTTTAAATTTTTAATGAGTTTAATTCAAAGGGACAATTTTATTTTAATTTTAAACATTTTCAAAATATAATATCCAAAAATACGACGAAACGTTTCAAGAAAAGGTAGGTAGTGCCCTTGCGCGAATGGCTCGTCTTGGCGTGGGCACTACTGTGGCCCAGATATTCGACAAACGAAACCACGAGCAAGAGTAGGTAACTTTTTAATGCACGCTAAAAATATTCCTAAACTTGTTTAAACCTCTATTGTGTTTTTCGTTTGAGCAAATTTTTGTGCACACAGCTGAACTACTGTATTATTTATACTGTGTCCGTTGCCGGTGGCGTTGTGCAACAATTGTTCGTACCTTTTTTCTCTTTTGTAAACAGTCTGAACCACAGTGTAAATAGAACACAAAATTCTTACCTGTAGCTACACTGGCGAAATTGGCTGCATATAACATTTGAAGTTAAATTTTTATTCAGAAAAAAAACATAATATTATTATATCTTTGTTATTTAGAAAATCTAACGGTTGCATTCAGAGATATAACTTTAGTTAAAAGATGATAATACTAGTACAAGATCCATACACAATGAGAGGTCAATGACCGAATATGTACGTATTCGGCGATCGAATTATTCTAGAGTACGGAAAAATACTAGAAGTACCGCAACTCCCTTGCAATATTTTATAAAAAAAAAAACAATATTTTACTATCATTTCTTGTATCTTAAGGTGCCGGTTGGCAGCGGGCGACATGAAGCAACCGCAGAAGACGTGTCGCAGCGACACTACTGGTTTCTGTGTACCTTCCGCAGCTAGCGAAGCGAATCTAGCGACACATAATCATAGAAATACATAGAAACCAGTAGTGTCGCGACGACACGTCGTCTGCTGCCGCTTCATGTAGCGGGCTTTCAACTAAGGCTTCAGTCTCAAAATCAGCGGGCAGCGGGGCCGGAGCGGCGGCGCGGCGGCACGTTCCTATGTATAAAATATGACAACATCGATAGCAGCAACGTGGCGAGCGGGGCGCGCGGCTATTTTCGGGGTCTTCTATACATTGAAACGCGCCGCCGCCGCTCCCGCCCCGCTGCCCGCTGATTTCGAGACTGACCGCTCAAAGTACCTCCACTCCGAATTTCATCTAAGTCGGTTCAGCCGTTTCGGAAGAGGTTACAGGCATACATTAGTAAGCATAAGGATTTAAAGAGGAAAAGTGTAGGAATTATTTTCGCGTAACCATTCCCAAACAGTAAAATAAAAAGCTCACGAGCCGAATACAAATGTGGGCCGAGTAAATATTAAATTTCCACAATTTTTGTTCACTGAAGGCATATAAATTGAAGACGGGAGTGGATGATGTGGGTAACTAACAACTTGAAAATTGACTTTTTTGCATAATTCGAGGCTTTAGGCTGTCTTTCCACCAGAGCTGAGCGGAGCTGTGTTGTGAGGAATGTATTTTTGAAAACCAATAGAATCGCTTTATTGACATGACTTTGCCATGACATCGCTCAGCGCGGCGATGCTATTGGTTCTCAAAAACATATTCCTCGCAACACGGCTCTGCTCAGCTCTGGTGGAAACGCAGCTTTAGGACCGAAAAAATGATTTGAAATAAAAAAAAAAATGATATAAATAAAATTTACGTACAGCTAGATGTTAGCTAGATGATGAAATTGATAAGATAAGGATTGTTAAAATTTTAAGGAAAAAATTAGTTATTGCTCTTATGTTGTAAAATGTAAGTTACCCACTTTATCCACTCATGCCTTCAATTGCCCTCGGAAATATTGTTAAAAAGTCGCCGTTAATAACAGAAGCGTTTCGTTTGAATATTCATTAAGTCACACTTTAGTGGCAGTTTTGTTGCGGGTTGTCTGTCGAGGGTAGTTAGTATGAATGAACCTAATTTTAGCATTTTTTCAACGAAGAAAAAAGTTAAACAGTAAATTAACCTAATTTTCAAGTTGTTGTCACTCTTATGCAGGGTGCATGAGAGTAGAACGTTGGCTCATGCTAGACGAAATACAAGCGATTATACAATATATAATAAAGGATAGTTTAAAAAAAAAACTATGAAATTTTCCTGCGTTGTGGATAGTGATATTTTATAGCTATGATTCCCGATGATGTCGTTTTCATTTAAAATCAGCTGCTAGTTTGAATGCTACTATTTCACGGATAGACTCGTCAAACTTATACTATCTCTGTTTTTGTCGGGGCTTAAAAACAACGTTTTAGATATCACTAACTCACCGGCAGTTAGTGATATCTAAAAATAGTGAAGCAGACCCAGGGCAAGCAGTCAGTGCAGTAATAAAACAGTAAAAGGATCGCAATAACATCCTGGTCGTGCTAAATATAGTTTAATGGCGGCAACTTGGCACATGCACTCCGGTTTTTTCTCTTCTTGTCGCGAACGTTTATTTTCAAGTTCTTTTTCGGTTCGTATATCTCAATTTCTAAATTGGATATTTCTCTATTGACTTATGTTTAAGTTAACAAATAATAAAACCTAAGAAAACGTAACTTCCATACTTCAACCGTTTTGAATTTAGTTCTTTTTCGCACACAAATATGACAATAGCTACGAAACACTAACATTCAAGGAATAAAGCCGTTGACAATAATTGTCACTTGTATAAAAACACAAAATTGTTTACCGAATACATAAATACCGAATACAATAAAGTATGCATGTATTCGGGTCACATTCTGTAGACTTGCGGACAAATTTTTTAACACAGCTCTTCCTTAGTTTTTATTATTCGTAGCTTACAGGGCCTGTTTCACCGCTTCCTGATAAGGTGCTCGATAGGCTTATTTGACAGATTCTCCACACTCTATGCGTCAAGTTAAGTGGTGGATAGCCTTATCAGGAAGCGGTGAAACAGGCCCTAAGTCTAAATTCTTGATTATGAGATCCGTAATTTTTTTTCATCGAATAGGCTGCGAAATCTTTATACTTAGCAAAAACCAATGACTGTCTGTCAATAGACTATGTTGTCTACTCTATAGAGATATAACTCTGTAGTAGATTAGAAGAAAAAAATCTACAAGCCACTTTTATTACAGAGACATTTAAAATAGGTCTGGAAGACTTAGGGCCTGTTTCACCGCTTCCTGATAAGGCTATCCACCACTTAACTTGACACATAGAGTATGGAGAATCTGTCAAATAAGCCTATCCGGCACCTTATCAGGAAACGGTGAAACGGGTCCTTAATGTGGTACGAGTCACGACAAAAAAATATTTAACAAATTAAACCCTAATAAAAATAAAAGAGTTTTCAAAAGTGGTTTGCAAAAATGAGCGTATTATAAATCTTTCTACATTCCAGAAGTCTCATCCATTTAAGGCGGGACAGCCATAATGTTTGAATTGTGTACTTGTAAGAGTGAAAAAACTATTTTTTTTATATTTTTACTTGTTGAGTTCTTACTTCTTTGTTCGACGACTTAGTATAATAATATGACTCATATCCATACTAATATTATAAATGCGAAAGTGTGTCTGTCTGTCTGTTACCTCTTCACGCATAAATTGCTGAACCGATTTCTCTGAAATTTGGTATGGAGATACTTTGAGTCCCGGGAAAGGACATAGGATAATTTTTATCCCGGAAAAATGTACCGCTCTCGCGCGATTAACTAATTTTAGCGAAACGGAGTTGCGGGTGTCATCTAGTTACCTATATTTTGCAAGTTACTAAAGTTTAGTAACAAAATATTATTTTAAATAAAAAATATTTTTTGTAACTTAAGAAACCTTTGTGTTTAACAAAAAATAGAAGAAGAAATCTAAAAAAAGAATTATGACACCACGGATTTAAAAAAAATACGGATGTAACCTTGTTTAATCCCGAGTGAAGCATAGTAATGGCCGCCCGTGTAGGATGTGTGCGTGTCATTGGCGCCGTCACTCTATGTACAATGACAGCAAGTTGTAGTACCTGGTTGCGTGTGTGAGTGTCAGTCACGTGTACAATAAATGAAATTGTGACGAAATTGTCGTACCTTGCATGCTTCACCTCTTTATAGTGTAATGCTCCATCCGTATTTTTTTTAAATCCGTGTATGACACATCAATTTTTTCCTGATGTTTCACTAGAATTGTCTTCCAAAAATACGATTTTAATATATTATGTAATTTAATTTTTTCCACCGCCGACTCCCAGCCTAAGCCTCATTCCCTATGGCCAGATGTCGTCGAGTGAAATATTATTTGCAATTTGGAGTCTTCAGACGAAATTTAGCTTTTACCTACCTTTGTCGCCCCTGAGATATCAGCCTCATTTTTTGCGGTTTCCAAATTAATTAGTTAATAACGAGTTACACGATTTTACGTGAAATTTTAAATTACTTACAAAAAAGAAGTATTTGTGACTTGTGTAACATTTCTTGTTCTTCTCTTTTAAAAGGTACACTATTTACGGCTTTTGAACTGCTCACCATTTTTATAGATATTTCGTGTTTTTAGTAATGTAATTAAAGTAACTTTTTGGTAATTAAACTTCTTGGTCTAACAAATAGCTTTGAATGGGCTTTTGTTTATAATTCTAAAATTGTAAACAAAGCCCATTCTAAGCTCAGCTATAAATGCTACCATCATAAGTATTTTTACGAAATTATTATTATTATTATTAGCAGCCTACAGTGTCCCACTGCTGGGCAAAGACCTCCCCTCTTTCTTTCCAAAGTTCACGATCCTGTGATGTTGCTGGCTCTTTATCGAACGCATCTAGTTCGTCGCGCCACCTTTTCTTGGGTCGGCCTCTGTTATGCCGACCAGTCGGTAGCCACTCCAAACTAGACGCGCCCACCTGTCCGGGTGTATACGGGATTTTACGAAATACGACTTATAAAAAAATATAATAATACAAGTATAAATACAAAACAAGCCCAAACCACGTAAATCAAACAATTTACATGAAATTTTGTGACATATCTCGCGGTTTACACCATAGATAACATCGAATCGAATGGAGTACAGTAAAATAGCCGTGATATAAAAGCTACGTATATCTGTATCAGGACCGGGTGATTTATGACCAGGCCGGGTTCTGCTGCAAATCATTTTTACACGACTACACCAGACAATTTTGTTATTTAATTGACTCGGAAATACAGCTTTCATTCACATTAAGGGCCCGTTCTTCCAAATTCACGTTTCTAGAATGAGTAATTTTTAAGGAAAGCGTCATTCAAAAAAACTGGAAAATATATACATCTTTTAACTAGTGACTTTTTTGGTTAGAAACACAATACAAACAATTTTACTCGATAAAAAAAATCCGAAACAACTCGATTTTAAAATCATTTTGAGTTTTATAGGACTTACAGGGACTCAATCAAAAAACAATTTGGACGGTTCGATTACTATTAAAATTTTACAGGGAAATGATTGGATACATGTTTAGTTATAATATTTTTTATCTAAGTAAAAAGGTTTTTTCTCCTATTTCGCCCTATCATGGACGCGGCGAGCGTCGTAACCGCCACCGTACAAGGCGTACTGATATGAATGTTATTTTAATGTCATTTACGTCGATATTCGCACTGACAGACAATCGACCTGCTAATTTAGGAAGAACGTGCCCTTAATTTAAAAAAACTCAAATAAGTCAAAATGTAACAGTGACTTCAGGAATTCTGGGTGAGGAAAATTAACCCATCAAACCCCGTACGAGCACCGGTGATGGCGACAACAATAGAATACAATAGCATTTCCAAAATCCTCGATCGAAGGATTAAAATGCGTGGTTTATCTGGAATGAGTCTAAACACAATGATTTTTCTAAAACATCATAATATTATTATCAATTTGTTAAAAAGAAATTCAGTAATTAAAAAAAACAATAAACCGTTTATATTAAAATATTTTCCCTTTACATCTTTAACTGTGTCTTAATCTTAATTGAATAATTTAAATTTGAAATTTTATGAAAACAACAATTAAATAAAAAATACATTTAAACGACCAGCTCCCTTAGACAAAGTATCTTTCGTTAAAAGCGATGACGAAATTCGTTATCAAAATGTATGCGTTTTGACATAAGTCATCGCTAAATGACATTTCGTTTGCGAAGACTAATGTCAAATCCCATACATTTTGATAACGAATTTCGTCATCGTTTTTAACGAAAGGGACTTTGCCTACGGCCTCAGGTAAAGAAAAGTAAAAGAAAAGAAAAAAAAAAGTAAAGTAAAAGTAATATTTATCATAATGATGTAAGCCGTTGAGCTTGAAATAAATCTAACTGTTTCATTCTTCTACATTTTTAGCACAACATCAAATTATTATTAATCTTTAAATTTAAATCTTTTTTAGTATTTTCTTCCAATCTTTGTAACAAAATCATCATAATTAAATCCCAAAATCAATCCGCGAGACCAATATACCTGTAGCATACCTGCGTTGGGCGGGCGGCGGGGGCGGCAGTGCATCCGTTGCCGCGCGCGAACGCGGACGCGCCGCCCGCCCAAGTGTAGTGTACCGTATTTGTGTTACAGGTATCCCATATTAAAAGGTATGCCATATTATATACCTCGTATTCTATTTTGTGTTAAAAAAAGGTATTTTGAAGGTAGGGTTAAACTTTTAATTACTGTTTATAATTGAGATACGGCGAGATGAATTTGTAAACTGCCAGTTAATGGTTTAAATACAGAATTGTTTATACAGTGGAAACTGAAACAGAAATTATTTCTCAAGTAGTTTCGTCTATTCTGAAATTTTATAAACATAGTTTCTCTAAAATTACCTTTATATAAAATTCCTTAACTTCATGAATTTAAACTGTGTAACTCTTGTGTGAAAATGGTATGTCCATGCGAAGCTCGGGCCGTACTTGTTGCTCGTAGACTACATTCGCAGCATTTACACTGCTGAAATCCAGGTCATACACATTTTTAATAAACCCAGCCCGATAGGTATTAATTGATTTTAATTTTTGAACGTATTGAAGTTGAGAATGTGAATGTTTATATTGTATCTTGATTTTGTTTCTATTACAATTTGAGGTAAGGTCTTTCGTTCTTAGGTAATGATCTAATTATTAATTACTTAAATATAATACATATCATGTAAAATAAAGAACAGTTTTTACGGCAATTATTGTAATAAACGCATCAGTTATAAAAGATTAAGCGCTGGGAAAATTTTAAGAAAATGTAGGGAAAATATGAATATTACATTAATGATAACCTGTTTTGGGATACCTATTCAACTATTTTAACTGCGTGATTTCCGTAACTATATTGCGACAAAATTTGTTATAAAGCATACATTTTTCTGGGAGTTTTATGTCCTACATCCTTTCCGTCCGGGACTTTATTTATCTCCATAGATAAAAAAATGATATAAAATCCTTTTTGTCAAGATTTTCCATTAAAAGGTAACAAACAGAAGGGTACGTTTTCGCATTAACAATAATAATATGGATTTCATACAATTATTTTACAATCATCTAACTCTTTATGTTGTATTAGATCCGGTTGCCTATTTAGTATACGTGGGAGTATTTAGTATACGTGGGAGAGCCATGCTTCGGCACGAATGGACCGGCTCGACCGGAGAAATAACCACGTTCTCACAGAAAACCGGCGTGAAACGCCGAGTGAGTGAGTTTACCGGAGGCCCAATCTCCTACCCTATTTCCTTCCCTACCCTCCCCTATTCCCTTCCCCTCCCTTCCCTACCCTCCTCTATTACCCTATTCCCTATTAAAAGGCCGGCAACGCACTTGCAGCTCTTCTGAAGCTGCGAGTGTCCATGGGCGACAGAAGTTGCTTTCCATCAGGTGACCCGTTTGCTCGTTTATCCCCTTATTTCATTAAAAAAAAAACACCAGATTTTCTGTTTCTAACAAGCTTAACCCATCCACATTTTATAAAATGCGACAGTGATCTGTCTGTCTGTAACCTTTTCACGCTCAATTCGCTGGATCGATTTCGCTGAAATTTTTGGTGGTGATACTTTGAATCCCGGAAAGAAACATAGGATACTTTTCATCCCTGGAAAATTCGTTTTCTGCGCGACAAGCGAAGCGACAACGGACTTGCGGGTACCAGCTAGCTCGTAATATAGAGTGAATAACCAACTAACAATGCTGTGGCTAATGAAGTAGCTGGAGTAAGATAAACCACTAACCACAGTTCACAAACCACAGCTACAAAGGTTGGCCTGAAAATCCTTGTAGTAAGTTAGTTACTGTACAGTACTGTCGAATAACTTTTTCAGAGATAAATGGTCGTATATCCTCGTTTCGAAGGCACATCTTTAACCATCTCCCCTAGCATTGAGATACTTGGCGTCAACATATCGAGCGAAGTCAAGTTCCGATATCATCTAGAGGGTAAGGCCAAATTAGCCTCGAAGATGCTTGGTGTTCTTAACAGAGCGAGACAGTACTTCAGTCCGGACCAACGTCTACAACTCTACAAGGCGCAGGTTCGGCCTCATATGGAATATTGTTCTCATCTTTGGGCAGGGGCGCCAAAATACCAACTGCTCCCTCTGGATCGTATCCAATGAAGAGCCGCTCGAATTGTTGACTTCCATAGTGTTTCAAACAGCTTGGACCCCTTGGAATTACGCCGAGATGTAGCTTCATTCTGCATCCTCTATCGGTTGTATCACGGGGAGTGCTCTAAGGAATTGTTCGGAATCATACCACCTGCAACTTTTCGCCATCGTCCCACGCGAAAAACATACCATGCTTATCACCTTGATTAGTGGCAGTCTTCCACAGTGCGTTTTTCACGTAATTTTCTGCCGCGCACTGTAAAACTCTGGAAGAAACTGTCACCAGCAGTATTTCTGGACCTATACGACCTGCAAACCTTCAATAAAAGAGCGTATTCCCTCTTAAAAGGCCGGCAACGTACCTGCAGCTCTTCTGATGTTGCGAGTGTCCATGGGCGACGGTAGTTGCTTACCATTAGGTGACCCGTTTGCTCGTTTGCCCCCTTATTTTATAAAAAAAAGATAACTAAAAAAATTAAAGTGATAGTAGAAGTAAAGGGCATTTTGAGAAGTTGAATGTTAACAATAATATGTTTAAAACTATTTCAAGATATAATATGTCGCTACTGACTTTTAACAAATGTGAGATCTACGCATAATTAAACTTTGTCGTTTCCGACTTTCCATGAATTATTCAATTATTTATTTAACTTCGTTGCGCCAAAATTCGTATATCGCGCGGGAACCGTACATTTTTCCGGGATAAAAACTATCCGATGTCCTTTCTCGGGACTCAAATAATCTTCACGCCAAATTTCAGCAAAATTGACGAGGTAACAGACAGACAGATGAACAGACAGACAGACAGACACACTTTCGCATTTATAATATTAGTATGGATTTATTGCAAGCATCTTGGCCCGTATTACAAAAACCTTACAGACTAACATACATAATATTATAATTAACTTATATATTTATATATATATATATATATATATATATATATATATATAAAATAATTGGAATCTCGGAATCGGCTCCAACGATTTTCATGAAATTTAGTATATAGGGGGTTTCGCGGGCGATAAATCGATCTGGCTAGGAATCATTTTTAGAAAATGTCATTTTATTCGTGTTTTATCGAATACCGAGCGAAGCTCGGTCAAATAGCTAGTTATACTGAAACTAACAAAATATACCTAATATCAAATAATATGGTCCACGTTTGCCAATTTAAGTTATTGCTAATCCCGTGCTAATAATCATGCCTTCTCTTTCATAAAAACAAAGCACGAGTGACGCTATTTAGCGAAGGATTAACCTTAACCCAGACTGGCGTAAGTGGGCCTTGGGGAGACTGTCTCAAGACTACTGTAGCAATACTGTATACAGTTATATTGTGACAAAAGCCTCTACTTTTGTTAAATTATACAAATCAATAGTTTTGCGTACACAAAATACGTATGAAAACTGGAAGTTTATTAAACTTTTTTTTTATTTTTTACTGATTTGTTTTCGAATTATTTGTTTGTGGTTTGTCAGAATTTAGTGGTTTGTGCAAGTTCATTATTCTAAAAACTAATGTAACATAATTTCAGAACTAATAAAAATTGATAAAAGTTTTTACTGCCAAGAAAATTTCAACAATATAAACCTCCGCTAAGTATAACAATAAGGTTTTAAACTATCCAAAGTTTTAATGAGTATTTTATTATGAAAAACTTGAAGCTAAGCCGCTGAATCAAAAGTTTTAGCGGATACTTTAGGAGTATATTTTCATAAAATTTATTATTATGAATTTCATGAGAGCTTAGACGCATAATTACCTATTTTTGTATAAAAATAATATAGTTTCATTTCATTCCAAATAATTTTAATTTATAACGAGCTTTTGCCCGCGGCTTCGCTCACGATTAGAAGTATTATTATATACAAACTTTCATCCCCTATTTTAACCCCTTGGGGGTAGAATTGACCAAAATCCTTTCTTAGCGGATGCCTACTTCATAACATCTACCTGCATGCCAAATTTCAGCCCGATCCGTCCAGTGGTTTGGGCTGTGCGTTGATAGATCATCATGTCAGTTTTGTGTTTTATGTCACCTTTGAGTTTTATACATTAGACTAGATGTTGCGTTTTTTTTTTTTCGGGATAAAAAGTATCCTATGTCCTTTCCCGGGACTCAAAGTATAGCTCCATTTCAGCAAAATCGGTTCAGCGGTTTGGGTGTGAAGAGGATTGACAGACAGACAGACACACTTTCGCATTTATAATAATATTATGGATATAATATGGACTATTTACTTCTATCTATACATATTATAAAACAAAGTCGCTTTTTTCCCTCATATCCCTTTGTACTCTTTAATCTTTAAAACTACGCAACGGATTTTGATGATTCTTTCAGTGTTAGATAGCCCATTTATCGAGGAAGGCTATAGGCTATATTTAATCACGCTAAGACTAATAGGAGAATGTGGAAAAAACGGGGGAAATTATTTAAAAGGGCTTATCTCGCGAACTACTGGAGCAATTTTTATGTTATTTGGCACAGATAAGAAATAGACCACGCAAAGGATCATAGGCTATCGATTTTAATCATTTTTCAGTGGCTATATTCATATCCGTGCGAAGCCGGGGCGGGTCGCTATTTTGAATATAAATTCATCAATGATATACCAGCTCCGCATGTGTTCATGATTGCATGATTACATGCATGATGATCTATTGAGATAGGTGCGATAACTAAACTACAAGTACTTATTATTATTATCAGGGTCTATGTACTGCTACTGTTACTAATAAAACTAGTTAGGTATACTAGATATAATAATTGAAAGATTTAAAATAAATATATAGCAGCTAATTCCTCGATTAATAAGACTCTTTGACTGTAAAGTTGAGTAGTACAGCCTACAGGACTCTAATATTATTATGGCATATGTAGTTTACTTCTTACATAAAAACAAACAGCTGATTCATAGCCACTTCATATCTAAATGTGCCTAAGTGCAGTTAGCAGAGACTTCTGAGCAACAAGCGCGTGGTTCTTCTATGCGTGTAGCCGAAAATATCATGTATTCAAGTTCCTACTATTTATTAGTTAGCAGCTACTATAATGTCGTTCTTCTTCCTGATATTAAAGAACTTTACTATGATTCAAGGCCCCTGTTTTTTCTGTCATATGACGTTTTATATAATTATGCCAGGCAAAGATAAACAGATCTTGTCTTATATATAAAATTTTCGTGTCACAATGTTAGGCCGCGTATTCCGTAAACGGCTTCACTGATTTTAACCAAATTTTATATGCATAAATTATTCAGTGGGTCTGAGAATCGGCTACTGGGTACTTATTATATTGATAAGTGCATTTGTTGAATAAATAATAGTAAATTATTACAACTCGAGACTGACGGTGACCATTAAGTTTGTGCTACGGGATAGCGATCAACGTTGCCATGGTGACATACTTATTTAGTCACTTCAATAAAATAATATGGCAAAATGATGGAAAATATATTATTATGGCATATCAACGTTTATATATTATGTAATTGATTGTACTGACGGTTCTTGGTGGAAATTCATGTTGAACACTAATAAAACACACTTTTTCTTGCACTTTATCCACTATATTAAGATATTATTATAACTTTTTAACAAATTACACGACCGGTTTCGAAATTATTATCACACACCTGATGATGAATAATTTCAAAACCGGTCGTGTAATTTGTTAAAAAGTTATAATAATATCTTAATATAGTGGATAAAGTGCAAGAAAAAGTGTGTTTTATTAGTGTTCAATATCAACGTTTGCCGTGACAGCTAGTATACTAAAGTATATATTTTATTGGCTTTGTAAACATTTTTACCACTAAGGGCCAAAGTACTTATGTTTTCATATATATTTGAGCTATTAAGATTATTATTAGACCAACATAATGCGTATATATAAAATGTAGTAAATAAGACTTAGTAAGGATAATAAGTATAATCTTTGGGTAGCCAGCCCCTATCTTTGTTACGGTAACAATCGGCTTTGGGCTAAGTTCGGATATCCCATTGTGAGGTTAACTCATAATTCATCTGATACGCCAAAGGTTGTATTGATTTGAACGTGAATTTCAAAATGTTTTGAATGCCCATTTTACCCGATTGCTAGGAGGATTATATGTTTCAAGTTTGTATTGTCTATTTCATTGGCACATTTTAAGGCAGTGGTATTCAACCTTCCTTTTATAGGGGTCACAAAGACGTTTTGGTCTTGGTGCTGCATTTTTGGGGTGTATTTTTAGTTTTAAAACAATAACATTTTTCAGCGATTTAAAAGTGGAAAATTTTTCCGTCGGTGAGCGTGAAATTCAAGATGGTTTAGCTTCTTTGCGGGCCACTGATAAAGACCCGGCTGGCCGCAGGTCGAGTTTAGCTGCTCTAAGGTCTATAATGTTATGAATTTAAGCTTAAGGTTACATTATCAAATTCTTGTTACCCATGACAATGACCCTGGATGCAAAATTACACTTAGTTATTTTTTTTTTTTTAACTTACCTATTAGTTTGGTTTTATATTTTACTGTATAGTGTTTTGTTTTGTGTACGGTTTGATATTTTATTTTTGGTTCGTAGATTTGTGGTTAAAAATTTCACCTCGCTACGCCTCTACGAGTATGTTAGCACACGTCAAATCGATGACACCCAACAATTACGCACACTTTTCCACAAAAATGTTGAGTATCCAACCACTTTTCATTTAGGTGCTATTCAACCTTATAATGTAACTAACGGTCTTAGGAGGGTCTAACGACGTCTTTATTACGATAAACTCTTTCTATATCCAGAAACTTCCAAATTAACGAGTCTAAATCGTCTCCATTAACGTATATTTACTTTTATGGAACAACAAGTGTACCCCGCAAAAGCAGTTCCACGGATAATTGTAGATGCGAGTGAAAGAAGCGAGTAAGTAACAATTTTAAAATTTTCACTTTTTGCAAAAATGGAGGCTTTGGGACCGGCAAAATGATTTGAAATAAAACAATTTTAATTCTATGTAAAGCCAGATGATGAAGTAGGTTAAAAGGTTTGTTCATATTATAAGGAAAAATGAGTGATTTTTATGTTGTAAAATGTTACTTACCTGGTTCATCCACTCATGTCTTCAATTATGTTCGCGAAGTGAGGCCACATAAAAATTCATTGCTTTCTCACAAAACAATTTCTCCAGACTCGTTTCAGATTTCGTGACGAGTTGGAATTCGAGAATTATTGTTCGAGTTGTTGTTTATCATTCGATTTTTGTTGTTTCTCGGTATATATATGAAAGATGTTGTTGTGATAAATACACGGCTAAACTAACGGATGTATTTATTACAGAGTGTTACAAAACAAAGTGATAAAACTTAAGGGTGTGTATGTGTCTCTTCTATAGAAATCCCTGTGAAAATAGCAGCGCTTTAAGGATTTTTTTTACGATTTGTATGGGCAAGCGCCCCAGAGCGACGTCAATTTGCCCATACAAGAATTAAAAAAGTTAAGGTAGGTACAAGTTGGAACCAAGCGACGCGCGACAACTGCGGACGACATGTCGTCGCGACACTACTGGTTTCTATGTGCTTCTATGAAATACCCTTGCGACACGAAGCTAGCGACACGAAGCTAGCGACACTTATTCTTATGAATACATAGAAACTTCATACTATTTTCCGGCTTAAATCTCTTCCGAATAATTTTCAAATTCAAAATTGGACTTTGACAGATAAGTGAAACATAAGATACGAAATGCCATTTACATAAAAGAGACAGACTAAATAAAAGACGACCCAATTGGGTCGTATTTGAGTCTTCACAACGCGCGCGGTAGTGACATATCTGCTTTGAGTTTTTTTATATAATTGATAGAAACCAGTAGTGTCGCGACGACATGTCGTCTGCTGCCGCTTCATGCGGCTTCCAACTTATACCACATACCAATACATAATATTAGTACAAGTCTTGTACCTTTCAGCGTTTCTATTTTTACAGTGAACTTTATACATGAGACTCATTCACACATCTATGATACGCAATCGAAAATATTATCAATTTGTTTCGCTACACCCTGTCTCAAGATTTTAACTTTTTCATAAAATGTTTAATTCTGTATCTTGTCTATTAAATGTACCATCGAGGAAATTGATTCCTAGGCAGTTGACAGAGCAACGTCATTTGGTTGAATAATGTCAATTCGATGTTAAATTTTTTTATAAATAAGGGGCAAACGAGTAAACGGGTCACCTGATGGAAAGCAACTTCCGTCGCCCATGGACACTCGCAGCATCAGAAGAGCTGCAGGTGCGTTGCCGGCCTTTTAAGAAGGAATAGGGTAATAGGGGAGGGTAGGGATGGGAGGGAAAGGGAATAGGGTAGAGGGTTGGGCCTCCGGTAAACTCACTCACTCGGCGAAACACAGCGCAAGCGCTGTTTCACGCCGGTTTTCTGTGAGAACGTGGTATTTCTCCGGTCGAGCTGGCCCATTCGTGCCGAAGCATGGCTCTCCCACGTATAAGTGGTTAATTATTGTGATCTGTCGGCTGGGTTTGACGTAACGCGATAAAAACGATGTACCTAGGTCCCCCATCTGCCTACCTAAGTATAAATCAGTTTCTTTGATAGTACATTTAAATATCTGATTTTGTGCAAGTGATCAGCATTAATGCACTTTGTTCGCTTACGGATTCTCTTTGTGAAATTCACAACCTGTCAACGTCGGCAGGGAAATTGAAATAAATGAAAGAACTTATCGGCTTTTTCTTTGTTTTAAAAGACAGACGGTATTCCGATGTACAATTTAGAATATCGGAGTTCATTGAAAGTCAAAGTAGCTTTTTCAATAGTGATTTATGACAATTGATCCTTCTATGAAAATATAAGTTAAAAAAACATCGAGAATTGTAACGATTTATAACTTACTAGATGACCAGGTAAAATTCGTATCACTTCTTTTCTGATATTTCTAAATCTTCCGTGGTCTTATACGAAATGTTCATGACTAAAATTAGGCCAAATCAAATCAGCTGTCCTTAGTTTTAGCAAGTCTCACAAAATGTAAAAGTAATGAAGTGAAGAAAACTAGATTTTGTTTGAAAACAGCCAAACACAATCTCTACATTTTTCTAGAAGTCATTTATATTATAAAATCCAACAAGAAATTTGTGTACATTCAGGTGAATAATAAATAAATATTATGCTTACGAGTTCCTCACAAATGAGTAAGTATTATTTAGACAAAGGATTCAATTTTGCTTTCATATTTTAGTCTCGAAAATAGCTCTTTAAAGTCCCACATACAATATTCATTTGATGAATATTTCAAGTTATGTTTTTCGAGTAGTTTATTCTATACTTACCTCTATTATATACGAAAGTAGGGTCGCCATCACCTAAATTGCCGTCCAATCCAAAATTCCCGGACATTTCGCCAAATGTGGTTATTTCCCCGGACACGTGCTCTTAAACTCTTAATATTACGATTTACGTCTCGCCAATTTTTGCTTTTCCAACAAGAATTTGTAAAAATCTGATTAAACTTTGATTTAATAAAAATAGTTATCGGTTGTATCACGGGGAGTGCTCTGAGGAGTTGTTCGGAATCATACCACCTGCAACTTTTCGCCATCGTCCCACGCGAAAAGCATACCATCCTCATCACCTTGATGAGTGGCAGTCTTCCACAGTGCGTTTTTCGCGTTAAAACTCTGGAACGAACTGTCACCAGCAGCATTTCCGGACCTATACGACCTGCAAACCTTCAAGATAAGAGCGTATTCCCTCTTAAAAGGCCTTCTGATGTTGCGAGTGTCCATGGGCGACGGTACTTGCTTACCATCAGGTGACCCGTTTGCTCGTTTGCCCCTTAATTAATAAAAAAAAGTTAATTTTTCTCAACAAAAGTGTAAGGATTTTACCCGGACACTTTTCAAAAACCCTGCCGGACGCTCCCCGGACGCCCTTTAAGCTAGGACAAATCCGGGGAAATCCGGACGGATGGCAGCCCTATGCGAAAGTGTAGAGGAAGAGGAAGTGTAGAGGAAGAGGTAACAGACAGGCAGAGAGACAATGTGTCTGTTACCTCTCACGCCCAAATTATGACGTGCTGAACCACTGCGTTAAACCAATTTTATTAAAATTTGGTATGGAGGTACTTTGAGTCCCAGGAAAGAACAAGAAATTCTTTTATACCGGAAAATGCACGGTTTCTGCATGATAAATGAATTTTGGAGCAACGGTTTTGCGTCCTTTAGTAACTCACACTTTACTTCTATCACGGAGTGGAAAGTATTCACTTACATACTTTAATGCTCATATATAATTATTATATTATTATTTACATTATATTATTATCAACACAACTATAATTATATCGTGCGTGTAATTAAAATGTCGTTGTTGAGTTTTTTAATTACAGTGTGCAGAATTAAGTGTCTGAATATAATATATCTCAGCTGTTAAGGATTTGAGATAACGTCTTGAAGATGTAAAACAAATTTAAAAAGTTTAACTGTGTCTTCGTTTGGCGAGTTTGATTTTAAGAACACGAATTCCTTTAGTAATTAGGTATATTTATAAAAAATATTTAACCGACTTCCAAAAAGGAGGAGGTTTTATAATCGGCTGTGGGTATATTTTTTTGTTTTTTTATGTATGTTCAACGATTAATGTCTAAACACACTATGCCGAAGTTCCGCGGCGGAATTTCTGCATGATTCCGCCTGCAATGTAAGTAGGTATTTTAAATTGCCGATAACACACTATGCCGAAATTCCGTCGCGTCATATTATATACGTTTGACATTGCTGACGTAATCATGCGGAATTTCCGCCGCGGAACTTCGGCATAGTGTGTTTGGACACTCACTCCGCCGATTATGGACCGATTTTGAAATGTTTTATAGTATGCTTTGATTTCGCGATATCCAGGTCGGAGTTTATCGCATTTATTATTAATAGCATAAAATAGCAAGTCCTTATTGATCGGTTGCTACAGTGGACGTATAGTAACGCCCTATCAACCAAATATTGAACAGCGGACAAGCTGTTAGGCACGTTCCAGCTTTAAATTACGAGTTTTGTTATCCATAGAAGTTCTATGGATACAGATTCTAGGGGACGGCATACGTTTTTAAGTTACTAAACAAACAAACAACAAATTTTCCCTCTTTAGTGTAGATAATGTACAAAGTAATGTGCATAATGCACAAGTTCATTGATAGCGTATTTATAATGTACAAAGTACTGTGCATAATGAGCAATTTCATCGATAAATTCTTCATTTATATTATTTATGGACTAGTTTATGCCCACAACTCCTTTGGGCCAAAATTAGTTTATCTCGCTGGAACAGTAGGTACAGTGTCCCTTCCCGGGGCTCAAAGTATCTCCATACCAAATTTCAGAAAAATCAGTTCAACGGTTTGGGTATGAAGAGGCAACAGATAGACAGACACAATTTCGCATTTATAATATTGGTATGAATATAATATTTCTTCCGACACGCCCAAAGTATGAAAATGTTTCATAACCATTTTGCCACCAGTTTTAATAAACTTTAACAACTCGTCAGCGTTTAAAGCTTCTGCCCTGAAAAGCATAAGTTTCGAATTTATTTGCATGAAGTTGTACAACATTTTACAGCACAATCACTCGTAGCATGGCTACAGTAGAAATACGAAAGTATCGACAAACAGCGGAGATAAACTGAAGGTGCCGTTCCGTTCTTTACCGCGGCTAGCCGCGATCGACAAAAATTCAATTAAAATGCCACTTTATGAATAATTCATAAAGTGGCATTTTAATTGATTTTTTGTCGATTATGAAAATATAGACTATTTTTTAGTCTACGTCATAAAGTAGGATTTTATTTCAATTTTTAGGACTATAGTGGCATTATACATATTTGATTTTTTGGCGATCGCGACTAGCCTCTAGGTAAAGATCGGAACGGCACCTTCAGTTTGTCTCCGCTGCTTGTCTATACTTTCGTATTTCTACTGTAGCCATGCTACGGGTGAAGAATTATTTATCTTGTCACTAACAACTTTCAATGCCCCAATACGACGCTGTGCTTTCGTGTGAATTTCAAGGCTTTA